>JAVLUX010000021.1:28924940-29492440 GCA_032164185.1 Moxostoma hubbsi
TATAAACATTGATTTCAGCCTTTAACATTTGTTGGAATTCAGGATTTTGCAAAAGGGATACATTAAAGCCCTATATTATATATTAAAGCCCCTATATAAGGGATACATTAAAGCCCCCCATATTCCTTTTCTCCATATGTGGCTATATCGGATATATTGAGAGACAGTCACAAACAAAGCAGGAGAGCATCGAGAGTCAGGGAAAAATATGGTCTTCTAGAAAAAAGCTGTTTTTCTCCTCTGTTGAGCCATTCTGCCACTGGTTACAGGAAGGTACATTGTGGTTTCCCACTTCTGTATTGATGCAATTAATTTAGTTCACAAGTCCAAGCCTTAGTGCTTAGTACACTAAATTATGAGTTTACCTATTATGCATATTTAACATAGAAGCAGGAGCTTGTTTGTATATACATTCTGTGCAAACACATAAATCATGAATAACGTATAACGTCCTGCAGCACCAGGCCTCAGAATTTAAGCAAGGGCTGATATCTAATCATGAAAGAAACATAAAAAAGAAGGTTCAAATGTCATAGATGTTCTGAAGACCTTTGGAAATGTTGAACTTATGAAAGTTGTAAAGAGGAACTACATGCATGCTGATGGAAACCACAAAAATCTTACATCATGTCCTCAACAATGCAATTCTTCTATGAAAGAGCATTCTTCTATGTCCGATATGCTTGACCGGGCCGCCGTGATCGTGGGGCTGGACTGGAACCCTCCATGTCACCAATGGATATTTACTTGTGTAAATATATATATATATATATATATATTTACACAAGTGTATATATACATTATAAAGTACAGTATTTTAAAGTGAGCTTCATTTGCTTTACTGGAAAACTATTAGAATGGGTTCGCAATCTTTGTACAGTTGGCATGTCATCTGAACGAACGAATAAGTTTGCTTGGAAGAACTGTCTTAAGGTAATTAACATTAAAGAGAAGGGAAGGAGATAGCACGAGCCATCCAGGGAGTATGCAAAGCATTTTGCACTAAAAGACGAAATCTTTTTGAAATGGCATTTCAAAGCATAGATAAAAATAAGATATGTTTTATACACGCTAACGCAAGATTGGACGTCATTCATTGCACTGTTCTGAGATCAGAGAGCGTCTCAGTCAGGTGACTGGAATCAGCTGATTCTCTGCAGACGGAACATGGTTGACCCCCTCAAAACACTGAACTGATGAAAGGAAAAAATGTAACGATAACCCACTCTTGACTTCCCTCACTGAGGGACATTTTGAGGTGAATAAATAACTTGAGGGGAAAACTGACCACATTTCATATTACAAGGTAAAACACGACTCTTAAATGAAATTAAAGCAGAGACTGCTAGTACAGTAGCTAGCATTGCATGACAGCTGGTAGAGCAATCACACGTAATGTGACAAATCAGTAAAAACAACCTGAGGATAAAATGTGTATTTCAGTAAATGTGTACCTCAGTATCAAAGTCATGTCGTTTAGGATTTGAAGATGGCCTCTTCATATGCAGATTGTTCATTGGCTAATAGCTACCTAAGGATTTAAGTTTAAATTTAGTTTACCATATTTCTGCATTTCTTTTATTAACAGTTTATTAGCTATTTAAATCAGTTCCTGTTGTTTTTAAATGTGCTCTATACTGTAAATAAAGTTTGACTTGACATGAGATATGCTGGATTTATTATTACTGGAGTTACAAATGAGATATATTAAAGGGATAGTTCACTCAAACTAAAATTCTGTCATCATTTGCTCACCCTCGTGTTGATCCAAACCCAAATTACTTTCTTCCAATGAACATGAAAGGAAATTAGGCAGAAAGTTAGCCATTCACTTTCACAATATGTAATAACATAGTGAATGATGGCTGGTATAGGTATAAGCCTGTTTGAGACATATTGTTATTTCCATCTGTAAAATATTCAGGTAAATTTGCAAACTTGCTCTACAGATAAAACCAGCATGTCTAATTTTATGGAGAATGGCCACCGTAAGCATAATGGGGAAGCTGAGCTGGTATGGGAGAGACCCTGGACACTCGAAGAGATGCAGAAATCCAGCACAAACTGGTCACTGGCAGCAGATTCAGGGGTATGGAGTCATGAAAATGCATTTGTATTTCATATTCATGTTGTATGCACTTGCTCCTGAGTTGTACAAATGTCAGAGTGATATATTTGTTAATGTAATAATTAAATGGTTCAAGATATTTATGTATCTCTGCAGTTATTCCTTTTCCTGCAAGACTTCTCTCAAAGGATGTTGTCCAAGACACATGAGATTGAGAAGCAATTGGACGGTCTTATTCGGGATACTAAAGCCACTGACAGCTGCCTACACACTATGTTTAATGGTTTTCTCATGCTCTCCAACACACAGTTCATTGAAAATGTATGTACAGTTTTGTCTTGTAGCTAAATACTGATTCACTTTATAATGTGTGTTATAGTGCAAACCTGGTTTTGACAGCCATAGTTTTTAATCTGTTGTGTTCCTTTCAGATAAAATATTATCATGGCTACTGTGAAGTGTCAGAAATTATTAAGGGGCAATATTTGGCTGCTGGAAACGTTTTTGGGGCATTTTGTTCCTAACCATATAAAAACACATTTAAGCTTTGATTGTATTAATTAACTAACTATTAACTATTAACTAATTAACTAACTATATTATGCTATAATATTATTATATTATATTATGTGATTATATTGTTATTTATTATAATATGTTATATTATACGGCTCTGTGGAATGCTTGATTTTGATTGGTCAGTTATGGCATTCAGTTGTTAAATTCTGAATATATGTTTTAGAACATAGCTTTGCATTTATTCAATGCATATTGAATACACTGATAGGCCTAAAACAGAATAATATGACATATATATATATATATATATATATATATATATATATATATATATATATATATATATATACTGTATATATATATAACATTTTGTATAATGGATACAAAACTGAGGAATTCTTTACAAAGGATTTTTTTTGTCCCCACATTTCCATGCTGAGACAGTTCAGTTCTCACCCTGCTTCAGTTTAGGCCTAGATCTTGAGTTCAAATAAGGTACTATCTTAAGATATCTATCTATATATCATAATTAGCTTAAAATATTTATACATTTTCTGTGTATGGGCTGTTGTGATATATGCTTCTCCCTTGAGACTCGAAGTGGCTAAATTCTTACCTCTTAAGTGAGCATTTACTACGCCTATTGAGAAGCCTGTGAAATTAGCTTATTGACCAAAAAACATCTTATTACTTTATCTGATGTTCTTCTTTTAATTTAGAGGGTTTATGATGAAGAGGTAGAAGAGCCTGCTCCAAAGCCCGAGACCATAGAGAAACAGTCTGAACAGGTACTCTACATCCTTTATAATAATAATAGATTATTGATGGTTATTTCTGCTGTGCGTCATTGCTTCAATTTCATGTAGAACTTGTTCATTTTTGCAAAGCTTGCATGGTGATGGTTTTATGTATAGGAGAAGACGAGGGAACAGAAGGAGGCTGAACTTATACCCAAAGTCCAGGAGGCAGTCAACTATGGTCTGAAAGTCCTGGAATGTGCTTTTGAACAACTGGACATTAAAGCCGGAAACTCCGACTCTGAGGATGAGGAGGCACTGGAGAAAGTAGAGCCAATTTTGGAAGCAAAGGTTAAGTGTTTCCCTAGAAGCCATGAGCACATATTTGATTATTAGACAGTTATTGCTTAGTTATTACACTACTCCATGGCTCTGCTGAGATCTGTCAGTTCTGTATTGTTGTGGATAGGACCTGTATGTGGACAGACCTTTGCCGTACTTGATCGGGTCTCAAGCGTTTATGGATCAGGATGATGTCGGCCTGGGGGATCTATCCAGTGATGGTAACATATCACTCCTTTCCTAATATAAAAGTATTTTCTTTTTCATAATTTTATTTATAAAAAAAATATTATTTTTGGTTGTTTCAGGTTTTTTAACTCCTGTGTTCTTTGTTTTATAGAAATGTCTATTGATACTGACCGAGACAGTGTCATTGAGAGTGAGGATGGTGAAGCTAATGAGGTGAGAGATGATATAGACATGCAAATATACTTATACTGTATATTTGTGTTATAAAGAATGTTTACAGATAGATTTTTAATATAAAAATTGAGATTTTAATTCTGAGAATTTTTGTTTTTCTTGTTTCCAATGTTATTAATTTATGGATAAACCTTCCTTTGAATTTTAATCCTAAAGCTCTCAGATGAAGACATTGACCAGGATGAGGAAGTACATGGTGACTTTAAGAAAGTAAGACATTCAAAATGTTGGTAGTCTGATGATTCATATGTAAGTCTAAAAAAAGCTGGGAAAAAGTCTCCTCCCGTAGAGGTGGCGCTGAGCTCTCACAGGAGACAGAGTAACACACTTATAGTACATAGGCGAGAAGATCGATGGCAAACGACAAGTAGATTGTAGCGATACACCTAGTCGAATTTGCCAAACAACGGTGTCACGTACCAGTGCTACAGTTTATCAAACATGTTGTTTATTTTTTACGCCGACATCACCGCGCAAATTGGTGGGTTTGTGAGGCAGACACAGCTGCAAGTTATAACAGCCTCCTCTCCCAGCCGACACTGAGCTTGACATGCACAACAAGACGCTCAAAAGTATAAAAAAAACAGCTTATTCAAGAGAGCCGGAAGAACCACGGCCGTCTGCCGATAAAGGTAGGAGCGGTTCCGTCCGCCAGGGGCTGGAGGACTTAATGCTGTCCACCGGGGGAGGAGTGAGCTGGCGTCTGCCAGAAAGCGGAGGAGTGGTTGAGGACCAGACGACAGAGCGTCCAGGAGCCAGCGAGCAATTCCTTCTCTCTCTCTCTCTCTCTCTCTCTCTGTTTCTGCTTACCCTGTCCCTCTCCCCACGCCTGTCCTCATCTCTCCCCCAGTTACGCAGGAGGCAAGGGGACCACCGGCTGATAGAACGGCCGGAAGGTCAGCGTCTCCCCCCCAGAGATGGGGGAGGGGGTTAGTCAGACCGGTGGCGCCCCGGCCTGAAACGGGCGGGAAAGGAGTGTGACGAGGAGGAGGGTGTGGCCGGGCCTTGATGGAGCATGGGTTGCGCTGAATCAGCTGATCAGCATGAGAGTGAGATAAGGGGCAGCCAGAGACGCCAGTTAGAGAGTGAGAGGGACGCACGCACGTGGCCGCATTGCACGTGTGTTCGTTTATGTTTTATGTTGTGTTTTATTTTTAAAAGTTATGTTTATTGTTCAGCCGGTTCCCACTTCCTCCTTGCTAAGCAGAGGCTTATAATTCTCTGCTTTTGACTTCGAAATGTAAACAGCTTTTAGAACATCACTTGCATGCTCTGGATATGCTGGTAATAATGGTGGTAAAGTTTACATGCGAAGTGAAACTGAGGGAAGAGGGCAAAAAAAAAGTACGTTTTGAACAAACGGCTAAATTATATTGGATTATCTTCATATATAGTAAAGCCAGACGTCAAGTTCCCCTCGAGTTATTAACTTTTTCCACCACTAAACACTGAAAGAATTTATCTTTCAAACATTCGTGTGGTATCTCTCTATGGTAACGCCTCATTTGTGAAATCATGGAATCAGTTTTATAGCACCACGTCTGTCCAATGACAGACAAGTCACAGCAGTGACCAGGAAGCCCTGCCTTCCTGATATAAGCCACTGTCTCCTGCCTTTACGTCATTCTCGGTCTCTTCCTCATGAAGATCGAGTTGGAAGCTATCCTTCAGCAGAGGTTTTGGGATTATTGCCATTTAACTGTTTGCAAGGACAGGTCATTTAGGTATTTCTGCAAAAATATTTTTCAAGAACTTAATTGTCAGAGAATTTACCAGCACGTTATAGTGGGTAATCTCTCTTCTGTCTCTCTCCACATTACCGATGGTCATAGATGGTATTATTACTGTTATATAGTTACGATAAATAAGAGAGAGGAAGTGATTTTCTGCCTCGAACTAACACATCGCAGAGAGTTGGGAAGGTTTTTCACGCCTCCACATACATAATATGCAGGAACTGGGCATGTTGGAGCCCCACTCTCCGGTGGAATCGTATATGGCAAACCACCTCCATCTGATGCACCATGCGGCTATCTCCTCTGCAGATGCTTCTCTGTCAGGGAAATTTGATCACTTTACTGTGTCTGTTTTTCAGAAAATGTACAGTCCTCAGCTCTTTCAGTGAGGGATCTGAATGCTACATCCCTCCTGTCAGCATACCAAGCCAAACTGCTGGAAGATATGAGGAAATCTGCGTTATAGCGGATTTTAACTTGGGCACCCCCGAGGGGCAGTTCAGAGCTGCGGCTGCGCATGAGCCTCTCGTGGTGGGAGAGAGGGTATTATGGGTGGGACTGTCGGATCTCTCTGACGAAGAGAAACTTCACTTTCTCGATGCGCTGTTGGAGCCTAAAGCTTTATTTGGGGCATCAGTCATGGCCATGAGGCAGCAGTGCGGGCACAGCACCTCAAAAAGGGGGGCACAGCACCTACACAAAGTAACCCCACTGGGGGCGGTTTCTTTGAGGAAAGTGGTGACGCTAGACGTGTCACTCACAGGTCGGGGTGTGGTGTGCGAAGGCATAATAATGAATGGGGTTTGGCCCATGTAACTACAAAATGCGCACATAAACTTTCTGGAGTTATTTACAGTGTATCTAGCATTGAAGCACTTTATACAGTTCCTTCAAGGCCACCTGGACTTAGTCAGGCAACACGATAACAGTGGAATACTTAAACAGAACAGGGGGCACCTGTTTTTTCTCTGATGAGCGAAGAGGCCTTGGGGTGAGAAGACTCAGGGGTGATGGTCTTATGGGAAGAATTGTAAAGAAAAAGCCACTTTTGAAACAGAAAAACGAAAAGAAAATGTTAGAGTGGCAAAGAAACACAGACATTGAACAACAGATAATTGGAAAAGAGTGTTATGGATCTTAACCCCATTGAGCTTTTGCGGGATCAGCTAGACTTTATTGTGTGTAAAGTGCCAGACAAGACAGCCACGTCTATGGCAAGTGCTACAGGAATTGTGGGGTGAAATGTCACCTGAGTATCTGGACAAACTGGCAGCTAGAATGCCAAAGATCTGCAAAGCTGTCATTGCTGCACGTAGAGGATTTTTTAATGAGAAGTTCTTAACAATGTTTTCAAATTGTAATGGTAATTTTTCATGTTATTAATGTCCTGACTATACATTGTGATCAGTTTATTGCCACTTTGGTGAATAAAAGTACAATGTTCTTTCCATAAGTGCAAAATCTGTACATTATTCCAAACTTTTGGCTGTGTGTGTGTGTGTGTGTGTGTGTGTGTGTATATATATATATATATATATATATATATATATATATATATATATATATATATATATATATCAGAACAAATTCAACAATTCTTATAACATGCTTTATTCAATGTACAGTATGCACCCCATGCTGTACATAGATTGCTACAATTCTTTTCAAACTTTCTTTCCATCCCATAGAAGCCATCTGTTGTCAGTTACGATGATGCTGATGAAGAGAATGAAGATGATGAAGATTCAGACATATTCGGAGGGTCTGATAAGGAGGAAGATGAAATCAGAAAGGTTAATAGCTTGCTTTTTCTGAGCCCCTCAGACATACTTGGAATTCTGAGATGTTTATTTGATGTGCTGTTTGTAAAATGTGCTAAAATTTTACGTTTCATTCTACATGTTTTCCAGGACACTGGCCTTTCATCTTTTGCAGATGAACTAGCAGCCAGAATCAAGGGAGAAACTGCAAGCAATCCAAAAGCTGATCGCACTTGTAGGTCAATTAAAGAACGTTTAGATTTTAGCAATTCATCATTTAATACATTTCCATATTTCCTTTCAGTTTGTTTTCTGTCTCAAGGTTGTTTGCACTTTTCTTTTATCTCAAGCATTGTCATCAGGTCCATCCATCTCACAGAAGAAGAGTAAAGCAAAGAAAGAGCCAAAGCCTCAGGGTTTGAGCAGCTATATTTTCACCTAATATATATTTATATTTACAAATTAATGGGATGCAGTACTGTTTTCTTCTAATTAACTGCACTGTAATTAACTTCATTCTGCCATAATTGTACCATAGTTTCATAAAAAAAAATTGCATTGAGTCCTTTCACATGATTTGGTTATAATTAAACCAGTTTTACCCCACTTTATTGATAAATAATTCCATGAGCATTCCGTATACAACATTTTCTTTATGTTATTACAGTGGAAGATGATAAGGATGAGATGTTTAAACCACCAAACATGGAAGATGAGGAATATTCCCCATTTGGAGGGAAGGGTGGACTCTTTAGTGGAGGCAAAGGCCTGTTTGATGATGACGATGAGGTTGGTTGGATCTATAATTATGTCAATCTTAGTAATCATACAGTAACTGGAAATTACAGCTTGAGAAATTATGAAATCTCTGATGAAAGTCATATTATTTTTTTCCTCAGGGAGACCTGTTTTCTGATGCACCTAAAAATGAACCACCTAAAAAGGAACAGGATGTAAACCAAGCAGGTATGACTTTTAAACTGTAACTCCCCTCAACACTTAAAAGGACTACACTGTACGGAAGTTGGATGTGGAATGTTCTAAATCGGCATTCTGTGGTCAAATATTTTCTTTAGAATAACTGCTAAACTGTTGCTTAACTATTTGGATGTCTCTCGTATCACTTTGATGTCTCTTTCATGTCACAAAAAAGGTCAACTTCAGTTAACATTTCATAACATTTCAGTCTTTTTATTCATTTATTAAGTAGAAATTGAGTAAGCATGCTACTTCCTCAGGCTCACCCTGTTGTGGTTTATTTTGCAATAATAACTGGCTGTCTGTACATTATCCCTTTCCTATCTGTCTCTTTGTATATCCTGAATTAGACTATTGATAGTTGTATACCTAATTTTCACAATAGTCATCTTAGTATTTTGCTTGTTTTTGTAGAGCCCCTTAAAACAAAGAAAATACCAACTGTAGATGTCTCCGTCTTTCCTGGCTACAATTGCATTTACTAGTACACTGTTTTTGCATAAAAGTTTGCTCTAGTTTCTAAAGAGTGAAATATTTTCATGTCCTCACAGAATGCAACCTGTTTAGCTCACCAAATGATTTAGATTCATTAGAAAGCAAAGATGGTAAGAGTCCAGTGAGACCCAAAGTGCCGGGAGCTCCAAAACATGCTTCGGTTGGTGTTGGGCTCTTTGATGAAAATGATGATGATGACTTTTTCAGCGGGAAGACACTTAAAAAATCCACACATGGTAAATCGCTTGCATTTGCCTTAACACTTAAATTATTATTATTATTATTATTATTATTATTTTTACATTGGGTCCTTATAGCAGTAATTTTGAGAAATTGCAAATGTATATCTTTGTATTCAGTTGCAAAGGAGAAACAAAGGCCAAAGAAAACAGTAGACCTGTTTGGGGGGGATAATGAGGAGGATTATGATGAAGATGGAGCTATGTTCAGTGGGAAATTCAGCACAGCTCCTCCCCAGCATGACAAAAGAATCGAGGGGGAAGAGGAGACCCGCCCTCCTGAGAAAAAGGTCTGTGTGTGAAAATCATTATTATAGTTTATATGTTTGTTTTTGTTTATTACATATTGATTGAGTTTGCTTGCAGCTACCTGCTGGAGCCATTTCAATGTTTGGGCCTGGAACTAAAAATATACTGGTGGAGGGGTTGATGAAACGGCGGCCTTCAACTAGTGAGGAGTCTGCAGAATCTGAAGAGGTATAAAACTCTCTTACACTTGCTGTCTTACTGTTTGCCCTGATGATTATGATGAATTATTGTTTTTGCCTCTGTTTATTTTAGAGTGTACCTCAACCTGAAGCAGTCAAATCTTCACCTCCGCTGGGAACATCGGAGAAGGCAACAAGCAAGGACCTGTTCTCAGATGATGAAGACTCACAAGTATGGCACTTTTCATTTTTAACAGAGCCTACTCTCTTTTTCGAAAATTGCAATACCAATTGCTTTCTTATGCATTACAATTAGGGCTGGGTTATATTGAATAGTCACAATATACAGTATCTCACAAAAGTGAGTACACCCCTCACATTTTTGTAAATATTTGATTATATCTTTTCATGTGACAACACTGAAGAAATGACACTTTGCTACAATGTAAATTAGTGAGTGTACAGCTTGTATAACAGTGTAAATTTGCTGTCCCCTCAAAATACCTCAACACACAGCCATTAATGTCTAAACCTCTGGCAACAAAATTGAGTACACCCCTAAGTGAAAATGTCCAAATTGGGCCCAAAGTGTCAATATATTGTGTGGCCACCATTATTTTCCAGCACTGGCATGGAAGTTTGCCACAGGAGTCCTCTTCCACTCCTCCATGACGACATCATGGAGCTGGTGGATGTTAGAGACCTTGTGCTCCTCCACCTTCCATTTGAGGATGCCCCACAGATGCTCAATAGGGTTTACATCTGCAGACCAGTTGGCCAGACCATGACCTTCACCCTCAGCTTCTTTAGGTGTGTTTGGGGTCGTTATCATGCTGGAATACTGCCCTGCGGCCCAGTCTCCGAAGGGAGGGGATCAGGCTCTGCTTCAGTATGTCACAGTACATGTTGGCATTCATGGGTCCGTCAATGAACTGTAGCTCCCCAGTTCCGGCAGCACTCATGCAGCCCCAGACCATGACACTCCCACCACCATGCATGACTTTAGGCAAGACACACTTGTCTTTGTACTCCTCACCTGGTTTCCGCCACACACGCTTGACACCATCTGAACCAAATACGTTTATCTTGGTCTCATCAGACCACAGGACATGGTTCCAGTAATCCATGTCCTTAGTCTGCTTGTCTTCAGCAAACTGTTTGCGGGCTTTCTTGTGCATCATCTTTAGAAGAGTCTTCCTTCTGGGACGACAGCCATGCAGACCAATTTGATGCAGTGTGCGGCGTATGGTCTGAGCACTGACAGGCTGACCCCCCACCGCTTCAACCTCTGCAACAATGCTGGCAGCACTCACTTTTGTGAGATGCTGTACTTGTGATGAGTTTGTTGGTGATAAATTACTTTCATAATTCTTCCTTTTTGCAACTTGCATGTATGTAAGTTTAGTAACACAAATGGCATTAAAGTTGGTAAGTTTGAGTGATGATTCAACGATTTGTTTGTGCCATCACTTAAAAATGCTATCTGAAGTCTGCATAGCATTTTACATAAATATAACTGTTTAGTAGAAATATTTATTTGTAAATATTGCTGTTTTTTTTTTTTACTATTTTGTATTACATTGGTCCTTAAAATGTTTATTAATTAAAGGTGCACTCAGTAATTTTTTCCTAATCAAAAAATTTTACTCCTTAAGATATTCATTGTAATTTTGAATTTTTTTTATAAAATCATGAGCACTCACGTCATGAAATGAAGACTCCAGTCATATCAGTAACCTTATAAAAGCTGTTTTATTCTACATGGAGAGGGTTCCCACATGGGGGCTGCCATGTTAGGATCACTTGACCAACTGAATAATACTTGCTTAATCTCTGTAAACCCCGTTATTGGACACTTTCACTCATGGATTAAATTAATCATGACTGACTGTGAATATTAATTTTCTACAATGGCATTGGTATCTGAAAACTATTGATTAAAATTATGCTGTATCCACACCACTAAGTCTCCGTGTATGTCCAAGATGGAAAATTCATAAAATGACTGAGTGCTTATTTAAATATCATTCTTCTTTCTGCTTATAAATTTAAAAACAGTGGAAAACATGTCTTGATTATTTTTGTATTTTTTACATAAACCTTAGCCAAATACATTTAAACTCAGTTTTTCACAATTCCTGATATTTAATAGTAGAAAACATTCCCTGTCTTAGGACAGTTAGGATCACTACTTTATTTTAAGAATGTGAAATGTCAGAATAATAGTAGAGAGAATTATATATTTCTTTCATCATATTCCCAGTGGATCAGAAGTTTACATACACTTTGGTAGCATTGCCTTTAAATGGTTTAACTTGGGTCAAATATATTGGGTATCCTTCCACAAGCTTCTCACAATAAGTAGCTGTAATTTTGGCCCATTCCTCCAGACAGAACTGGTGTAACTGAGTCAGGTTTTTAGGTCACCTTACTCACACATGCTTTTTCAGTTTTGCCCACAAATTTTCTATCAGATTGAGGTCAGGTCTTTGTGATGGCCACTCCAATACCTTGACTTTGTTGTCATTAAGCCATTTTGTCACAACTATGGAGGTATGCTTGGGGTAATTGTCGATTTGGAAGACCCAAGCTTTAACTTCCTTGCTAATGTGTTGAGATGTTGCTTCAATATATCCACATAATTTTCTTTCCTCATGATGACATCTATTTTGTGAAGTGCACCAGTCCCTCCTGCAGCAAGGCACCCCCACAACATGATGTTGCCACCCCCATGCTTCATGGATGGGATTATGTTCTTGCAAGCCTCACCCTTTTTCCTCCAAACATAACAATTGTCATTATGGGAAAACAGTTCAAATGTTTTTTCATTAGATCAGAGGACATTTCTCCAAAAAGTAAGATATTTGTCCACATGTGCACTTGAAAACTGTAGTCTGGCTTTTTTATAGCAGTTTTGGAACAGTGGCTTCTTTGTGGCTCAGCCATCTTTCAGGTTATGTTGATATAGGACTCGTTTTACTGTGGATATAGATACTTGTCTACCTGTTTCCTCCAGCATTTTCACAAGGTCCTTTGCTGTTGTTCTGGGATTGATTTGCACTTTTTGCACCAAACTTCGTTTATCTCCTGAGCGGTATGATGGCTGCATGGTCCCACTGTGTTTATACTTGTGTACTATTGATTGTACGGATGAACGTTTGGAAATGGCTCCCGAGGATGAACCAGACTTGTGGAGATACACACATATTTTTCTGAGGTCTTGGCTGATTTATTTTGATTTTCCCATGATGTCAAGCAAAGAGGCACTGAGTTTGAAGGTAGGCTTTAAAATAAATCCACAGGTACATCTCCAAATCAGTACACCTCCTATCAGAAGCTAATTGTCTAAAGGCTTTACATAATTTTCTGGAATTTTCCAAGCTGCTAAAGGCACAGTTAACTTGGTGTATGTAAACTTCTGACCCACTGGAATTGTGATATAGTCTATTAAAAGTGAAACAACTTGTCTGTAAACAGTTGTTGGAAAAATGACTTGTGTCATGCACAAAGTAGATGTCTTAAACGACTTTGAAGCTGTGGAGTGGATATAAAATGAGTTTGAATGACTTCAGCCTAAGTGTATGTAAACTTCTGACTTCAACTATAACTATTGACAATCATTGGCAAAAAAGGTTTAAAATATGTAGATAATTTCTCAGCCCTAATTACAGTCTGATTCCTTATTTGTCAGTAATGTATTTGCTTGTTTGGTTCATGTTTTCTTAAAGATATTCCCAAGAGAGTCTAAAATTAAATCAAAGCCTGCAACTCAAAACAAACCCATTAAACCTCCGCTCTCAATATTTGATGATGAAGAGGAGGAGGTGAGGTTAAACATGCTTAATTTATGGAGATAAATTGGAGATAAATTACAAAGAAATCCAGAAATGTTTTTGAGAAAAGTAACCAGTCTGTTGTGATCTTTTAGGACCTTTTTACATCGGCACCAAAGCCCAAGTCAGTTCAGGTAAAAAAAACATCCCTACAACCCAAGAAACCTGTATCAAGTGGACTCTTTAGTGATGATGAGGTATCTGTTTTTCACCACTAAGAATATGGTTTAGTTCAGTCTAGTAATATTTTAAATAGCAAAAATGCAGTTCACAATGCATACAAAATGTAATTGTAATGTAATTTTTCATTTTTGTTTATTCAGTCTGTTTTAATTTGGTTGGCTGTACTTTTTAATAAAGCATGCTGATATCACGTGACATCAAATTATGTAAGACATAATATTTGCTTTGTCTGTATCAGGATCAGTGGATGAGTACAGAGCCCAATAAAGAAAGCCTAGATGTGAAGCCTGGCGGAATGAAGCCTAGCGCTAGTGCCCCCTCCAGTCTACCCAGTGTCAAAGGACTACAAAAAGACAGCCTGTTTGATGAGAATGACAATGATGATCCGTTTGCAGCCACAAACGAGTCAAGGTTTGAGCAGTACATCTGTGATCAGTGGACAAACTCAACTAGTGAGTTAAATAATAAATCATTTTGTTGTGAGGCAAAACTCCTTGCACAAGTGTCATTTTTTTGTCCTTGCAGTAAGAAGTCATCTCAGAGGGCATCCCTTTTGTTTGAGGATGAAGATAATGATGAGGATAAAGAACAGTTTTTTGGCTTCAAACCACCAACTAATAAAACTCCATCTGAACCTAAGGTAAGCTGTTAAGCTGGCGTATAAAAAGAAGACTTCAGATATTGGTATCAAATGTATAAAAGTAATAGTTCACCTAAAAGTGAAAATTCTCTTATCATTTACTCACCCTCAAGACATCCCACATGTTGGATGACTTTTTTTTTTCCTTCTGAACACAAATTAAGATTTTTAGAAGAATATTTCAGCTCTGTAGGTCCATACAATGCAAGTGAATGGTGACTAAAATTTTGAAGCTCCAAATGCACATAAAGGTAATATAAGAGTAATCTACAAGACTCCAGTGGTTAAATCCATGTTCTCAGAAGTGACATTAGAAGTGTGGGTGAGAAACACATCAATATTTATATCCTTATTTTACTATCAATCTCCACTTTCACATTCTAATTTTGTTTTTGTCGATTCGCATTCATGCATATCACCACCTACTGAGCAGGGAGAAGTTTTTATATTAAAAAGGACTTAAATATGGATCTGTTTCTCAACCACACCTATCATATACCTTCTGAAGATAAAGATTTAACCACTTTAGTTTTATGGATTACTTTTATGCTGTGTTTATGTGCATTTTGGAAACTTTAAGGTTCTGGTCACCATTTACTTGCATCGAGTGGACCTACAGAGCTGAAATATTCTTCTAAAAATATTTGTTTTTGTTCAGCAGAAGAAAGAAAGTCATCCACATCTGGGATGGCGTGAGGGTAAATGATGAGAGAATTTTCATTTTTGGGTGAACTATGACTTATGGCTCCAATGAGTGTTTTGTGATGACATTCAGTGTCCCCAAAATGCATTTGGACACTAAAGCTATACTTATAAATATACAAATATAATTGCATTATTTGCCAAAATATCAAAGCAACTGGCATTTATTTTAAAGAAAAATACTACACACGTGATTACTCTGCAAGGGGTTTAAAGTGTTTGCAAAAATGTTTCAGAAAAGTGTAAGAATAGCAGACTGTTGTTAGTTTGTTACTTGTATGTGTCTCCAGGATTCTGATGCTCCCTCTCTGTTTGACCCTGAGCAGGAGGGCAACTTGACCACTGCAGCAACAGAAAAGATAGCAGAGGTGAAGAAGTCTGTGGAATCCATTCTGTCCTCTGAAGACAGCACTGAGATAAAGAAGAAACCGACAGGGGCAGTTAGTCTTTTTGGTGGCATCGACATATTTGGAGACAAGCAAGATACAAACAAAGTGATTGAGATGTTTACAAAATAATAAAATAGAAAATGAGTCAAAATGTAGTGTGAAAAAAATGACCTAATTGGGGTTTGACACCTAATACATGCTTAAAGGGTTACATAACTGGAGAGTTTTTTTGTTTGTTTGTTTTTTACGCAGAAACAGACTAAGAGCACAGTGGTGATTGCTGATGGTGAAAACCTGCAGAAGGAGGGTCCACCTCCCATGGAGATTAAGGGGGCCATGGCCAAGAAAACAGCACTGAGTCTTTTTGATGATGATGATGATGATGATGATGAAGATGAGAGACCTGATGAAATAATTCCTGCCCCTGAAATATCCAAACCAGCAAAAAAATATACACTTAAGGTTAGCTGTTTTAGATCATCTGTGCTGTGAGGTTTGCACTTTATAAGTATGCTTTTTTTGGAAGAGGTTTGATTTTAGTTGTGCCCTCAGGATCATGTGCCCCACATTAAGAGCACAGGTGTGTTTCAAGATGAAGAGATCCTTTTCAGTCATACGCAACAGAGAGACAACGATCCGGATGTAGACCTCTTCGCCACATCTCCTAAACCAGCTGTAAGACTACGCTATAATCAAAGTCTAAAATGAACTTGCCACACTGGCCATGAATAATTATAGCCATTAAAATGTATTTTGCTATTTTTTTTTCCCTGATTACAATTAGATTATTTGTCTTTTTTTATCAATGCATATTTATGACAAACAGCACTGGCCATTGTGTCACTTGCAGAATCATCCTCCTCCATCCTATTCATGTGTCTTTACATGAAAATGTAGAATTCAAAGCTAAACATCAAATGCAAAAGTTTCTTTTGATGAAAAATGTGTTTTGTTTTTGATGTTTATTCTTTAGGAGACAGTTTACATGTCTTAAATTTTAATTGACAATACAACTTATAAGGGCTAGGCTCAAACTATCCACTTGCATCACAATTTAAACCATGTATTAAGTTGCTAATAATAAAGTTATTGGCCAACAGTCAAATTAATTTTGAACCCTGGCTTTTCCACTTTATGGTGACAGTATTTACCTATTGATTATTTAATTTTTTTTATTTTACAGGTGTCATCCCAGAGCTCAGTAAAGCCTGGGGCCCCCACACTGTTTGGGGATGATGATAATGATGATCTCTTCAGTTCAGCAAAGCCTAAAGCTCCTCCGGTACTATTTGTTCCCAAATGTATACATAACTTGCAGTAAAGCATTTTACTCTTTGTTGTTGAGCCAAGAACGTCTTGCTTTTGGGTTTTGTAAGTTCTGTTAAAAGTAATATTTCATATTTCATTTCAAATTAATATTTCTACAACATGAAGAAAGTACCAGAGAAGCCCAGCAAACCGAAAACAGATGACACTGACAAATCAACACTGACCTCAAGCAAGGTATATTCACAAAAGATTTTGCATCATTGTTTTTATTCAATAACAGTTTATTAATGCTAAAACTATTGTGTGATTATGTGTGGAAATGGAAATGCATTATATGGATTTTTTTGTAGGCACCTCATTTTATTTACCACTTAGAAAACATATTTTCCCACAGTCTATAAAAGTGATTACTGTTTTTTATCAGTTGACGTTAATGTAACGTTATTATTGAACATTTATTTAATTACACAGGAGCCTTCAAGTCCCCTAAAATCAAAAAAATCCTCCAGGATTGGAGAACTTCAAGTAACTTTTTTTTTTTTTTTTTACATAAAATATGTATACTTTAAATGCTCCATATCTTTTAATATCTATTTTTTTTTCACTTCTTTTCCTGGCATGATCCTTACATTTTTATTGAAAAGCATGACGATCTTGCCTTTTCTTGAGTAGAGATGCGAATGCCTTAATCTGTTGGTCTGCACACCATATATCTGTGCCTATTAACATTTTCACATTACATTTTATGTAGCTTTGCCTTAACCTTCATTGCCTTTTGTGCCAAATGCTGTAAATAGTAACTGCTCTATCTTTAATGACAGGAAAACACTTATGCAGCAGTCTACGTTTGGCATTGTGTTGTGCTTTTGAAATTAGCATCAAGCAGAACAGTTCCACTCTGGTCTTGGCTTTTGAGTAAAGGGCAATGTCTGTATTGATTTAGATTGTGTCACAGATATAAATACCTATCTGTTCCTTTCAGGCTAGTTTGGCTGTCAACCCTGCCAGCCTTTTGCCAGGTGTGGTTCCACAGATCCTAGGAGCTGTCAGTGTAATCCCTGGTCTGGCACCCTCTTCATTCCCTGCAGCTGCCAGGCCACTGCCAGCTACTGATACCATCCCTGATTGTCATCCCTCAAGTGAGGGAGGGGTGAGCTTTGAATCTCCAGCTCAAGTGAACACTCTACAGAATGCTAACAAGGTAGGTCAGACTATAGTGGGTGTGTTTTGGAGGTTAAAAGCCCAATTTGTCTTATACCTTTAGGTTATTTGCCATTGCATATATTTTTTTTGCTACACGTGACAATGGCGAGTGAATTGAGAGAATTTACTGGCCATAATTATTTCTTAATGGCCATGAAACTCTATTTTATATTATTTTGACCGCGTTCTGGAGAGAACTGGTTTTGTTTAAGTTTCTTTGTTTTCTGTTTTGCTTTTTGTTTTAGTTTTGTTATTTGATGCTTCGAGAGTTTATTTTTTGGTTTGCGTTTGCTTTTGCTTTTGTTTTAGCTTTTGCTTTGTTTTTTGTTATTTAGAGATTTGTTTGGGTTTAGTTTTAGCTTTGTTATTTGTTTTGTTATTTGTCAAAGTCTTCAGTGGCAAATTGAGAATCTTCTTTTCCATCTGAAGGGTCGAGCAAAAGCTGCAGGACGACGGCGACCCCAAACAAGGGCAGCAAGGCACCTGGCTGCACAGCAGTCTGTAGAAGCAATTGGGGAGGAGGGTCTAGACGAGAGCTCCTCTACACAAGATGTTGAACCAGATATGGCTGCATCACTACCTACTTTTAATCCTGTTTCAGTGCGGCCCTCAGCACTCAGTATACCTGTCACAACCCCTGCTGCACCCAAGAGCACAGATGTAGCATTCAAGCCGAAGAGGTTTCTTGATGCTGAAGACGACCTGTTTGATTCTGATGATCTCTTTGCCTCTGCATCTGCCATAAAGCCTCTTCCCTCATCAAAACACAAAACAAAGCCCCCTAAGGAAGGCCATAAGAAAGCCTCCAAGACAGAGGCAGGCCAATCCCAGAAGAAAGACCAGGCCCCATCTATTTTTGACAGCCATGGCGATGATCTTTTTGCCAAAGTGAAACAGAAGCCGGTCCAGAAAGCAAAGCAGCCTGTGTCCTTCCTAGATGATGAAGATGATGATGATATTTTTGGAGCAGGAAAAAGAAACAGTACAGAATGTAAAAACTCCAAAGCAGAAGTCAGCTCGACAAAACCGGACATTTTCCAGGTTCGTACTGGATCAATCAGTCTTCAGTTTACTTTAATACAAAACAATCTTGTCAGTAGGCACTAACTATGACATGTGCAATATAAGACGGTGTTACATTGCCCATCTGTTTTGATGTAGTTTCTTTAACATAAATTAGCGAGTGAGACGAGAATGTTTTTACATAAATCTACATTCTGAGCAGGGTTTGAAGTTAACTTTTTGGCTCACCAGCCACTGTGGCTAGTAGTGTTCTAAGGTCAGTGTCCACTCAGCATTTTCAAATGCCCAAATCCCCCGCCCCACAAAAAATGATAAAGGCAACTGGAGACTGTAACAGAATGCATTTGTTTGGACTTTTTATTTGAACAAGAATTATATTAGTTTAGCACAACACAAACCTAATGATTTTATAATATCTGAAGTGCTGGCAAAGATGGCCAGTTAGAACTGGAGGAAAACGTTGTCATATTTCTTGTAAGTTTAAACCCTTTCATTCTAAATTCTACTTGTATGACAGTTTACCATTGTTTTACCCTTGTTTAATACTGGCATTTGTTCTGATTACTCCATTATCACAATTAAGACCATGGATGGCTCCTCATTGCTGTGGTTAGGCTAAAGTCAACAAATGTATACTATTAGTTATGAAAACAAAATTATAGCCTAAATAAACCTTTCACAGTTGTAACAAAAAAAGGATTATAGATTTGACCTCACTGTCCCAGAGCTCTGGTTATCTTATCAGCACACTCATATTGCTGCAGCGAGCACACTCATATTGCTGCAGCGATTCGCTTAAAACTTTATTCGCCCCACACAGATTTGCATGTAAGTTATGAGAGGCGTATTTAGTGCTTATAAAGCTCTGAACGCAAGATAAATGCAATTAAATTGCAAGTGAACCGAGTTGCCCGACATCAATGCAGGTAAAACCCTGAAACGTCACCCGCTACAGTGACTAGGAAGAGTGACAGTTTCCCACCGCTGATGATTTTTACCCACTTTTGGCAGGTTTGGGGGTGTAATTTCAAACCTTGGTTATGAGTATCATCCACACAAATGACCAAATCTAATAATTACACATAGGCGCATTTTTCCGTTTTCTTTGAACAGAATGCATTAACTTGGATAAAATGATAAGATTTTGTCCTAAAACTATTCCTACAGGATGAAGTTTATGATCCTCCCAAAGCTCAGAAGACATCTAATGTGTCTTTGGATGAAAGTTTGTTTGATGATGATGTTGACATTTTTGCTGACTTGACTGGCACAACAAAGCCAAAGGAGAAAAAAGAAAAGAAGAAAGTACAGACGAAATCTATATTTGACGATGACATGGGTTAGTTTCCTCTGCCAAACACTGTGACTTTCTTTTACTTTGATGCTCACTTTAGTTATTTTTTTGTCTAGTGAACTTTTGTTTTAAAGTGAAATGTCAGCAACTCTTCAAAACACTGACTTACACTCCAAAAAAATGCTTACTGGTATCTGCTCTGTGGTCTCACCTCACAGATGATATCTTCTCAGCTGGGAGTACAAAACCATCGGTAAAGCCTTCCCTCAGGTCAAAGAAGAACCAGAATGCCCAGGATCCCAGTTCAACAGCGGACACAGGCCACAATATATTCGATGATCCCCTGAATGTGTTTGGAGAAAACTAAATCTGCATCATTGATGTTATTTAGATAACCGTGTAGCAATGTTGATGGACTAAATGAAGGTAGACATACTCTAACAAATCCTAATAGATAACTTTTACAAGAAAATTGAGTAAAAGATCATAACTCTAATGGCATCTAGAAAATCATCTGATTGGTAAATGATGTAGCCGTCATGAACTGGCATTGTCATCTGCAAGGGGTTTACATGTATTTCATTAGCACTTTAAATGTGTCTGGAAAGGTAAAAAGGATGATTTTTTTTAGACTGGAGACATTTTTCTAATATTGTCAGCTGGATATTGGCAGGATTCATATTCATCATTGTGCCATAACTCAAGCCCATGCAACATAAGTGCTGTCTTTTGTTGTTGATGTTTTTATAACTTGATCTGATGAAGTTTTTCTTGTGTTGCATGTGAAATGACTTTTGAAATTAAAGTAAATATATTTTATGAAACGTACTGTTGAGTACTGGAATTCAGACACATTCACAGAACAATAAGGTACAGCAAGTGTTACTTGATTTTACCAAAGTGGAAGATGTGAAGTCTGTGAATGATCTTTAAATCATAGATTGAACATCCACATCTACAGCTATTGTGTTTAGAAGCGATACGTAGTCATATGTTTGACGCTGCCAGGGTGACCAAGGTGAAACATCCGGGAGACGCGAGGATGATCCCGCCCACTCTGCGCCACCATTGGACGAGAGCGTCTCTTTTTTTCAGCAGTAACCAATCCTATTCGTATTCCTCACTGTCAATCACAGACAACATAATAGGGTGACTCGTTCCTCCTTTTCAGATATTCGGATTCTGTTTTAATAGCCCCTTTGAGCCGGTTACATGGGAACAAAAGCAATTGTTCGTGGCTCGAAATAATAAGGAGACGTTTTACCTAATAAACGTCGAAGGTGAAGGAAGACTCGACAAGATGGGAATCAACGGTATCCGTGAAGAGATCGTTGGGCTGGCACTGGCCTTTTGCTAAAGCAACTAGCCACTTAAACAGAACTAAAATACCTTTTATTGTTTGTTCTTACAGTTACAGTCCGGAGACTATCGCTTTTACCTTTTAAGGGAGATAGCTTGTTTTTTTGGGGGTGCTGTTGCTGGGACATCAGCCAGCACTTGTGTTGATCCAGGTGTCCCTCCCTACAGATCTCCTGATGCTGTCAAGGTAAGATGACAAATGGGTGCACTGAAAGAGTATTGTTTAAAATGAGAAAGGACAAAGGTGGTCGGTCGGACTTTTGGATACTTCCTTTATTGATCTGCTGCAGATTACAGTAAGTGAAAAAGCGTAATATTTAGCTTTACAATTACATTTGTACTGTTTAGAATATTTATGTATAGAGATTATGATCCTGATAGCACAACATCCTTATTCATTCAGCATAACACAGATCTGTGTTCAACATAATCGGCAATAAGTATTTAATTCACAGTACATTTTCAGTTTATTTGAGCCATATTCAGTAAATACTGTACTTCAAAACTATGAGATGGTTTAGGTGGTGTAGAGTGTATATAATCTCATAGAAATAAAATAATAGTTCACCCAATAAAATGAAAAATCTCTCATCATTTACTCACCCTCATGCCATCCCAGATGTGGATGACTTTCTTTCTTCAGCAGAACACAAATGAAGAGATTTAGAAACATATTTCAGCTCTGTAGGTCCATACAATGTAAGTGAATGTTGGCTAGAAATTTCAATCTTCAAAAAGCACATAAAGGCAGCATGAAAGCAATCCATACGGTTTAAGTGGTGAAATCCATGTCTTAACAAGAGATATGATAAGTGTGAGTGAGAAACAGATCAATGTTTAAGTCCCTTTTTATTATGAATCCCCACCTTTGACAAGCCCCATTTTTAGGTGGTGATATGCATAAAAAATTTGAATCGCCAAAAAACAAAGAATTTGAAAGTGGAGATTTATTGAAAAAAAAAAAAAGAAGGAATTAATATTGATCTGTTTCTCACACACAAATATCCTATCACTTCTAAAGATATTGATTTAACCACTGGAGTATTATGGATTGTTTTTATGTTGCCTTAACATGCTTTTTGAGCTTCAAAGTTTTCAAAAACTGGCCACTTAGCTGTTTTTTTTAAATATGGTTACAAGTTTTTTCACATTAATAAAGCTAAGAGTGGACTCAATTAGGAATTATTTACATGATCAGGACACTTTTAATTGTAATTTTCAGGCCTGGAAAAGTAATGGAAGTTGTTAAAATATCAACATATATTTGAAAAAATCATTTATACTGCTGTAGAGAATATAGATTTTATTTTTTCTAGTTTGGCTTTATTTTAAAGTATTTCATATGTTGCTGTTGTGTGAGTGCTTCTGTAAAACCAGTCTGTCTATTGAGGGTCTTAATAGAGACCTTTGTACACTAATAAGTGTAAAAGTTTGAATCACCAGCGATCTCTTTACACTAAGGTTCCAACATTAGTTAACATGAACTAACAATGAACAAAACTTTTGATGCCTTTATTAGTCTTGGTTAATGTTAATTTCTACATTTTAGTACATTTTTTTAAATCAAAAGTTGTATTTGGTAACATGAGTTAATGCACTATATACTAACAATGAACAGTTGTATTTTTATTAACTAATATTAAAAAAGATTAGTAAATGGTGAAAAACATATATAAAGTAGTTCTTCTTTGTTTGTGAAACCTAATGCATCAGCCAATGTTAACGAATGCACCTTGTTGTAAAGTGTTCCCATTATTTCTAAATAATCCTATTCCAGCAATCATAATGGACTGAAAAGGTCATGGAAAAGACATGGAAATGCACTGGTGATAAAGTGTTGGAACTTTAATTTGATCATTTTGATATATAAGGCTCTATGTTTTTCTACTTCCCCACAGCCTCAAGCTCCATGAATGATGTGTTCTGTCGGTGACAGAGGTGAGAACACAACCCTCATTCCCCCACCTTGGGCAGGGTTCATTGTCTCTTCCTGAGCCCTGGCCTCTCCTTGCTGAAATGACTGACAAGAGGAACCCACCATTTTTCAATGATAACAATGTAGGCGTGGTGCACTACAAGCTGCCCTTCAGCGAGACCATGGAGCTTTTCATAGAGACCCTGACTGGCACCTGCTTCCAGCTGCGCGTCTCAAACTTTGAACAGGTCATCTCTGTCAAGGCTAAGATTCAGAGACTGGAAGGTAGGTGTCCTCTTTTGACTGCTGCATTGCTGTACACAACAACATAGAATAGTGATGGTAATGCTCAGGACAGTGAACCGTTCTGGTGAGATGGCTATAGTGATGGGGCGACTCACAATTGTCACTTGCCCAGTCCAAATAAACATGCCAAGCCAACGAGACCGACTCAGTACAAAACCATTCAGCCTGATGGTAGAAATGGGCCTATAGAGGCATTCTAATAAGAACGTTTGTGTTGATTGTATAGTGCCAGGTTGTAGATAGAGCTGTTTTAATAATCATTAAATTAACCCTGAATCCCATGGATTGGTTGAATGGTTGCAAACAGCTTTGTTAGAACTAGAAATGTTATTCTTTCAATAAACAGCCTTTTATTTGTTTGGGGGCACAGCTCTCTCACATTTAGAGGAGATTAATGTTGCTTGTCTCTCAGGACCCGCACTTGAGCAAAACATGACTTGACTGAGCAGCGTGCTTAATTTGTGTCTGATGAACACAAAACACTTCACTGATAAGTGTGAAATGAAAAAGACAGGCTAAACATTAGTTCAAAACCCAGAAATCGTCAGTCCAGACTCCAGACTGCTGTTCAGCACAGCATATAGGTTTTTAAACATGCCAGTCTAAATGGTGCCTCGAGCACTAACTGTGTTCCTCTGAGGATCATTAGCTCTGATGTGTTAGACAGCACCGGTTTCTCCAGATTCACCATGTCTGGTCCTCTCAGGCAGGGTTTGCTTTATTAAAGGTAGTTTATTTGCCATTATACTCTGTGGATTACAGGTGAGGAATGGCCTTGTTTCTTAGATTATTAGATTTCCTAATGTGCTTTCTGGGGCTGTAATTTTGCCACCATTCAATGCATGCTGTCTATAAATCTGGCATGGCTTCTTATGTTGTCCCTTTTATGGCTTTGTACAGACTGGTTATGAAAAGCGTTATGAGATGGAAATGTTAAGTATTACATACAGTACAGAGAAAATATGAGCATACAGTTGCCCCAAAATGTATTTGGATACTTAAAGGGATAGTTCACCAAAATGAAAATTCTCTAATTTTCTTATAAAAGACTAAGTAATCTATAAGACTCCAGTGGTTTAAAAAATTCTCCAGAAGTGATTTGATAGGTGTGGTTGAGAAACAGATCAATATTGAAGTCCAATTTTACTATACATTCTCCTCCCTGCTCAGCCAGCCTGCACTTTAACATTCACTTCTTCTTGTGTTTTTGGTGATTCACATTCTTTATGCATATCGCCCACTCCTGGACAGGGAAGAAGAATTTCTATCAAACATTGACTTAAATATTGGTCTTTTTCTCACCCACATCTTTCTTATTTCTTCAGAAAATATGGATTTAACCACTGGAGTCATATGGATTATTTTTATGATGCCTTTATGTGATTTGTGGAGCTTCAAAATGTTGGCACCCATTCACTTGCATTGTATGGACCTACAGAGCTGAAATATTATTTTAAAAATCTTAATTTGTGTTCGGCAAAATAAAGAAACTTTGAGTCGGACATGAAGAAATGAATGACTTGTGGTTCAGTAAGTTATTCATTAAAAAGATACGGCTGATAATATTAATTAGTTCAGAAGGTAGCGCTGTATGTGTTTCCAGTGTAGAATCAAATGAACCTACCTAAAGGCTGTGAAACACAAAGCCAACTGCCGGCCGGCGGCCAATGTCGGGCTGTTGTTGAGCGTCTGTCGACCTAGTTTTTGTAGTGTGTTCTGCAACGTTGGCACTAGTCGGACCCCCGTCTGTGACTTTTCGTCCGATTGAGCTAGTTGAATCTGTGGCGGAGCTTGTCAGTGAGACATATCAGTCTGATTGGCTGTTCTGATTGGCTGTTCAGCTTAGCGAACCAGTGCACGAGAAGAACGGAAGTGACGAAAGCAAGCATATGACGAAGGGCTTAAAATGCCAGTGCCATTTACAACTTATAAGACATAATCGATGAAGCTATATTACAAATCCGTTTGTGGTGAGCTAGATTGGTGTGAAAATGGTAAGCAAGCGCTGCTTTGTTTACGGTTTGTATATCCGCAGACCTAGCTCTTCCGGTTTCCGTTTTTGAATGACGAATACAGACTACTGCCACATGCTGGTATAGAGAGTTAATTCCTCTCACGCTGACACAGAACAAACGTGGTAGTTGGCCGTTGGGAGTTGTCTTTGTGGTGTGTTCAAGAGCAACTTTGTAGCCCAGACACAGGCGACGTGAGGCGACACCACAGTCGGCTTTTGTCGCCGATAGTTCTTTGATGTTGGTTTGGTGTGTCTGGACCTTAGGAGTCATCCGTCTGGGAATCAGATTGCTTCGAACTGACTTGAAACGTCCACTAAATATCACCTTTACACTTTAATAATCTTAGTTCCAAAAATGGCTCAGAATATTTTGTTCTGTGAAAAGGTCTAGCGTCATTTGTTTGAATTTTATATATTTAATGAAATGACTATCAGTTTTTTAGCTGAAACAAAAAATAATAATTTATGAAGTGTGTATGCAAATGTCCATGTAAGATATAAAGGAGAAATTGAGTGATGCACACTTGTTTAAAAGGCTACGGTTTAAAAGGCATGACTTGTCATGTCTCAGAACAATGGGCAAGCCATGCCTCCACCCATCGCACACACACACACACACACACACACACACTAACCATCTGACCACCACACTGTTATGTCACCCTCTTCACTGATCCTGTCTAGAAAACTACCCCTCTAGGAATGGATACCAGTTTTGTGTTGAATGGGTGCCTACTGGTGTCTTATTACTCTTTACACCCGATAAAGGCACATCTATTCACTTAATCACCAGCCAGCGCAAACGTTTGATACTTTTTAGTGTAAACTTGGCTTTATTTCCAGGTGCAGCATTTGCATTCATATTCCTAAGTTTGCAGACAAGCTCAAGAAATGACCAACAGAATTGTGAGTCACCAGAATAAACTTTTAAAAGGTTGTATAATGATATATGAGAAAATTCAAACATTTTTAAGGGGGCTCCTGTGTCATTATTTCTCTTGACCATTGTGATATATTCAAACTAAATCTTGGTGTACACAGAAGGGCAGATATGGGTCATAGTTGCTATGCTGCTGACTGTTTGATACTGTATGGAAGCTCAGGAGATTAAAAAAGAATGAAGGAATAAATGAGTAGTATTTTAATTTGAAAATTAAAACGTGGATAAATAAACCGATTTATAAATGGACAAATAAATAAACACATTTAGTTGTGTTTATTTCATTACTGTATAAAAATGTTATTGTTTTAGAATTAAATTGTGCATTCATTTATAATGTATTTAATTCATGTTTAAAATGCAATTAAATTTAACTATAAAATAACACATTTTAAAAAGCATTTGCATTTTAAAAAGCATTTGGCAATTATTTTCTTAATTCGTTTGCCAGTTGCTTTTTTTTCATTCCTTTGCCAATGGCTTTTCTTTTTCATTTGACTTTGGCTTTTCTTTTTCCATTTGCCTATTGCATTTCTTTCACTATTTGACGATCAAGTTTAAAAATGCCATTAGACAATTGACTCATGGGAGCAACCAATGAACTTTCGACTCCGTTTTAAGACACATCTCTCTCACACGTGCCACTCGTAGGAGATGTAAGATGGCCTGTCATTGGACGGTTATTGTATGCAGTATGAGCAGTTTATGTGCTCTATGACGCCCACGCAAAAGAAACAGACGCAAAGCATATCAGAAGTAAATGATGACTTGTCACCACTGCAGCCGGACTTGGACCAAATAATAAAGTAAAGCAGCCAAAAACTCCTTCAATACTGTTTAAAAAGCATCCCAGGCTGATTCCTCAAGAATCCAAGAGTACATGTCTGCAAATTCTATGCAAAGGGTGACTACTTTGAAGATGCTAAAATATAAAACAGTTTTGATTTATTTTGGATTTTGTTTAGTCTCAACATAATTCCCATAGTTCCATTTATGTTATTCCATAGTTTTGATGAATTTACTATTATTCTAAAATGTGAAAATTATAATAAAGAATAAGTGTTTCAAATCTTTTGACCGGTAGTGTATATAGAGTCACGTTTTCACTATGAGACCAGGTTGAGTTCATTGCTATGCTCCCAAAGCAATTGGCCAATGGAAAAAGAAAAGCCATTGGCAAATGAATGAAGAAAAGCAATTGCTAAATGTTTTTTTTTTAAATGCAATTTAAAAGCAAAATTTTTAAATTACTTGTTAATGTGCTATTTTATTGTTACATTTAATTGCATTTTAAACAAATTATATACACCATTTATTAATGCATAATT
Source organism: Moxostoma hubbsi (assembly GCA_032164185.1). NCBI lineage: Eukaryota > Metazoa > Chordata > Actinopteri > Cypriniformes > Catostomidae > Moxostoma > Moxostoma hubbsi. Next base: position 28,953,064 of record JAVLUX010000021.1, read on the forward strand.
GAATTATTAAATATATAACATTTTTAAACCATGATATAAACAAATGTAAATGTGTCTTTATTTGTCCATTTTATGAATTGGTTTATTTATGCTTTTATTTTTAAATTAATAGATTAATAATTTATTTCTTCATTCTTTTTTAATTGGCACTGCACGGCTTCTATAATACTGTAGTAAATAAGTTTTGAATATCTATGTATTTTCACAGAATTTATTCTTTGTGATCTCTTTATTTACATTGTATGGATTACTAACCTGCGGTGGACATGGATTTAATATATTGTGTCATTTTTATTCTCAACCATGATATCTAAAGAAGAGCTCCATACGAGCAACATAAAGTAAACAATATGAAATACTTCAAAGTCATGACCCATCTTTATTGTTGGGCATCTTTGAAATCTGTGGCTCTGGAAGATAATCAAACACCTTTTGTAAGGGCACAAAGCTGTGAAATTATGAATGTTATTGAGCATTGATTTTTTTACTTAAAGATGCCAAAGGCTGGGGGTTATTTTCTTTGCTCTTTCTGTTTCCCTCCAATGATTACATTTCCGAAACATTCAATTTGGGCAGCCATAAACTGCAATCAGATGTCCACCTCATGTTCCAGTTCTTCTGCAGTTGCTCTTTTGTTTGAGCTTCTTTAGTCTGATAAAGTACATTAAAGATGTTGTAAATAGTTTGTCTTGCCCTGGTCTATGTGTTTGATTGTTTATTATAGTCTGATGGCATTGTGTTGGTCACAGGCATTCCTGTCTCACAGCAGCATTTGATTTGGAATGGTATGGAACTTGAAGATGAGTACTGCTTGCATGATTACAGGTGAGTTGTTTCCAGACAGTTTTTTTTATTTTTATTAAAAAAGTAAACTAAGCTCATTTGGCTTTACTTTAAAACAAGGTTACCTTCTACTAAACATGACACTGTCACTAAGCTCTGAATTAACCTTATTCACAGTAGTGCCATCAATTGTAATACAGTTGTTTAGTGTTTTCGATCATTCTGCTGATGAAACAATGGAAAAAGTCAGTCAGTCGTGGGAAAAGTAGATGGAATCTAGAAACTTTATACCATACATGCCACTGCAGAGACTATAACTTTATCCCTCACAGACTTGTTTTAATTCACATCAGAAATTTGGTGCTATTGTGAATAAGGTCTAAGAGTTAAATGGATCGTTCACCCCAGAAATGAAAATCACATAATCATTTACTCACCCTTATGTATGATTTTCATTCCCCAAATTTGTTTGACTTCTGTGAAAACATAGAGATTTTGAAGAATGTCCAAGCTGCTTAAGAGCTATGGCATAGGGGAATATAGCACATGAGTCATATGGACTAAGTTTGTGGTGCTTTTTTTGGATCCTGATATTTGCTTTAATAAAAATGACAGAATTTACATTTTTATGTGAGCGATCCCTTTAAAAGCAGCCACTTCTCTCAAGCAGACTGGCTCAGTGTGGAGGTCACAGAAGGTGGATTTGTCATAAATTCTTGTCAGTTAATGTTCCACATGGAGGCTTTCTGGAAGAATATTTGGTGGTGTTCAGTGTGCTTCAGATATTAAGTGAAGAAGTGTGGGAAATTGAGTTGGTGGGAACTCTTATAGAAGGCAGAATTACAAACTTAACCGGTTTTAAGTTTGTGATGCTGCTGCCTGCTTTGAGTTTTCCTGTGGTTGTGTTTTCAGTATCACTGAGGGCTGCACTCTCAAGCTGGTTCTCGCCATGAGGGGAGGGCCTGTAAACACCAGACGAGGTGCGTTTACACCACTGACTCTAAACATATCTAATGCTATTGCAGGAGGGGAGACAGTTTTAAACTTTCATTTGACTACTATAAATCGACTTTCTATATTGCGATCTAAGAAATATAAATATGTAGAAACGGCATTTAAGTATCATTAAAAAAATAACAAAATTGAATAATAATGAATCAGAATATTGACTATAAAACTGAAGTGTATATTTTTTTGTTGTTAAAATACTTATAACTTTGTCTGCAGAGAAAACCGTAAGCAAGCAAATTGTAAGTTAATTTCTCAAAAACCATAACCATTGTGTCTGTGGTGCTATGAGTCGATTTATCCAGATGGTGTTCAGCCCAGAACATTGACTCAACCTATGAGTTTTGATCAAATCTAGAAAGGCCCCATTTCAGCAGCCAACGCCTTATCCTCGAGTAATCATGCTAAATTGCTAATTTGGTTCTAGAAAATCACTTGCCATTATATCAAACACAGCTGAAAGCTATTTGGTTAAATGAAGCTTAACATTGTCTTTGTGTTTGTTTTTGAGTTGCCACAGTATGCAATAGACTGGCATGTCTTAAGGTCAATATTAGGTCAACAATGGCAAAAAAAAAAAAGCAGCTTTCTTTAGAAACTCGTCAATCATTGTTTTGAGGAATGAAGGCTATCCAATGCTTGAACTTGACAAAAACGGAAGATTTAATATAAAGGTGTACACTACAGTCTTCAAAGACAAAGGACAACTGGCTCTAATAAGGACAGAAAAAAAGCCACTTTTGAAACAACTCAAAAAGGTTGGAGTGGGCAAAAAGAAACAGACATTGGACAACAGATAATGGGAAAAGAGTGTGATGGATCTTAACCCCATTGAGCTTTTGTGGGATCAGCTAGACTGTAGGGTGTGTGAGAAGTGCCCGACAAGACTAACACATCTATGGCAAGTGCTACAGGAAGTGTGGGGTGAAATGTCACCTGAATATTTGGACAAACTGACAGCTAGAATGCCAAAGATCTGCAAAGCTGTCATTGCTGCACACGGAGGATGAGAAATCTATGTTTAAGAAGTTCCGATTTTTAATTTTTTTTAAAATTGTAATTGCAGTTTTTCACATTATTAATATCCTGACTATACATTGTGATCAGTTGAATCGTTTTTTCCACTTTGGTGAATAAAAGTACCAATTTGTTTCCATAAGAGCAAAATCTGTACATTATTCCAAAAATTGGCCAGCAGTGTATGTCAGGAATAATGTGTTTAAAGCAGAGACCTACCTTAGGTACAAGGCCTCTTCTCTTTTAGAAAAACACAAGCTATCAATGCCTACCATCCTTCCATCATCATTAAACCAATCCTCCAACAGATTAAGTAGGAGAGCGATGTGAGATGCGAGCAGCGAGACTGTGTGAGCTGCCCCTCCAATGCCTAGCTTGGCCTGGTTTCGCTCCCCCACTCAATCCATTCTCCAGAAACTCCCGGACATGGACCGAGTGGGTCAGTGGAAATGGTTCCTCCTCACCTTTCCTCTTCTACATGCAACCTCACCCCATATCGCAATTGTTCCCTGTTCCTACTTCGGCATTATTATTTTAGCAAAGTCTTTTCTACTAAATTATGTTGATTGTCAAATGAGTCAAGAACAGTCTTCAAATTGTCATTTTAATTAGGTCTTGTTCATCACATATTTTAAATACTCGGATCTTTCAATTTAGTCATGTCATTTTTTATTTCATAACCAGTGTTACAATTAGCCTGGATTTCACTGCAATAATCAATCTTATATGGTAGCTACTGGTGACCATGTGAGTAGTTATCATTCTTGTTAACTTTAAACCAACAACCTAACAATCAAGTAGATCTAAGGCATCAAATTATAGACAGCAGAAGAAATATACTAAACCTCAAATTCAGTGTTTTGTTCAACATTTCTCACAAAGTGAACACCTTTTTCTCAGGCAAAGAGAGAATTCTACTGAGCATGTGCTTAATAAGTGTCATCATGCTAGGATGTATGCAATTGAACAACTTTAATGAGTTACAATTGCCCCCAGTCTCACCTTGTGGACAGCAAGAGCTTAATGGATGTGCCATTCATAATAATAATTATTATAACAATTCCTTACATTTATATAGCACTTTTCTAGGCACTCAATGTGCTTTACATCGTATTGGAGGAATCTCCTCAACTACCACCAGTATGCAGCATCAACCTGGATGATGCGACGGCAGCTGTAGTGTGCCAGAACGCCCACCACACACTAGCTATTGGTGGTGAGGAGAGTAGACTGATGTAGCTAATTCAGGGCTGGAGAATATTAGTAGGCCATGACTGAGAAAGGCTAATGGAGCTAATTTGGCCAGGACACCGGGGTTGTACCCCTACTCTTTACAAGAAGTGCCCTGGGATTTTTAATGACCACAGAGAGCCAGGACCTATGTTTAACATCTCATCCGAAAGACGGTGCTTTTTTTACAGTATAGTGTCCCTGTCAATATACTGGGGCATTAGGACCCACACAAACCACAGGGTGAGCACCCCCTGCTGACCTCCCTATACCACTTCCATTGTGCAATTGTTTTGAAATCGTGAGGCCTAGGAAAAACATCGCTCATTACTGTTCCAGGAAGCGTGTAGGCACTCCGTTAATTAACAGTGTGAAATTGATAGTATGACCTGCGTCCTGTTTCCTCTGGTTACCTGCAGTGACAGTGACCGATGACTCTGTGAGGGAGATCTCTGACTGCCTCGACACAGGGAGAGAGGAGATGTGGGAAAAGTCTCTGCCTAATAAACAGGTCACTTTCCTGGTGTACCGAGAGGGAGATCAGCTCAATTTCTTCCGAGTGGTGGACCGAGGAGATGGAACGCTCACACCTGTATCTGAATCATTGAGGTTAGTTCAAAGCAGAGAAAAGGCATGTGAAAAGAGGAACAACTCTGTTCACACAGAGCTCTGCTACCCTTTTTAGATGAAAGCAGATGTTACAGAACTACGGAATTTTTCATATCTTGCATGCATTTTCACTGATAGATACACATAATGCACTGGCATACTAAAAGGGATAGGTCATTATTTACTCACTTGTCATTCCTTACCCGTATGTTTCATACAATGTCAATTCATAGTGACCATGAAGGTCAATGTCCTAAAAAGGACAAATGCACTATGAATGCATCATACAAGTAGCCCTATTTGACTTTAATGCTACATTTCACATTTCACTTCGGAATTCATATGACACATTTGTGTGAAAAACCCGACCAGTATTTAAGTCCTTATACAAAGAAAATCCTGCCCTGCGCTGTAGCTCTCAAATCCAATGTAGCACCATAGCAAATATCAAAACATCAAATATACATGTCAGGCTTAAGGCCAATGACGTTTGGTCACAACATACAACACAATGTTTTTAGCCGAAGGGAAGATTTCTTGTGAATGCTATTCACAATTTGTGTCCCAGCTAAAAAAAATAAGGTTTACAGTTTTGAATTAACTACTGAAAGGGTCAATAATTACTTTTTTTTTTTTTTTTGTGAACTGTTCTTTTAAAATATCATTTAGACTTTTATACAGTACTATAAAACTCTTTCATAGGAAAACTGTTTCTGTTGGTCATTTACAGAATATTTTCCATGGAAAATGAAACCGATAAGAGCTTCCGTTTTTGTCTCCAATGATGGAGTTGTAATAAGCTGGTGTTGCTTCATTAACAGCTTGCCATCCTGATAATCAGTTAGACCAAACTAGTATTGAACATTTGAGTTTTTGGCACAGCTTAGAGATTAAATAAAACACTACTTGTTACATATTACGTTTAAAGGGCCGATGTTACATTTATTCAGAACAGCACTATAAAACACAGATTATGGAAGAGTTTGTGCTTGCATGTGCTTGTTTCAGCGATGGCTCTGTGCACAATGTGTACACAGAAGAGGAGGAGTCAGAGACTGCATCTTTACAACAGCAGATGCTGGAGAACTCCATCACAATGAACAAGATGAAGCTGCTCAAGGCCAAGATGGAGAATATGAACCTTAACAAAAAGGTACAACATCAGGCAGAGTAGACGCATGCTCTTTTTATCTTTTCTTGCAGAAATTGTGTGGAACAGATCAAACTGAATCAACATCTTACCCTCAAGGCATGAAGCTCCTTACTCTCAAACACATCTGATTAGATTTGTCGGTTGAGCAGTATGGAAGTGAACGCAGTTCTCCTGCTGGCTTCAGGGAGTGTCAGCCATCCCATGCTGTATCTGATAAACTGGAGCAGTTGTAAATTCAAGCTCAGCAGATTTGGCACATTATTTATGCAGAGTTGTAGGGATCCATTTCTTTGTCACAGATATTTGCAAGAAAAAAATATTATTACTGTTATCCACTTCTGTCCATAGCTGTTAAGTTTGAGTGTATGCACTACTGAAGTCAACATCATCCCAAATAGGGTGGTTTTACTATACAGTTTATACTGTGTTATACATATTTGTGCTGCTGTTAGTTGACGTGATTGCTTGACTTTTTTTACACCTAAAAGCGAAACATGGTGTAAGGCGAGTATACAGAGCCAGACTGTAGCATACAAGTCAAGACAAGTTATGAATCCTTCATGTAATATGTAATTGTCTAAGTAATTGTATATTTTGCTGTGTACAAGTTCCAAAAAAAAATTAATGAGATGAAATACCATTTACTTATAAAAGAGTTTAATTCATTGAATGGTCCAAAAATAGTCATTACTACATATTTATTTCTCAATATATCATCACTTATACCGTGTTATGGTTTTGGTCATAACGCCCACCCCTAATCACAGATTTATACTTGTCAGATTTGTCTCCATTTATGTTACTTATTTTCATAAAATTGTGTGTTATGATTGTTTTCTTGTGTGTTTGTCAGCCCAAAAAGACTGCTAAATTAAAAGTCAGACCTCCAGTGGGTCCGCGGCCCTGCAGCGGTTCGCTTGGCTCTGCCCGACACCACCGAATGTTCCGGGTTCTTCCTCAGATAGGCTATGCCTCTTCAACACATCTACCTCCAATCGGTGATCAGCTGCAACCTGCAGCCTCATCCCCTGCTGCTGGCCCCTCCCACCTACCATTTACTTCTCTCTCAAGACCTACTTCCTCAAGCCAAGCTAATCCTTCCTCTGTGGCTTCCAGCATATATATGGTTCAGGAACCATGGGACAATCCAATGCCTCGGAAGATCAGACTCCCTCCCAAAGTGTCCAGACTGGACATGCGAGGGCCTAAAGTTATGAGGGACTGTGTGTACCCACCTGTATCTGTTCTATCAAACCCGGTAGTTCAAGATGAAGAAGATCTTCAAAGAGACAGACTATCTGTAGCAGAGAACTCAACCATTATAGAGCCTCCCAAACCCGTTCCGTTCAATCTTCCAGAGCCCTTGAGTCTTGACTTATCTGTTCAGCATGAAAGAAGTATGAACTCTATAGGGGCTGTGGCAGAACACAAGAGAGCAGCTCCACTTCTGGCCCAAGCCATCAACTCAAGCTCCATCGGCACATGGGCAATAGGCAAAGACAGGCTAGAGTCCCAACCTGATGGACATGCAATGAGCTCCCTGCACCTCCCTCCTGACCCCCTCACACCTCCTCACATACCACAGCACTTTGAGTTCCCGGGTTCCTCCTTGCAACCTAGTCCAGCCCATGCCCTCCTCAGAACCAGCAGCAGCCCTCCTCATTCTGTTAGCTCCCCCTCACAGGCCACATCTATACGAGGGTTCAAAGCCGAGTCACATGATAAGCACTCAGAGGTGATCTCCAAAAGCGAGGCCAGGGACATTACCAAGATGGCCAATAAAGCTTCCAAGGAGCCACTGGGCTCGGTGAGTAATGCTGAATTCCTGGCCTCGCTGGCAGGAACCGGTGGTCAGAAGGCCCTGGCAGGGCCTTTTGCACTGGGAAGGTTATGTGGTACAGCCACCCCCCTACCGACGAACATACATCTGTTGCAGGAAGACCTGCTGCAGAGGATCTCCCCCCTACAGAGCACAGCCGCATACACGGTGAGTTGCAGCCGTGGCCTCTACTGTTGCTTTTATAGAGCTCCCATTTTATTAAGCATCAAAAGCTGATAAAATTTGATCTCACTGGGCAACAAGGAATTTTTTTTTATACCAAAACAACTGAATGCTATTGTGTAAATGTCTGTCACAAATGTTAACAAATCGTTGAATCGTGATTATTTGAGAACTGTGGTTATGTGAATTTAAAATTCTCCAAACAAGGGGATTTTAAGCGAATATAGAAATGCCATGAACTTGCAAGAACTCCACCCATCTCCCCGAAGATGAACCTCTTCTGAATTGCTCTGATGCACGCGCCATCTGCAGGCGTTCGCGCCAACCTCCTGCTAAAATATAAGCGGATTTTCATAATGGCAGATGTTCTTGGTCATTGTGGGGTCATATATAGAGAAGAAGATGCCCGCTTATACTATTTCTGTGGAGATGATTGAATAAAGAAACATATTTTCGTATTTCCAAGGTCTAGTTTCATGCAGAATAAGACATACTGCTGGTTTTGTGGGTTAAATGCATAGTTAAACCAGAAAAGATAAATCTCTCATCATTTACTCTTATGCCCTTAATCCATCCAAGATTTGTATGACTTTCTTTCTTCAGCAGAACACAAACAAAGATTTTAAGAATATCTCTGTAGGTCAAGCTCTTTGTAGCTAAAAATCACATAAAGAAATCATAGAGGTAATCCATAGGACTCCAGTGGTTAAATCCATATCTTCTAAAGCAATATAATAAGTATTGGTGAGAAACAGATCAAAATTGTATTCCTTTTTTTACTCTAAATCTCCACTTTAATTTTACATCTGAAAGTTAAAGTTAAAGTGGAGATTTATAGTAAAAAATGACTTAAATATTGTTCTGTTTCTCACCCACACCTATCATATTGCTTCAGAAGACATGAATTTAACCACTGGAGACATATGGTTTACTTTTATGTTTCAGTTTGTGTTCAGCAGAAGAAAGTAAGTCATACCCATCTGAGATGCCGTGAAGGAGAGTAACTGATGAGAGAATTTTCATTTATGGGTGAACTATCCCTTTAATCAGTAAGGCTTAAAATAATTTACTATTATAATATAATATTTTATTATTTGATTCCAAGTTAAATATGAATAAATGAATTCTTAAGGTGTATGAAGCAGACCTATACCTTTAAGAGTATGGAAATTTTTAAGACAATTAATCGTCATAATTTCAATTATTCGGCAGCTGAATATCTTAATTGTGACAGCTCTAGTACTTGTTATACAGTATAAAAGACAGATAACTAGTGCAAGTCATTTGTTTCGGCATTTTGGCTAATGAGAATAGCGTTGTGGCGATTTTGTGAATTCTTTATCAAGCAAAATCTTGTTGTTGCAGCCATCAAGCTCATCAGCCGGACACTCCAATTCAATAAAGAGATTAGGTGAGTGGGTTGACATAATAAAGAGTGTGCTGTTCTTGTGAAATGAACCATGCAGAACACAAATCTCATAGCACAGCTCTATATCACAGAGCAGCTTTTTAAATGTGATCCTTATGGTGGCGTGGTTACTAACCTCAATCTGGGTGGTGGAGGACAAGTCTCAGTTGCTTCCGCTTATGACCACGCACCCCATTGAGATCGAGAACCACTAGTCATGACCACAAGGAGGTTACCCCATGTGATTCTACCCGCCCTAGCAACCGAGCTTAGGAGACCTGACTGGAGTCATTCAGCACTTCCTGGATTCGAACTTGCGACACCAGTGGTGGTAGTCAGCGTCAATACTTGAGCTACCCAGGCCCAGACACACAGACTTTTGCCAAAAATTACATTATTGCTATTTGCAAGGCTCAAAACATATCTATTAATTTATATTGTACTATTCTGAGAGTGAAGAATCTTTTATATGTGAAGTTTACATGTAGAAGATGATATTTTATTTTACATAAATTTATGGAGTGTGACAACACACTCAAACAATCAAGCTTTTAAAATGAAGTGTGTAATTTCTGCATCACTGGTGTCACAGTGATATTCACACTTTTTGAGAAATCCTACAAATGGTGTATTTCTAGTTTTCTCTGCATATCAAGCTGGGATAGCAAGAAATAATTTAACATCGAAAAACATTACACACATCACCTTTTAAATTTTCACCATAATACAGTGAAGACCTTCTGACTGAACATACACAGTAATTACACACTTTTTCGACCCACTGATGCTTAGAGACACTGTGTGCCACTTAAGAGCCTGGATGATGGTTTTGCAACAGTTGGTGCTGCTTATACATTTAGGAAATGTTCCCTGACATTTTACTGCCAGTCTTTCAGAGCGTCTGAATGTTTTGACACCTTTTAGATTGCCAGTGCCTTGAAAATACAGTGGTGATTGCAAATAACAAAATAGATAACACTGCAAGTACATGACTGGAAATCCAATCTCATGCCCCGGTACTTGTCAGAGTGCTTCTGCCTTCTATTACATCACACATTTTTTTGTTATAAGGATAATGGGTACGTTAAATTCAGAAGTGATCATCCTTAAGCCCTATTCCCTTCAATGCCTTGACATCCACTGTGAGTGCAGTGGAGGGCTGAGAGATGTGGTGCTCCAAAAATAACAGTCATTTGGAACTCATTTTTTAAGCCATTTTTATTGAAGATTCAGTTTGAGGCAATCTTGCAGAATACCTATCACGATTGTTCTCTTTTTGAAGTCTCCTTTCAGAGGCTGATTTATCCCGTTTGGATTGCAGCCAATGAGTAAATTTAAGGGCACTTTTTATGGCATATTCTACCTCCCATTAATATAATTTAAAAGAACCCTGTCTTTGTTTATACACTATTTGAAATTAAGAAGGGAAGGTTCGCTAATGCCCAATAGAGTAGACTACACACATTAGCATTTTTCTTTTCTTTGAATCACTACTGTTTTAAAAAAAAAAATATTACTATTCCTTTGTCTTTGTATGTGTAAATGTTGGTTTAGGCACTCCAACTCATCACTTACCCCCTATGAAGGTTCCCACAGGAACAAAGAAGAAGAGTTCAAAGCACTGCTTCCTGTGTGGGAAAAAGACTGGGTTAGCCACCAGCTATGAATGCAGGTACAGTACTGCCATGGGTGTTGACTCTTTCAGTATGAGTTTATTACATTACAATAAGGAAAGTTATTGTATGCCTGTAATCTGAAAGGGAAGTATATTACTTAATTTGCTGTGTGCACATGTGTAGGTGACAGGACAGAGCTAGGTAATAGTTTTGAATAGTTCTCTTACTGTATAGGGCATGTGCTAGCATTGACGATAACATCACCTATATATTGAAAAGAACAACACAATAAAAAAAAAAAAAAACAATACAGTATTTAACAAAATATTTTTACATTTTCCAAACTCCACAGTGTAAAGACAAAGTGAGATTAATTTCTTGACAAAGAATTTTTGACTAAAATCACTTCAATTCAAGTAACTAAACATATATATCTGTATAGATAGATAAGTACGTTCTGTATTATTATAGAAGAACATGTCCCCCATTAGTGGTGGACTGATGAGGGTTTCGTTGAAATGATTATGATGCGAATTTACCAGTAACTGAGAAAACTGATGTATAATTTTGTGCCGCTAATAAAGATATGTTCATTTCTTTGTTTTAGGTGTGGCAACATCTTCTGTTCCATGCACCGCTATGCAGAGACTCACAACTGCACTTACGACTACAAAAGCGCAGGCCGGCGATTCCTACAGGAGACCAACCCCATCATAAGTGTACCAAAGCTGCCCAAAATATGAAGGCACTGCGCTCATTAGAGGAGAGATACATGTAATTGATCAACCATTAAAAGAGAGAAAAACCTTGTCACCAATGTGTGCTTTTATTACCATGTTTGCTTAAAAATATAGTTAGAACTGTAAACGAGAGGTAAAACAGTGCTGACTCTGTAGCCGTTCCCACTGAAAACATACCTTAGTGCAAAAAAGTACAAAACCCTGCATGTAAATTCCTAAAAATATTTCTTCCATGCAACAAACTTTCAAAGATGCAAAATATACAGTTCCAAGCATATCTATTTACATACGTTTTCTGTATGTTGTGTTTCTTAAGATAGAACTGATGATCACTTTAGATACACTTTAGTAATGCTGAATATCTCTTCTGGAAATTGGGTTTGGTAACACTTGACTGGTTGACGTGACAAACGTTCCTTTTTGTACCTTAGTATTTGAAAACTGCTCAGAAAAGGCGGCAGTTATTATTTACACTTTTTCTCTAATGGTCAGGTGTTGAACCTAATAAAATATCTTTGTGTTTCCTTTTATTTTAATTTTATTTTTTTATTAATGTCTATTGTGTGTTTTATATCGGAGTTGAAACTTTCTCTGAAATATATTGTCACTATGATTTTATCTTGTACTAGATAAATGCAAATAGTCTAAACATTCTGGAATAACCTCTGCTTAGAGTAGGGTACAATGGAGATAAATGCCCCCAGTGGTGAAAGTCAAATTGATTTGTTATGAAGAATGTTTATACTGGCTTCACATTGACTGATCCAATCACAATGGAGATTCATTTGTTTATAGAATACTTGAGGATGAAGTGTCAAATGTGTTCCATATGAACAGGAAATGGTGCACCCTTTTCTGAATTGGTTATTTTGAATAAGCATTAGCTTAAAACCAAGTTTGGGGTAAAAGGCCCCCTCGCCACCTTTTTTAAATAAATACATTTGAATCAAAACAACAATCTGTTATTTCTTTTCACACAAATTATTCAGCTCTATCAATATTCTATAAAAAAAATAGTTTTTCAAACTTGATACTCTTTATGACCAGAAAAAAGTAAAAAAATTTCCTTAAGGATTGCCTTTGCCCTGTTGTACCCAACTAAATATCAGATACAGCCAACAGATGGAGTAAGGGTGGTTCATGCAGTGTTATAGCTGAATGAAAATATACCAAATTAAAAGGGACAACCATTGCCCAAAAATGGAAAATGCCAAATTGACTGCACAGGCTCAGCCATGTTGAAATTCACAATACATGGAACTGGACTCCTTTTCAGAGTGGTATATTTTCTCATCAGCAACTGTTGAGTGAAACTGAAAGTAAGAAGTGCAGCTTTCTTCTATATTTTTAAAACACTGAAAACACTCAGAGGTTTTATTCCTGTGCAACATCAAAACTGAATTTGTTGTATTTCCTTCAACAGTACAAATTCACACCATGAAAGAATACAAATGTCCCCTACAAATAAACTTAATTTGTAGTGTTTAGCTTAGTCCAGCACCCTTTAGGGAAACAAACCCATCTTTTAATTCAAGATTATCAATAGGAAGTTGTTTTACAGGTTAAGCCTAGCACATTAGATGCATAAAAACATACATCGATGGATTCTTTAAAGAGTCATTTTACTGGTCAAATCTGATGTACTCTTTTATTCACAACAGGTGCAAATCACAAACCACAATTAGTGCATAATAATGAACCAAAGTGTTTTGAATGTATTTTGAAAAGGTGCAGATTTCCCAAGGGAACCACACACAGGCTTTAGCTGGTCCCTCATCTATCATGACCAATGCACTGCACTGAATCTGAATAGCAAACTCATCTATGCATTATAAGGGGACTGTAGTGGTTTTAAGATAAAGCAGAGGCAACTGTGGGTCCTGTTCAGAAATGCATGGGAACTCACTCCCTACAATGCACCACAGTAAATGTAACAAATGAAATCTGAAAACGTGATCTTCAGACACTGACATTATTGACATATGACAGTGTTATTAGAGTCCAATGCATGATCAGACGCGCATGCCCTCTCCGATATATTTTCTTTTCTCAGCCCGTTTATCCACCTCGAACGCGGAAGTCAGTGAACATGACGCATGGTATAAGATGGGGACTATGAAATAAAAACAAAAACATCGCCTTTTGCGCTCGGGGACAGACGAGGTGAGTCAATATTTGAGCTAATTGCGAAAACGTGCCTGGGAAGTTAAACACTTCGCCCCTGTCAGGTTACTTATTAAAATATCAAAGGAAGAAAACACACGATTGTTATTTAATTCGCAGACTTGAATAACACATTTGTCTCTTTATCTGGGTGTGCATCTGAGTAATATTAGGAAATATATTTTTAAGTGTGTCGCTGCAGCATTCAGACCAAGGGAGTAGGCTAAGTATGTGATTTGTTTATTCAACTAAAATGACAGAGCTTTTTTTTGTTTTTGTTTTTTTACCATGACCAGGATATAATTACCATTTATTCGCATTACGGTAACAATCTCACAATTAAAAAAAAAAAAAAAGCTTAATTTTCTATAGACTAGTTTTATTGTATGAACCGCATTGTGCCTGCAGTACGAGCTCAGTCTCTGCAGAAGCACTGCTGATTTCTCTGTGCCTCGAAATATATCCTGGAAATGAGGTAAGAAAAATACAATATATAATATGCAGCTGTCATCGTTCATATCGCGTCATCACCGCGTGAATCAAGTGCAGCAGTTAGTGGCGAGCTGAACTCTCAGTCAAAGAAAAGATTGAGAGATGACCTCAGACTCCAGTGACAGGTGTGTTTGGGTTGAGTAGGTGCACCATTTAGATCTGTGGATGCACAGGAGTTCGCATCGGCTCAAGTATGGATTGCAGCGCAACATAAGTGCGTACTTGGAGCATTTTGTTTTGCTTTATGCTGGCATTACTGTCTGATGCATTCGTGGGTTTCAGATAGGATCTGTGAGTGTGTGGTGCCAGGCGCTTTCAAGCCTTTATAGGCTACTCCTATTCTGTCATATTTGAAGGTTATTTGACTGCCAACTATGCTGTGGTAATGATGGGCTGGAATTTAACTTCAGTTTTTAAAGAACTGCATACGGTAAGCGCATTTTTATTTGTTTGTTTACACTAACCTTGTCTCTGAGTGTATTTAGCTGTTACAGTGTAACACTTTTCTACTTTATTTAAATGCAGAGAATTCTCTGCATTATAATTCACCCTGTGTAAACATGACAGGAAGCTGTTGTGTGTGACCCAAGCAAGTGATTTATTAGATGGAAACGATGTCCAGCGTCATCATTGGCTCTAGTGAAAGTCGTAGGAATTCATATGAGTGTAGTCATATCATACGAATTAGCTAAATTTAAAAAAGTCATATGAATCCTTACAATTTCTCTGTGTGAGTATGTAGGACTATGCATTACTTTACGGAGAGCTTTTGACCTACTAGTTAAGTCTTGCCTTAAGAATATGTGGTGCAACCAGATTAAGCACTGACTTAGTTACAAAGTAACTAGTAGTTACTAAGCCCTTAGTGTGAACTTTACGTCTCAGACCTTATGCACAGCTGGTGCAACCCTACCCAGGACTCTAGCTTCAAGATTCATTGAAGATTCAATCAAGATTAATGATTTATCTTTATTGTCATTATAACCTGTACAACAACATTTTGTGTGGCACCATCCTACAAGTAGCGTTCAAAAGACCAACATCACAAACATCAAAAGATGCAGTGCGAAAAATAGCTAGTCATGCAGCGTCACTGTCCTTGTTTCTGTTACAGGGTAACATGTCTGCTGATTTGCCAGTATTGTAAATCTTTGATTGCCTTCTAAATAACTGCACTAGGCATGATACTGAGACAGATCTAGTCAAAAACATCTTGTTAAATGTTTTCATTTTATTTTATTTATTTTTAACTTTTTTACATTTGGAAATACGTCAAATCACGAAAGTTGGGTATACGCCTGCTTGGGCAACATGATCATGCATGAAGTCGGCATGTTGTTTCCGGTACCCGAGGATCGGCCACATTATGCAGATTCACTCATTGACTCACTCATTGACTCCAGCATGCTTATCATCCCTTGTGTCAGACTGGAAGCGTGTTGTGTCAGCAGCATGGGATCCAGGTTCAGATCCCCCGTTGAAATCAGGATGTAATTGTGGTCGCACAAACACTATTTGGAGGTTGCATTTTCCCCTCTAACATTGCATTTTTACGGCACTTATGGTTAGGTTTCCGTTTAGTGTTTGGGTTGGGGTAGAGCATATAAAATATGAATTCCTCTACAGTGAATTACAGCCTGGACCACTGAAACGACTTGATTCATAACTCGCTTTTGGCGCCCCTCTGTGGAAAGTTTGTGCACGGTGGTCTCGGGTTGACCCCACACAATGGCATTATTGAAGCAAACAAAAGATGACAACCAACACTGGCAACACCAACACTACTGCAAAATGTAACATTTTAGAGTAGTTAAACCAACAACGACAATTCTGTCACTTTCTCTCCCTCAAGTTGTTCCAGACCAATCTGACTTTCTCTCTTTCTCGGAACACAAAAGGAGTTTAGCAGAATATTAGCCTCAATCACTGTGTACATTCATTGCATTAAAAAAGATGCAATGAAAGTGAATGGTGACTGGGTAAATGGTTTCATAACATTGAATTTTGTGTTCCCAGAAAGAAAGTCATACAAGTTTAGTATGAGTAAATGACAACAACATTTTCATTTTTGGTGACATATCCCTTTAACAGAATTTAACTATTCTTAAAACACTGCATTTCAGAAAACAGCTCTTTATTTACATTCTTAGAAATTAGTTAGACCTAAGAATGTATATTAAAGCTAGATTGAAAAACCTGGAATAGGGGTGAATTCAAGTAAATGGGGCCGCTTTGACAGTGTGTTTGTCAGCGTGCTTTTAAAAAAGTCTATTCTTGGAGCAGATTCACCTTTGTGTTCAAAAATGCTTTTTGCACTTGACGAAGCTACTTCCACTTGAATAATAGCTAAGAAGACACTTACTTTCATCTTTTCTGTTAGAAAACCCAAATAGAAAAAAAATGTAAAAATGGAATATCAATAAATAATTATTAATATACATGTGCTAACATTTTAGGCAATGCTCTGTAATGACACAAGAAGTCAAATATTTTCAACATGCAAACGTAAGTGGTCATTTTGCTGACCAAACTGCTTATGGATACAAAAATACTTATGGCCGTGGCAAAAAGTATTGGCAGTCACATACATTTTGTGTTTCGCAAAGTTTTCTGCTTCAGTTGTTGTGGTGTTGATTCACATTGTTTCTAGATTATTGTGCAGAGTGATCAGATGCATTTAAAATAATTGCAATTAAAATAACTTTATCACAAAAACCCAAATTTCACTGTTTTTTGGTCCTGGCACAAAATGACTAGCTAACATCTTTCACTAATCGTATCAGCAGCACCTGGGAAAGTGTGAATGAGTACTAGCCAGGTGAAATCACTCTATCATTCTGATTGGAATATAAGAGCAGACTGATTGCTAGAAAATGAGGAAAGAAGTGCTTCCAATAATTGTGTTCTTGTTAGCAATGGTTACCGCTAAAGAAAGACATGCAGCCATCATCGTATTGCATCAAAATGGCCTCACATGCAAGGAAGTTGCTGCAAAGAATATTGCACCTGAAAGAACCATTTACCGGATCATCAAGAACTTCAAGGAGAAAGGTTCAACTGCAGTGAAAAAGGCATCAGGACGTCCCAGAGTGTTCAGCGAGCGCCATGACCGTCTCCTCCTGAGAAGTCTGCTACGGAATCGTGTCACCACCAGTGCAGAGCTTGCACAATACTGGCAGCAGGTTGGTGTGAGTGCATCTGCACGCACATTGAGGCGAAGACTTTTGGACAATGGCCTGGTGTCACGAAAGGCACCCAAGAAGCCACTTCTCTCCAAGGAAATACATCAAGGACAGACTGAAATTATGTTGGAAGTACAAGGATTTGACAGCAGAAGACTGGTTCAAAGATATTTTCTCTGATGAAGCCCCCTTCCGACTGTATGGGACATCTGGAAAATCGATAGTCTGGAGAAGAAAAGGTGAACGCTACCATGAGTCCTGTGTCATGGCAACAGTGAAGCATCCTGAGACCATCCATGTGTGGGGTTGCTTTTCATACAAGGGAGTGGGCCCTCTCACAATTCTGCCCAAAAACACTGCCATGAATAAAGAATGGTATCAAAAAGTCCTGCAAGAGCAACTTCTCCAAATGATCCAGGAGCAATTTGGTGATGATCCATGCATTTTCAAGCATGATGGAGAACCATGTCACAAGGCAAGATAATAATAATGAAGTGGCTCGGAGATCATTACATTGACATTTTGGATCTGTGGACAGGCAACTCCCCAGATCTTAATCCCATAGAGAGCCTGTGGTCAGTCCTCAAAAGCCGAGTGACAAACAGAAGCCCACAAATTGTGATCAGCTCCAAGCACTAATAAGTCAAGAATGGATTGGCATCAGTCAGGATTTGGCCCAGAAGCTGATGTCCAGCATGTCAGAGTGTATTGCAGAGGTGATGAAGAACAAGGATCAACAATGTAAATATTGACTCTTTGCATAAATTGAATGTTTTTTCCAATAAAAGCCTTTTAAACTTTTGAAACGCTTATTCTATTTCAGTATACAATATAAACATGTGAAAAAATAATCTACAAATACTGAAGCAGCACATTTTGCAAAACACCAAATTGATGTCACTGCCAATACTTTTGGCCATGACTGTAATTCTAAAGAGCACACTGGTCTGTTTCATCCCCTAAGAAAAGTTTTAATGTGGTAACATTAACTTTTGGTCTCAGTTTGGGGCGTTGATACAACAGCCACCAATCAATAGTGTGTTGTTTAAAGATGGGAGAACATTTACCTTGTTTGACTTATCAGGACACATGCTCGCAGGCTCTGTTATTTACTTTGGTGCTTTGTGCCACCATCTGCTGGCTGTTTTCACCGTCTCTGACATTTCCTCCTCTGCTTCATGCATTCTGATAGGATGTTACCCAGAGGGAGAGGTGGATTTAAACTGGAACTACCACCATGTTTTCATTGGAACCCCCTTTTTTTAACTGCTCAAGAGAACTGATAATGTTTGTAAAGCTCTGTAGGCAACATTTTTATTTGCTTTGCCCATAATACAGTGGTGATGACAATTAAAGATTAAAAGTAAAAGCTTTATTTTACCATGTTTGACCGGAGAGTAGAGATTGATGGAATGTGGCTATAAAACTAAAACTAGAAAAGTCTTTCCAGCCTGATGATTTTCCTAGGGCCAGGGTTTTAACCAGGCAGGGGGGTCAGTGTACTTAAATTTCCCACCTGTAAATCTTCAAGGCTCTTGGTAAACATGTAGTTTCTCATATTAGTGACAAATGTGTGCATCACCGTGAGAAAAGTGTGTTGCCAACAACAATTTGAGAAACAGATAGAGACTGTTGATATCTGCCTTTTGTGACATCTCACCATCATATAATCCATTAACTTTAAAGAAGTAGCTCATTCATTTTTATCTGAACATGCCATTCTCACACTTTGTATAGTTTTCATAGCACAGAATATATGGAGGCATGAGACAAGTGTGTGTGGTTGTGAAGATGAGGCTGTAAAGGTGCCACCATTCTGAGTTCACCTGAAGAAACTCAGAGAGACTTCATCTAAAATCATATGAAGTCCTTACGCTGAACAGTTACGCCCCTTATGCAAAGACATCATCTAAAATGTGACAAATGTATATGCTTTTTTCAATCTGAACTGACAGAGTGACCATTCATTTAGAGATTCAATCTTATTTGTGTAATTCTCTAAGGGAATGAAGTGTTATAGTCACTTAATGTGTCACAGTTCCATAATGAATTCTTTTTCTTTAATATACTGTGGACAACTCAAAAACCAGGCTCTTTTACAATTAACAAAACTCTGCAACAAAAGAATGTAAGTCCTCAAATTTCCAGAGGCAGAAGGGATGATGCAATGTTTTAGGCATCCCGGTAAACCACATAATACCATAGCTATAAAAAGTAGAACAAAAATACAGTGGAATTTCTGTGCCACTAAATTGCAAAAATAATCACTATTTCAAACAGATTTCCCAAACACTGGTTTTGTCTTTCATTGGTTGGACAAATAGATTGTCCTGCCCCAAACTCATGCCATTGGGTTAGCCAATGCTGTATCAGGCTAGTTGTGATGTCCAAACAACAGGACAATGTTTTGATCTACACTATTCACACTTTTAAGGAGAATCAAAGTGTGAATGGCTTACTTTTAGTTGTCTTGGCACATTAAACCGGCATAGAAGAGCATTTTTTCACATCCATAAAATTAATAAGGCTTTCAATAAGGCACTTTCTACAACATTTACAGTATTTAGCCAGAATTCTGGTTTTGAGTTAAATATGATCAAAAGTGCTTTTAGCAAATGACAATAGAGAATTATATAATTGAATGTATAAAGTGGGATGATCTAGACATCCGTGTAGAATATATGGCAACTGAAATTAACACTGGACAAATGAACACAAATTAACTAGCAAATTCGAAGCAATGTATTGATCGAGTTTGACAAAGCTGTCAAGCCTTGTGAACTCTAGCTTGCTGGATTATGGCAGACACATATAAGACTAACTGAATTAATAAATGATCACCAGGAATGTTATTAGGATAATCTCTTTATTCTGCTGGAAGTAATAGCTAACACCATCATACATTTCCATGCTGGTCCAGGCTGGTTTTTGCAGGTAAGTGCTGGTGAACCAAAATAGACATGTTTATCACCAGCAACTTTTTAACCCTAAACTTAAGATATTCAAAAAGCATGATTTGTTCACGGTTAAGCTGGTCAACTGAGGAAGTCTGACTGGTGAAGATAGTTAAAAAGCATGGTGGGAAACCAGCATACCATACCAAAGACCAGTCATGCAGGTACAGAATGTTACCACAAAGTAAGTGGTTTCTCATGGCACCATTACAAGCTTGTGAAAATTTGCATGACTTAAATGGAAACACCAGAGGGTTATCTAAGAAGTGGAAGAAGTAAACAGCACACCTAGAAACTAGGGATGGGAATCAGCAGGGACCTGGCAAGGGGTGTAACAATACACTTATCTCACAATTGGGTTTGGTTCAAAATATGAACTCACGGTTCGGTTCACGTTTCTTTAAACTATCAAGAAAAGTTAAGATTGAAAGATTTTTTAGTATTATCACTTTAAAGAAATATGCAAAACTGTTCCTTTCCTTTAAAGTTTAGCTAAGTACAGTTCTTAAAATTTAGCTAAGTATTGTTCTTAAAATTGCTAAATGATTCTTTTGAGATGTACTGGGACTAAAATTCTGCCCAGAACAGGGCTATGGTGACAAAAAATGGAAATTAAAAACTCTGCTTGCTCCGTTATTATACCCCTAGACAGGGACGGTTTATGACTAGGGATGTGCACGAGTATTCGAATACTTTAGTATTAGTTTTGCAATAAGTATTCAAAAAGTAAAAATACTATTTGAATTTCGCAAAGTTGTGCTTTGCTGGCCATATATATATAGTGAGATGCATGTTCAATCCTGAACGCACAAACTAAAACTGGCACTTATAACAGAATGCACTGGGTGGCGCTGCTGAGTGTGGACATGATTTGATCACATTTGATGAGCAAGCGGTTCTGTCAGTATGTTCAGATGGACACCAGAAAAGCGGGTTATTGTGAGAATGTGGCTTACTGTGAGAAAGGGTTCCTGTAAAAATATACTGGATAAGCGGTGTACTCTTTACTCTAGCATATGTGCAGCTTGTCAGAAAGCAGCATCCCCGTAGCAACGTAATCCCCGCGACCCTTCTGTAGACAACAAACATGGCATCTGAGAAAGACTTTGCTAGCTGAGGTAAGGGACATTCAATAATATAAACTGGTGTTTACAAGTATAGTTTACTGAGCATGTGGATATGCTTGTTTTTCTCAACAAAAACATGACGTGATACAATAGAAACATAACTATTATATGTTGAATGTTTATATTCGTACTGTACGTTAATTGCTTCAGTCTACCTTATTAGCGGTTTCTTTTTCTTCGCTTTGCATAAGCTTAAATGCGTTCATTCTATTCTTTTTTGTGTTCCGCAATGCTTGTTTAAATGTTTTCAACAAAAAAATACAGGACATGATATAAGCTTGTTTTGGATGTAATTAGAAGCTTATTTTTTTAAAAGGTGATGAAACTTTGACTAAAAAAATAATTTTACATCGTCATTTTCTCATTAATTATATTAATATTATTACTTCATTTAAATAATAGAATATTTGAGTATTCTTTTTTTATTAGCATAAAAATTCGAATACCAAATTATTGATGAATGTCCATCCCTAATTATGACTTAAAAAACAATATTTCTGTTTGCAATGACCCTACAGCTTGGCTAACAGTATTATTCTCCCATCAAAAAGTACTGTGAAGACATCATGTAAGTCCTTAGACTTACCCCTTAGAGTAGATTATATTAACAGAATTTTTAAATGATCTAAGAGTCTGTTTTTGAATGTTCATGTTTTCAAACTTCAGCGGCCAAAACTTACACAAAAGTCCTTTTAATCTACTTTAAGATGCTCTTTCTTTCTTTCTTTCTTTCTTTCTTTCTTTCTTTCTTTCTTTTACTGTAAGACCTGTAAAAATGTCTAACTTGAAACATTTATTATTAACTCAGACAACTATTTTAAACTCAGACAAGGTTTTGTCAAAGCAGCATTATAGATTGTCTCAACAAACTTTACATTTCTAGGTCAGTACTTTTGTACCACACAAAATAAAATATCAATATCTTCTTTTTTCCAAGCATCTAAGCCCAGTTATTTTTTTTTTTGTAATATTGGGGAGAAATACAGTTATAGCAATGAATATTATAAAGTTTTTGTTCGACAGCACTTTTCATACAAAGTATAAAGCTTAACTCTAGGATGAATTGAATCAAATAGATGTCTGTGGCACGGTGGAGGGCGGGACCGGGGCGTGATTACGCACGCCTGGTCCCGTATTAGGCTGATCAAGCCGTCAAGAGGGATAAAGGCCACTCGCGGACGGCGGTGTGGGAGAGAGAGATCGTTCAACATGTTCGTTGTCTTAAGTGTTTGTATTTTGAGTTTTACATTAAACCTTTAGTTATATGTTAAGCCGGTTTCTCGCCTCTTCCTTACCCGTGAGTGTGAACTGTTTTACAATGTCATACAATAAGCTGACAGCTGTGGGGGCCATGCACATATTCAAGCGTATATAGTAATTTGTCTTCAAAGTTGATGGACTGCCAGACCTTTCAGCCCAGGGCCCCCCCGGGACCCTTGTAGTCAAGGGCCCTCATGATTCATGTCTCCCAAATGTCTCTGTTTTGTACGAGTTGGGCCAGACTTTCCATAACAGATTATTTGCAATTGCATTTCAGTTCTGAATTACTAGAACATTCGGGGACAGAAAACGTGTTTTAATAGGGATGGAAGGTTCAGCTCTTATGGGCCACTTGAAGAAAAACACTTATGAAACGATGAATTGCGTTGCTGTTCAGTCACCATCAATTATGTGCTTATGATGATAGAGCAAGCCTGATTAGTATGTACTGCAACAAAACCAACAAGTAGTATGTGTCTATAAGGTTCTATATGTCCATTTAGAGTGCCCAGCACATCCTTAGTTTTTCCATTTGTACAAGGTAAGAACCAGAATTCACACCAGCTAAAGTCTCCTCACAGCATCTGCACTGTCCATGCAATTTACTGTGAGGTAGAAAACAAAAACATTGTACGTTCTTAACAGGTCACTTTCAAGTGAGCTGTAGTCATAGCTTGAGTTGAGGGTTCAGTGATTATGTTACACAAACAGTATTTATTAAACTTTTTTTGGATTGTTTGCCCTTTTTCTCCATATTTGGAATGCCCAATTCCCAATGTGCTTTTAAGTCCTCGTGGAAACGTAATGATTCGCCTCAATCCGGATGGCGAAGGACGAATCCCAGTTACCTCCGCATCTGAGACCGTCAATCCCCGCATCTTATCACGTGGCTTGTTGAGCGCTTTGCCATGGAGACAAAGGAGACACGTGGAGGCTTCACGCCATCCGAGAAGGGATTTGGATTGTAATGTAGAAACATTCTTGTATCTGATTTGCCAGCACATTGTATGTCTACACTAAATTCAATTAAAATATTACAAAAAAAGGTAGATTCGCCAAGTGTCGAATGCCGAAAGCCATTGTCAAGTAAAAATTGGCAAGTAAATAAAACTTTGTTTAGTTAGTTGCCAGTTGTATGGGTAAATTTATCAGGAACATTACATCGGATTGCAAATTAGTTTAAATCGAATTGTAAGGTAACTAGTTTGACCCTTGCTGCTGTGTAAGTGCTGAGTTCAAATCAAAGACATACAACAATCTACTAAAGAACATTTTGTTAATTAAAAATAGAGTTTCATTCCCGGAAGGAAATATTTTTGGCCAGTGAATTTTCACTTTTAACATGTCATTGGCATATGTGGAAAAAAGTTTATTTCTACAACTGGATTTTCTTTTAAATCAAAATATCTTTAGTGTGGATTTCCAGTTTGTGGATAGCCAGTTTGAACTATTGACTATAATATGGTGCTTTTCTCTCTTTAAGTATGCTTCGACGACATATTCAGAAATGCTTTTATTCTCTAGAAGATGGGAAATTGACTCTCGTATGCTAATTATTTCTGCAGTCAATGACCGGCTACAGTTTTTAGATTCTGTTATGCAAGAAGTAGGCTAATGTAGCACTGACTAGACCAAAATAAGCACCACATGACAAGTGCCCCCTCCCCCTGTCCTGGAAGCTAATACAAGCTTTTAATGAAAGTGCTGATGTTTCATTTGGAACTGTTAATGTGTATTAGTTGCTGAGACAAACATTTAACATCCTCATGGTGTTCATATGACTGTTAAGCCTTTTAATGTCTGCAATGCATGCTGTGTTTTTCTTTGATTATTATTCTACATTATTCTTTGGTTATTATTACTCTTAATGTGGTGGAGACAACCTGAAGTTTTATTATGGTTCTAAAAGCATGCAACTCTAGGAAATATATATTATTTGGATCTAGTGCATTATGAGAAATCAATGATCTTGAATTTTACACTTTCTGCTCACCGCTCCCATCTCCCCGCATCCCTGCTGCTGTTTGAGACTGATGTAATGAATGTGGATCACTGAATTTATTCAGCAGCACCATAACTTGTATTTGTATGATGCTCTTTTAAAGAATACTTTTAATTAATTGTAGCCTTTTCTTTTTTGTTTTTAATTTAATTCCAGATCCTTTATTTAAATAATTTAATTGAATTAACTTTTTGGTAGATGGTGAAGCATTTACTCAAATTTAAGCACCATGTATTTATTTTTTTAATTAGAATTAGCAAAACCATGTAATTGGCTAAACCCACTGTCGTGCTGTGTTTTACCATTTTTCTTTGCTGTTAGAAACTTCTTTATGATTTTGGTGCAGTCTGCAATTTTATCTTCCTCCCTGAATTTTCAAAATGATTTATCTTGCAACTCTTCTAAACTGAATAATCAGCTGCCTTTCAATTTCCTCCAAGTGTGTGGCTTGAGTGGATGATGATCATATGTGTATGGAGACAGTGCTTCAGAAACTAATACAGAAAATCTTTTTTAGAAGGCTCCTCCTGTTTGAGCCTGCAATATGTGTGTCTGTGTGTGTGTGAGAGAAACTGTTTAAAGTCAACATTAAATGAAATTGGCAACCCATTTGAGTTCCGTAATGTTTTGTAATTTGGAGTGAAACAGAATAGTCAGCAAATGAAAAATATGGCGGTACTTGATTTTATACATCAGCAACCGATTGGATTGTGAAAAGATGGCGTTCCATACCAGAATGGAGACAGACCTGAATGCAAGTTTTTTGTCATTTGTAAAGGACTGCTCTCCTCAAAAAATGCACCGGCATTCACTTTTGAGGTGGCTTTTGAAGAGACTGAAGGTTCATTTAGAAAATAAATAGCACTAGCCAATAGAGCGAAACAGTGCCCGCCCACTTTTTCAGCCATCTTGGTTCCAGAAGAAATTCTCCCATTCAGTTTTTCCATAGGGATTTCATAAAACCCTTCAATAATACAACATTGCAAACTTTGATTTGAAGCAACATATTATTTGAAAATCAGTGACTAGGTGTAAATAGCACCTGCCACACAGCGCAGCTATTTGCACTTAAAAAGCCTAGCGGAAACACTCAAATTAAAAACAAACTCATTCCCAGGTGTTGCTTCAATGTCTTTTCTGTAAATATGATGTAGTGTTATTTTTTTGTACAGATGACCCAGGTTCGATTTCCCCCATTTTGTTCCACTTTTCCTACATTTTACATTTATGCATTTGACAGATGCTTTCATCCAAAGCGACTTACAGTGCACTTATTACAGGGACAATCCCCCCAGAGCAACCTGGAGTTAAGTGTCTTGGTCAAGGACACAATGGTGGTGGCTGTGGGGATCGAACCAGCAACCGTCTGATTAACATTTATGTGCTTTAGCCCACTACGCCACCACCACATTTTCTTTTTCTTAACACAAAGGGAGAAATTGTGAAAAAAAATAAAAATAATTTTGTGCTCAGTGATGTCATACAATAGCAGTTTATGGTGACCACCTCTTCAAGCTTCAAAAGGACGCAAAAGTATAATTCAGAAGTCTAATAAATGATTCCATGAGACTCATGATTGTTATGAAAACATACAAAAAGGTTTGGTGAGAAACAAACAGAAATCGAATTTATTCTTTAGTGAAAATGTTGACCGACCTTTGCCCCCTCCCCTGCAACTGTTTAAAAATAAAGCGTAAATAATGCAGACTGGTGACGTCAACAGAAGCAAATACCACCTATAACAACCTTGAAGCTCATGGTAGGTCTGTGTAGTAGGTATCTTTAATCTTTTCCTCTATGGAGAAAAAGAATGGGGTTTTTACTTCCAGAAGCATACTATTCAATCTAGGATATGTCAGTGAAGGAAATTAGTTTCAGAGGCAGAGCATTAAAACATTTTGTTATCAAATTTATGAAGACAAGCACAATAAGACCAGGAATGTTTTTAAAGGGATAGTTCCCCCAAAATGTAAAATTCTCTCATTATTTACTCACCCTCGTGATATAAAAATATCTCAGCTCAGCAGGTCCTTAAAATGCGAGTGGATGGTGAACAGACTTTTGAAGCTCCAAAAAAAACAACTGACTCCAGCAGTTAAATAAATGTCTTGTAAAGCAAAACGATCACTTTTGGTGTGATAAAGATCAATATTTAAGTATTTGTTAACTATAAATCATCGCTTCTGGTCAGCAGTAATGTGCATGTTTACGAGAGGTCGGAGTTTACGCGATCTCTCGTGTGATGTATTTGCGTTGTCATGTTATGTACGTAATCTAACATTCTTTTCTTGGTTGAGACATCCACACAAATGCACCATTGTGAGTAAAGAAACAGATAATAACAGATCTAAACCAAAGAAGCTTCTGTACAGCATTCCTGCTCCTCAGTTGTAAACAGTGCTGCTTTTCTGGGTGTGTTGCACGTAGGGCTGTGTGATATGGCAAAAAAAATAACATCTCAATTTTTATCAAATTTATGGATGATTCACGATTCAATTTTTTTGCCATTTTTAAATACACTCCAACATGATTTAAATGACATGTTCTTTATTAGAATGCAAAGCAACCTGGTTTGAGAAATCCAAGTTCTTTTCATTAGGAAACAGATGTGTGCAAGAAAAATTTACAAGAGTGCCAAATGCATCACAGGGGGAAGTTGTCAACAGAGTGTAAATGTAAAATAAATTCAAATCTAATAAACCCAGATGTTCAGAAATAATAGATTAAAATAAGAAAACTGCAAAATACTTCTTAGCCAGTGTAGGTATTAATTTGACCTAAACCATTTCAATCTAGAAAGATATCTAGACATGAATATCTATAAATGATCTAGTTTATCTAAAAAGTATTCATTGTATATCAAACCCTTTGTGTGCTGTATATTCATAAACCTCTGCAGATAGAGACGTGTCCTCTAGCGGTTCACATAGGCAGCAATGCAATATAAAATAATTTATCATTACAATTCAACTCGCAAAAGTTTTTGAAATGACTTTTGTTGGCAATAGATGCAGAACACTTGAAACACGTCACAGAACAAAGCAATAATTAGCGATTTATCTGAATCATCATGGTAAATGGAGCGGCGGATGTTTGATTCTCCAGTATATAGCCTATCCATATGATATGATATGAAGCACCCATAACTGTCATGTAAGTAAAGCTTATTTATGTGTAAAAAGAAATGAAAGGAGACATGTGCACACGGAGGCCAGTTATGGTCTTAAGCCGGTGTATACCAGCATGATGGATGAAGTTGAGTTACAATCACACTGTACAATTGTACTGGGAATATTACTGTTGTCTTTTATATTAGTCACCGTGTTGTTAAACTGTCACGTTCATTTGGAGTGCGCCACAATCGTGCAGCTGATCAGATCGGGAGCAGCATTAAGACAAGCGCTATGAATTTTTTTCTCCTCCTTATTCAGTCTTTGGTGAATTTACAATGTAAATAAATAGAGCGTTTGCAATGTTTTCATACAAAATCTAGATTTCTCAAAAAAAAAAGAAAGAAGAAAAACATAAACGCAAATTCAAAACTGCCCAACCATAGAACATGCATCAGTTTCTGTGTGTCTCACGTGGCAATGTGATTATGTCACACGTGCATACTGCTGCTGACAGGAAGCGATGTTTTAGAGCTATAAAGTACTTAAATATTTATATTTTTCACATGAAAAGCGATAGTGTTGCTTTAAAAGACATTCATTTATTCACTGGATTGTATGGATGGCGTTTATGCTGACTGTCTGTTTATTTTGGATCTTCAAAAGTCGGATCCACTTGCACTTTAAGGACCTACTGAGTTAAGATATTTTAAAATTTTTCTTCAAATCTGTTCTGCTGAAGAAAGAAAGTCATGCACACCTGCAATATCATGAGAGAGAGTAAATAATGAGCAAATGTTAATTTTTGAGTGAACTATTCCTTTAACAAAGATTCATGAAATAATGCCTGACTTAGAAATGTTACCACTGCAGACACATAACAGAGATGACCATATAACCATAGGCTAATGCACTTTTACAAGCTGATTTGCGTGTATTTAAAGGTTAAAACAGAAACGCACAAGTGTCATGGGGGTGTCTCTTTTAGGCAGCATTAGGGGAAACAGGAAGGAGATGGCAATTGTCGCAGCACTTCGCCTTATAAATTACAGTGACTCAAGAGGACAATGTACTTCCACACAAACATCATTCTAGCCTCCATATTTGAAATTCAGGAATGAATGTTGCAGAGAGTGTGTGTGCATCTCAGCCGGCTTTCATCATTAAACATCAAGTCTGGTTTATCCCACTTTAATCTCTTAACATTCTGTGAGGATGTTCCAGCAATAGCAGAGTTTGTGTCCCTCTCTGATCTTGAGGTCATACAACATAGCACACTGATGGGGTTTAAGCCAGTAAGCCACTTATTAAGCTCTGAATAATTATCTATTATCCATTTGGTCACATATGACACTACCTGGAGTTATCCAGTTGGGTAAAACCAGAGGACACCAGAGAGCCACAGGGTTGCTCTGTTCCAAAAACCAGTTTCAAACCAGTCACTTATGAGGTTCCATTTCAGTTAATTAGTGCCACATTAATCCATTTTGAAAACTCAGTTTTTAATTCCCAAACGTCATCGGTTTCCAAAGTATGCAGTTATGGAGAGCGTTTTAGAAAGCCTCCATTTTCGGTGGAGGATAAATCTGTCCTAGTGCGGATGAAAGGCGTAAACATAGCATAATCAATGGGCGGTCCTTGGAATACTATATATTTGTATTGTAAAGTAGGCAACAGACAGCAAAGCAGCTCACTAGGTTTTGAAACAGAGCAACATTGAGATTGTGAACGATTCGATCAGAAGCGCAACTGTTCCAAAAACAATAGCAGGAATAAATCTTGTTTTCACTTTCCGCTGGAAACAAAATGAAGAGATTTACCTTTACAATTTCTTTAGTGGAAACACAGTGAAAGAGTGCATGCTGCAGAGTATTGCCTGTTTTCTTTTTTCAGTCTGGCAGTCCTTAGGGATCATCTAACTATGTCACCTTTACAGCTGCATGGTTAAATAAATCTGGGTTAGAGTCTTGGAACTCAACACTATCTCACAGAGCATGCTCACATGCTCATAGCAGAGCATCAGAAGGATTTTCCAGTGAGGACAAACACAGGCTCAGAGCAGCCTCTTGGTTATATCCATTACATTATCGATCTTATTTCATTTCCAGCGTCAGCTGCACGTTGATGAATCGTCCTTTCTTGAAGTAGGTTCATTTCCCAGCTTGATCAGTTCAGTGCACACAGTGACTCATGGTTTCTGCCATATATTTATTCTTCCAAAATGTATTGTTCCTATTATTACTTTTGAATTGTTTTTACATTCTGAGTTGTATGAAGATGGTTAAAGTGGCGTCAGTGATTATATGGATCAGCAAACTTCTTATTCAATTGAAACACCACTAACAACCTAAATAGGGATTTACACCAACCGGCAGTATTGTATAAAGTATCCATTTGTCATACTTGAGTAAAAGTAAAGATACTTTCATGGAAATTGACTCAAGTAAATGTAACTGATTTTAAATTGACATAAGTATCAAAAGTACAAATAAATTGGATAATTTATGGAACCGTTAATTAAACCCATGGCAACTTATTTGATTGGTGGTGCTTGTCATTTACCTACCCTCATGCCATCGTAAATGTGTGACTTTCTTTCATCTGCAGAACACAAAGATTTTAGAAGAATATTTCAGCTCTATAGGTCAATTCAATGCAAGTGAATGGTGGCCAGATATTTCAAGATACAAAAAGCACATTTAAGGACCATTAAGTTATCCATACTGCTACAGTGGTTAAATCCATGTACTCTGATGTGATTTGAGAACAAACCAAATTGATGAAACAACTGGAGTCATATGGATTACTCTTATGCTGCATTTATGTGCTTTTTGGAGCTTTAAAGATTGGCCACTATTCACTTACATTGAATTGACCTACATAACAGCAATATTCTTCTGAAACTCTTTTATTGTTTGTGTTCTGCAGGAAAAAGTGAAAGTCACACATCTAGTATCGAACATGGGTGAGAAAATGATGATGAGTATTATCATATTTATGGGATGAGTGTAAATGAACACCACAGCCCATAACAATTGGAACACTGAAGGAGAGAGATGAGTCATATTAGTGACCAGAACAGAGGCTTGTGGTGGTTGGTGGGCTCTTTTCATTTCGGCTAATAAGCAACCACCCAGAACACCCTGGCAACTGCATAGCAATGTGCTAAAAACACAGAATACAACTTTGCACAGCATATTAACAACATGGCAACCACATACTGTAGCAATGCGCTTGACAACTGCATAGTGTGCCCTAGCAACCATCCTGAAAACCCTAGTGTGGAGTGGAGGGGGGTGGGGCCGGGCCGGGCTGGAATGTCGCACGCCCGGTCTCCAATCGGCCTGATGGGGTGCCGAGGGAAGTGTAGGATGGGTGCATAACTGAAGGAAGACTGTTCACTATTAGGCAGAGACTATGGACTCTGTGAAAGTTAGATTTTTGTGGCGATTTTGAATCATTTTGAAACCCAAAGTTAGATTTTTGTGGCGATTTTGAATCATTTTGAAACCCAATAAAGCACAACAGTGACTTCCCACTTTTTCAGTAGCTTTGATTCTGTATTTTTTGTATGGAAAAGTGTTTTTCAAATAAGCTTTGTCCATAGGGATTAAAAAAAATAACTTAAATAAAGAGTACTAAGCCATGAACCAAACTAACCATCACTGATGTAAAAATAAGAAAATTACAACATCACAACATTAGCCGTTTTGAAGTAAAAAGAATCTGAAAATTGGAAAAATGACCAAGATACCATCCTGTGTGATTAAGGTCTTTTATGAGTGCATGAAGTACAATCCCATGAAGCATTGCGAATGATGTATTCTAATTATAAATTAAGGTACAATATAAAACTATTGACTTATAGTCATTGTTTTTAAGTTGATTGAAAAATATTCTAACATACACTGTACAAATATATAATTTGCGTGTATGTTAGAGTATGTTGAGTGTAGGCAGATTTGATTACGGTATTTGCAATGCTTCATGGTAGTGGTGTGGTGGGTGCCTTGAGTTTTTTTTTTAATGCTGTTTAAATTTCCATGGTAACAGCAACTTCTCTGATTGGTGGATCTCTCTTCAGGATTATGGATAGTGTAGTTCTTTACCGGGAATTCAGCCATCACACACCATTTAAAAAGAAAGTTTAAATCACACTGACTTGTGGCTTCTATTTAAGTATATGTCATCACTTAACAATTTCAGAGCTTGTGGTAGGCCGGTAGGTTTATACTTTATCTTTAAAAATCAATTTTGTTTGGAAGTGCAAAATAAATAGGATTTTTACTTCCGGATCTCTGCTGTTGTGTTCAGTATATGGATATTTTGCTTTTCCTTTTAGGCCACCTTTCATGACACAAGATTGTACTTTCGTGCTGGTATGTTTTTACTATGAGACCAGGTTGGGTATGTGGGCTGGAGTAACTGATTTGAGAGGAGTTAAATCCCTTAGCACATTTTTCTGAGTGGGCTTTACAACTCAGCAAGACATTTTTTACTTTGTATGTGAAAAGACACAAAACTGTATTTAACTACATTAATTATTTTCAATAATTTATCAGTTTTGCTCTGAAAGTCCAGAAAGATAAATTTGTTATGCTCTTTGAGTCATTACCACCTAGCAGAGCCACATTTCTCTGTTTGATGTCCCAATGCTAATCATAAAATCTAAATGTGTATGTTTATACTGGTTCTGTATTCTTGTTGCTATATATGGCTTGGTTCCCTCTGTCAATGTAGGTGTTAAAGTTTTACTGTCCATCAGGTAAAATCAGATAGATTACATTAGATTACTTAGAATAGTAATGGCACACCTCTCCCCAGCAAGCTGCACAGTTTGAAGTGTCATTCATGTCCACAGCAAAAACATGCAGGATGTTGTTATTGTAGAGTCAAGTATAAGTACATCACTGAAAAGTGTAACACTGTGCTCTGTGGCGCTATTAAATAATGCCTCTAAGCCATGACTCAAACCAACTAGATCCTAAATGAATCACAACTATTTACATTTGAAGCAAAAAAATACAAATAAAATAAAATACAGGTTAACAGACAGGGCCTGAAAACTCCCCTGTTTCAGTTCTTCCTCTCTGATCTACTTTGCAAGGGTTTCTAGTGCAGTTCATGCATGAAATAGAAATTTTCACTTTGTACTGGTCATTTAAAAATGGCAGAGCCCTCATGTATTTGTCATCGCTCCTTCAAGACTTCAAGAACATTATTGTTATTATTACGAAAGCAGATTTAATGAAAACCTTAGTGTAGTGATTAATGAATTGTGCCACTCTGCAATTCTAAACCAAACAATGATTTAGTATAACAAAACCATGAGATTAGATATTCTTGAATATGCTTACTCCATACTTGTTTTCCAGTAAACATATCTTAAAATCTTACAAAAAGACCCATTTACTTGACAAGCAAAATGACAAGTTATTTAGACTTGTTCTCAGAGAAGTCTAGAAATATTTTTAGGTTGATGCTAAAAAATAAGTAAAAACAGGTATAAACTTAATTCAAATGGAAAGCAAGTTTATTTTTCTTAACCCATTGGCAATTTTCTTTCTAGTTTTGTACAATATCAACCCTTAATGACTTGATATTATGACATTTTGCTTGTGAAGTACATGTATCTATTTTTAAGGATATATGGAATTTTGGAAACACAAGAATGATGTTTTCTTGTCCTCTCGATTGACACTTCACAGCATTTTCCTAAGGCTGATTATGACATCAAATCTCCATGTATAGCTTTAAACAATAACACAGTCATGGATATTGTGAATACCAAATGTCTTTTTGTCTTGTGGGCTTGGCAGCAAACCATATTTGCTGCATACTTGTTTTAATCCACCAAATTATTCTCTGATGGCACATGAGTGATTGCAGTCACATGGCTTCTGCTTTAATGCAGTATGATTAGCATGGGCATGTTGATCAGTCATGTGGACTACTTTCAGCTCAGATAGCTTGGCCCTGCTGTGAGTTCAGGATCAATTTAAACTAACCAGCTGTTCTGTGAGCTACTTATGAATTATTGGCACTCTGGATGCCAAAAAGGGAGGATTTAATTCACTCCTCCCTATGTGTTGACCATTATCACAATGTAATGCGATTAGATCATAATATCCATTCACTGATAATAATTCAACATAATGTGTAAATGAGTTCAGGCTGTTATGTGCATACTAGGGCATCCAAAAGTCTGAGACCACTGGTGAAATGGTTTCTATTTTCTTATTTCTTATTTGGTTCTCTAATTTAATAAAATAATAACTTTTAATAACCATTACAATAATCAGCATAACGATCTGATAATTTGATTATAATAATTCAGCTATTTTGTAGTATTTAATATGCCCCCCTTTTGCTTTAATTACAAAATGCTCTCAAGGTGGCATGGACTCCACAAGTTTGTGCAAAACCTGATGATCCATATTATCCAGCATGATTTGAGAATGTTCCAGAAAGCATAGGGATAGTTCACCAAAAATTAAAATTCTCTCATCATTTACTCTCATGCCATCCCAGATGTAGATGACTTTCTTCTTTTAGAAGAATATTTCAGATCCGTTGGTCCTCACAATGCAAGTGAATGGGTGCCAACATTTTTACTCTCCAAAAATCACATAAAGGCATCGTAAAAGTAATCCATACGACTTCAGTGTTTTTATTCATACCTTCAGAAGCAATATGATAGGTGTGGGTGAGAAACAGATAAATATTTAAGTCCTTTTTTGCTAGAAATTGTTCTCGCTGCCTAGTAGGGGGCGATATGCATGACAACGTCGACAATAAAAAATTGTCTACAAAAATGTTCATTGTCGAATAGTCATTTGATCTCATTTAACGTAACATGAGACCACTTTTAACTCTAATGATGAGAGCAGCACTTATGATTAAGCACTGCAGCTTATTTTTGAATTATACAAAAATACTAAATAAGTAAACGCAGAAGCACTCTCGTTGTGGAATAGTTCTTTAAATAGCTCTTTAAAGGAAACATCCCAGTATTACATCTTAAATGCAGTTTAATGCCTTATAGCTTTATTAAAGTTCAAATAATACAGAGGAAGGTCATGTAAATAACTACAAACTCAGAAACTGGCATTTCTCTGTGCAGTCAGTGCCTCTTCTATGAGTTGAGCGAATGTCCCGGTCAAAGGGGGAGAGATTAAAACTGCACCCGGTTGATGTATTCTGTCACGGGGACGCTCGTCACTGTAGCGCTCGCGCTTAATGCAGCTAGATTATAACGTGATGGCTCGTGACTTATTAAATCACAATATATGTCACTTAGGGCTGGACGATATGGCCAAAATTGTTATCACGATAATCTTTTTCATATTGTTTGATATCGATATTTATCACGATATACATTTACACATTACACTTTCTTTTTTTCATTTCAAAGTTGACGGAAGTAAAGGAGAAAACATTTATTCTAAACAGTCAAAATAGTCTCTACAAAACTGCACAGGGGGTCCAGAGACGGCCAAAGCAGTGGCGTCTGCAGGATCTTTTACCAATTTTACCATCTTTTACCGTTTATCATTTGAAAATGAATGTTAAAAGATCATCTGTTTGTTCTGAAGCATAGTGACAGCAGTCCAGTATTTGTTGGAATATTTTTACATTAAAATGAAATATTTTTTTATATTTCTTTAGATTCAGATACCCAAGTATGGGGGGATAGAAGACCTTGTGACTGTGGAATGATGCTGAATGTGGGTTCAGGGGTGTCCCGAGAGAAAATTTAGAAAACTTTTTTTTTTTTTAAATGTAAAAAACATTTGTATATTTTCATTAAAGTGAGAGAGTCTACCAACTAGTAATTTTAGTCTTGCCTTATCCATTCCAGACATCTAATTAATTTTCACAAAATTAGAGCAGAAATCGTTTTGTTTATCATTAAAGGCTCGTAACATGCTGATTAATAAAGATACATTTAGAAGAGAAAACGTTATGGTCTAAAAGGTGCTTTGAAACCACGTTAACTCATGTAGCACTTCATGTCTACACACATGCAGGGAAAGGAGGCAATGCGTGCGGAGCGGTACAGGGCAGAAATGATGCATGTTTGGTGCTAGAGAACAATATTCAAGATTACAGCACAGAAAGATCAGAGCTGTTGTCCACATCACTTTTGTTCTGTTGTGCTCTTCACTAGAGACGATGAGAGGGCGCAACCATTGTCATGAAGTCTTGCAGTGTGGATGGAATCAATCCGGTGTCGACGTAACCTAACTGTTAGCAAGCTCAGCAAGCTGAGGCATGGCTATGACATGGCATGGAGCAGTCTGGGGCTTGGCTGTGACATGGCATGGAGCAGTCTGGGGCTTGGCTATGACATGGCATGGAGCAAGCTGAGGCATTGCTGTGACATGGCATGGAGCAGGCTGAGGCATGGCTGTGACATGGCATGGAGCAGTCTGGGGTTCGACTGAAACATGGCGTGGAGCAGACTGAAGCTTGGCTGTGACATGGCATGGAGCAAGCTGAGGCATGGCTATGACATGACATGGAGCTGACTCTGACGTGGCGGTGACATGGCATGGAGCAGGCTGAGGCATGGCTGTGACATGGCATGGAGCAGGCTGAGGCATGGCTTTGACATGGCCTGGAGCTGACTCTGGCGTGGCGGTGACATGGCCTGGAGCTTTTTTTTTTTAAATTAATGTTTCAAGGTTCCACTTCTGAAGTGTTTCCCTCACATATGAATCCATCACATCCTATTTAAAAAATATAGCTCATATAAAGTAGGGCTGTAATCAACCAAAGAAACTCTTGGTCGACTGAAGTTCTGAAATTTTCGACTAAAAATCAACTAAAAATGTCGTTAGGAAAAAAAAACGTTACATTAATTAGCTGCGCACTTTGCACAGTACTTGGTAGCCTTGTTGTCCGCCTAAATTAATTATAAATAAACATAAAAAAAACTAGTAGGCTATTTTCAGTATATTAAATCGTTTTTGACCTAATTATTTTGCTCTGAAATGAGTCTGACACACGAGTCTGTCGGCTCTGACAGCGTTGCATCACGTGCACCTGCGCAATATCATAGCCTATGATTTCCGAAAATAGTACTATGTTGTCAACTAGTGATATCATCACAAGAACTGTTGAGGAATATGCAACATAATTTAGACAATTCTTTTTGTCATATGTTATAATAAAAAGTTATCTGTCACTGTCATTTCAGCCGCTCTGTGCATGTCCTCGCACAACATGCTGAACATGAGCTCAGCTTCGCGGCTGAGACACACACGAATAGACTATTAACTTAAAGCTTTTACTCTTAATACACACAAAAGGCACGTCCACTTTAATAAAAAAAGAATATTTATTAAACAAACCAGATCAAGAGCAGAAACGAAATAAAGTGCATAACTGAAAAATAAAGCATTTTAGGCTCAAAACTAACACAAACAGTGGGCAAATTAAAAAAAAAAATAAAGTGCCCAAATCCAATAAATAATACTAGATATAAATTTGATCTAAAAAAATAAAGTTTGCACAATAATAAAAGGGAACCATAAAAGTAAAGTAGGCTACCTACAACATGTTATTCAGCCAAATTTTAAACGAAACTAAATAAAGTGATTTTATTTTTCCGTTTGGATGATAAAGGAGGCTTAAAATCCAGCGTGGTCTGGGTGTGTCCGGGGGATGCTACCATCATTGCGGAGGGGTGCGCCTAAAACGATTATTACACTAAAACATTGAAATATGCCAATTCTGATATGTTCATATAGTTTACTCAAAACAGACAGGGCAACCTAACGCAGACAAGTTAGCTTACCGCTTTTAGATGATATGTCATGTTTGTCGTTGAGCTTGGAAGGCAAACTGTTGCTTGCAAACTTTGCATTCAACCTTTTTCCCGTTATCAATTTTAACAAAATGCTGCCACACTGACGATGTCTTTGTTGTTGACATGTTAGAAGAGGACTGACTATTAAATTCTCTCACAATTAAATAAATAATATTCAGCATCAAACCTTCTATAGCCTATCTATCGCTCTTCTCCAGTGGGTTGGGCTAATCCAAAAAAAGTGAAAACAAGGGGGGTATTCTGAAGACCGACTGTTACCTGTGAAACAGGGGTGTCCTGAAAACACCCCCATTAGCAATTAGTGCTTTCCACCTGATGACATGAACGCGGCAAAACTGATGAAATGAACGCGGCAAAAAATCGACCAATCAGAATTTTGGTCGAACCAGAACGTATCGACCAATTAATCGACTGGGACGTTACAGCCCTAATATAAAGTGAATTGACAAATTGTAATTTCAATGTCAAGCAATTAAGTAATTTCATTCCTATGGCACACGTGCCAGTATTGGCCCGCGGAGGGGTAATCATTGGCACGCCAGCAATGGCGAGAGAGGAGTGGACTACATTTTTATAAATTCCGCTCCTGCATTCCAATCTACATCTTTAAGTAATCCTTCCTCATGATTACGCAGCATGTTTTCATCAGCTGAATGGGAAGCTAAACACTATTAAAGTGTGATGAGACTCGCGCTGCATGTGCAAGCCATTCGCGCATCACGAGCCAGCAGCACTTCTCTTTCGATTAATCGCGTGAGTAAATGCTTTGCTTCTGTCAGACTGCGCGGATGACAGCCTACAGTCCATGTATCATTTGTTTCTTTTTACTTTCAGAACAACACGTCATGTAATAAGGAAAGCACCACTATTAATCCTTCATCGTGCCATTGACTAGGAAATAAAAAATGGCACTCCATGTCAAAAAGGTTGCCGATCCCTGGTGTAATGTCTTGTTGAATCCAATTTGTGTATTATATAATTTAGTGCCTTGCAGATATAACATTCTAGATAAAATGTTTCATATTTCCGCTTTGAAGTATTGTAATGTTACACTGTAAAAATGACAATAAACTTTTCTTTCAATTGATGAAAAATTGCCGTGTCTGCAACGCCGGATAATGAGTCTAAAAGCCGAGGCATCTTACAATTTCTTCGCGCGTCAGCCAAATATATGAAATATTATGTATGATTTCCAAAAAAACAGTGTCAGGACGAACACAGAAAGTGAGGGGGAGCATCCCAATTAATAGTTTCTACGCCACAGTTTAAAATAGGCTAGCTTTATAGAAAGTGTTATGTCGGTAGCCAAGTGAACAGCAATATGGCAGACCCAAAATGAAGGGGAAAATATTTAATTAATCAGCTATTATTGTAAAAACAAAAAGCGTTCATATAACGTGATATTATTAACTTACCTCTGTATCTTCTGTTGGCAGTGGCACTGTTCGACCGTAGTTTTAACCCAACTGGGAAGCTTTATAGAAACAACCCAATAAACGTTAGGAATAGCCCAACAGGATGACCCAATATGTTTAACCCAGCTATTGGGTAAAATTAATAACCCATCGTTTTTTGCAGTGTACAAATTTCGGCACCTATTCACTTGCATTTTATGGACCAAAAGAGCTGAGAAATAAGAATGTGAAAGTGGAGATTTATAGCAAAAAATTACACAAATATTGATCTGTATCTCACCCACTCTTATTAAATTGCTTCTGAAGACACTGATTTAACCACTGGAGTCACATGGATACTTTTATTCTGCCTTTATGTGCTTTTTGGAGATGGCCACCATTCACTTGCATTGTGTGGACCTACAAAGTTGATATATTCTTCTAAAAATCTTCATTTGTGTTCTGCAAAAGAAAGAAAGTCATACACGTGGGATGCCATGAGTGTGAGTAAATGATTAGAGAATTTTTATTTTTTGGTGAACTATCCACATTAGTTTACACCAGCAAAGCTCATTTAAATTGTTAGATCAGGAAGAAATAGTTCCTAAAGTTAACAATCCTTAAGATAACAATTACCACTTTTTACAATGTAGTATAGAATCCAAAATTTTTCTTGTTCATTGTACACCATGACTTTTTGTTTTTAATTTTTCAATATACTAAAACCTGGTTTTTTCCATGTTTAAATATTAATTAAAATATCCCAGATTTGCACTGCGGTGTCAGACGTTTGGATTCCACTGTAGGTGCAGCTCAGATCCAGAGAAATCCAAGGAGATCTTGAATGCAATAACAGCTCACTGCAGTGTTAAGCACCCAACAGTCTGTCATACTGCAGCTTTGAGTGTCAAGCCATTTGCACTAGCAGACAGTGCTCAGCAGTAAGTCTTTGAGTATCAGATTTGCATTTTCTACCCGCATTCTGCAGTGCCAAACTTGTGGATTTGGTCTTATGGCAGGGTGACCGATGTGGTAATTCTAGTGGCAAAGTTTTACCCATGCATTAAGGCTGTGCTGTTGGCATGGTCACAAAAGGCGAAGAAATTTAATTGCTGTCATGGTCAGATGGTGGTAGAACATTTATATTTACGCA
Organism: Moxostoma hubbsi; assembly: GCA_032164185.1. NCBI lineage: Eukaryota > Metazoa > Chordata > Actinopteri > Cypriniformes > Catostomidae > Moxostoma > Moxostoma hubbsi. The sequence continues at coordinate 28,993,302 of JAVLUX010000021.1, forward strand.
TTTGGCAGACGCTTTTATCCAAAGCGACTTACAGTGCACTTATTACAGGGACAATTCCCGCGGAGCAAACTGGAGTTAAGTGCCTTGCTCAAGGACACAATGGTGGTGGCTGTGGGGATCGAACCAGCGACCTTCTGATTAACTGTTATGTGCTTTAGCCCACTACGCCACCATCACTCCCCGTCATAGAAGTTGAACAGTGTATTTATAAGTAGACTTTAAATGTGATTTCTCAGCACTATATGAGCTCTTTCTTCTCCCTCAATGAATGTGTTTCATTATGGAAAATAGGAAATACGGGAAATAGTTTGTAATTGATGATTCAGCTTTTAACCGCTGTTTCTCATTTCCTTTCATTCTTGATGTTTTTGTGGTTCAATTAGTAAACAGGATGTATGTACTGCATTTGTGAATGTTTACATTGATTTTGCCAAGTACTGTGAGACTTTTTCCTGATAAACAATTCCTGTCAACAAGTAAGATTTTACGGTTAGAGTTAGGGCTTGAACAACATTTTTGTCAATCTATTATTTTAGAGTTGGGGTTTGGGAAGCCTGATCTCATGAACATTATATGATCGTGGCAACATTTTTGCAAAATGAAATTACGTGCCTTATTACATGTTTCACTGCAGCTTCCCAGTGAACTTTCCAGCATCGGGCCCCAAAAGAAAGTGAAATGGTGTCATAATCAGATGAGGTTTTTTTTAAAGTGAATATTAGATGGAGGTTTTAATTAGTAAAACTAACATCCCTAATCTAAAACTTTAACCTAAACCTAAACAATAGTATTCTCAAAGCACATGTATCAAGTTCATAGAAATGTAATCTTTTTGTCCATGTTGGTATCATACATTTTTGAAAAGCATATTTTATTTTTTTCAAAAATTGATTTTATGACTTTAAAAATGTCAGTGGTGTTAGTTATAACCATCAAGGTTTATTAAAATACCTTGTACCTTGAATAATTGTGAGTATGCACTTAATCATCATTAGCTTTATCATTATATCTTCATCAACAGCCCCAGAAAAACTGACTTTGAGCTCAGAAATTGAAAACATGTTCATCCTATTAGAGGTGTGTTGAAGTAACTGTTTTGTGTGAATCCAATTTTTCATGTATTTTTTTTTATTAAAATTAATAGATCCAGACTATAAAAAAACGAGTTTCACTTTATTTATCTATAGACAATCATACTGATCAGTCCAAGTTGGGACTAAGCTTGTTTAACAGTGTTGTTCCAGGACAAAACAAATATGTTCTATTTCATCAGGGATAGTTTAGGAATAGGTAGATTTATTCAACAACATTTCTACCTGTGCCACCTCATGACCTGGATGGGTCGATCACCTGTGTGATCATCTACTCATCCCTCTGTCTCTCTTCATCAGGTTTGGATTAGTGGTCCCCACACCCATCATGTTGGTGCTGTTGGACAAGCTTCAGCTTCAGAGAGTGTGAGCTCCACTGAACTGCGGGGATGAACATGCCATTGCACCAAATCTCTGTCATCCCTCGTGATGTCACTTCCTCCCGGGTGTACAGCAGCGGGAAGCCAAAGGAGAAGGACAAACAGGTTAGTCTGTTACCTGATAGACACTCAAAACAATCACAGGCGGCACTTTTATCTGTGACCCGTGTTACACATCCATCCTCATTTTGACTGTTAGGCTGTATCCTGTTTTCACAGTTCTGAACATTTTATTTGCCCTCTCATAACTCGGCATGAAAAGGAATGGAGCTCTTTCTCACACACACACACACACACACACACACACACACACACACACACACACACACACACACACATACATACATATTTGTGGGGACTTTCCATTGAATTCTACTGTTTTTATTTTGAACTAATCTTATTCTCCATACCCAAATCCTACTCCTAAATTGAACCCTCGCATAAACTTTTCTGCAGTTTTACATTTTCATTAAGACAACATGTGTTTGTTAGTTTTTTGGTTGTGGCCTTTGGTTGGATATTAGTGTGGCGAACAGGGTGGGGACAAGCGGCGTCTGGGCAGAGCGAGGCCGGGAAGATAAGTGATGAATGAGTTCCACCTGTGTGCCACACCGGTCTCGCATTCTAGTGAGGGGCGGTGGGAGTATTTAAGGTGAGGAGACAGTGGCAGATGAGAGAGAGAGACACATGAAGCTGTGTGTGCAATGTGACTGCGGGAAACCAGTGCGTTTGGTATTGTCTTTTAAGTTGTAAAATAAATGTCTACTTGTTTGTTAAGCCAGTTTCAACTTCCTCCTTGCCCATCATTCAAATCCATTACAGTGGTGCTGAAACTAGGGAAGGAGGAAGGATGCGCTGTCGTGGAGCCCTCACCGCTGCTGTCCACCGGGAAGCAGAGGAGCCGCTGTCGTCCGCCAGGAGGCAAAGGAATCTCTGCATTCCTCTGGGGGACGTAGGAGCAGCTGTCGTCTGCTAGAGGATGATTGGCTGAGGACCAATCGACAGCATGTTCGGGGCCTGCGAGCCCGTCTCTCTCTTTCTCCTCTCTCTGCTTTTTTTCTCTCCCTCTTTATCCCCCCCCCCCTCCCCTTCCCTCCCTCATCCTGTTCCCACTCCCAGGAAACTGTGTGTCAGACCCGGAGACCATCCTGACGCACCAACGCTCCCTCCCTAGAAATGTGCACACAGGTGTATCTCATTCACCACTTATCTTCTGGCTCTGTCCAGACGCCACTCGGCCCCACCCTGCTCGCCACAATCAGGTTTTACCATCTTTGTACATTTGGTCCCCATAATTAAGGCTTAACCTGATCCCCACATGCAGACTTTGCTCTGATTGTGCTCTAAACACCTGTTTGTTTCTCAGTTGTTTGTGCGCGTTGATGGAATATTGAGAGCTCTGAGATCTAAACTACTGTTTATATTATAATTGATGCTGTCTTGGGACACCCCGAATTTTGAAACCTATTGACACAGACTACCATAAAGGAAATAGGTGAAGTAGAGGAAGCCACACATACACATGTGGGTACACGTGGGGAGGTGGTTTCCAGTAAGTGACGTTCACAAGAATGACTGTGTGAAATGTTATGTGTGCGTAGAACTATAAAACAAAGGGTGATCTCAATCACTGTGCCTGTGGTTCTCTGTCAGAAGGGTCATATAATTTATTTACTTTTTAACTTTGGTCCACATTTTTGTGCCAAAACAGTGGAAATGTATTTCCGTGTCCCTTTTCCACCCTCTTTCTGACCCGTTTTTTGCTGCTGTGCTTCAGACTGAAATGATTATTAAGCCACTCTTTCCTAATGTTGGCATCCTTCGGAATGATATTCTTCTGGTGTGTATCATACTTGATAAAGCTTGGGAATTTGAGTTTATGATGTCAGAAAAAAATTGTTTCAGAATTAGTTGTTTTTGCAGCATCAATAAATTCAATAATTTCTCTTTTTTGATTGTTACGGATGTTTTGAGTTCTGAAATTAAGCAGGGGCGTTGCAACCAAAGTGTGTCCCCTTCAAATGTTGGAAAATGTTATTTGATTTGAAGAATGACATAACCCCTTTAAAGAAAAATATGCGCCTATGAAATCTTGATCATCTGGATATGACAAAGCTTAGTGGCAGTGGGAGCCTGATAGCATTAAACTACTGTGTGATGTCAAGTCATAGATGGGGATCTCCATCTCAGCAGTACGAGTGATAAGCCTGTCTAAGTCAGTGTGAGGGCAGATGTTGCCCAGTCTTGTGGATGTCTGTTTCTTAATACAGTACATTTCCCAATTGCCGTTGACATAAAATATATTTACAATCATCTCTTTTCATCTTGTGCAACTGTGCCAACAGCCTTTTAGTTGTGCTCTTTCATCCTCTACTAGAGCAGCACTCTATTTGAGGAGTATGATTGGACAGTGACACTAATGAGAGTTGTTCATTGGTGGGCCTGAGGCTGGAGGCTCATCAGCTGTTTGTTTGTCACAGCCAAGCAGGAAACAGAGGACAGGCTGATATTTTATTATTTTTCTTCGCCTAAATGGCCTCAAGTGTCTCAAGTAGGAAGGCAGTTAATTCCTAAATGATGGCATGTCATTACCGTCAGACCACTTTATAGGAAGCACTCTTCAGCAGAGACTCTTTACATTTTTATTTCCAGTGTTTCTTTATGGCAGCTGATATTTGAAAAATGTCTGGCGTATACACTCACCTAAAGGATTATTAGGAACACCTGTTCAATTTCTCATTAATGCAATTATATTCTAATCAACCAATCACATTGCAGTTGCTTCAATGCATTTAGGGGTGTGGTCCTGGTCAAGACAATCTCCTGAACTCCAAACTGAATGTCAGAATGGGAAAGAAAGGTGATTTAAGCAATTTTGAGCGTGGCATGGTTGTTGGTGCCAGACGGGCCGGTCTGAGTATTTCACAATCTGCTCAGTTACTGGGATTTTCACGCACAACCATTTCTAGGGTTTACAAAGAATGGTGTGAAAAGGGAAAAACATCCAGTATGCGGCAGTCCTGTGGGCGAAAATGCCTTGTTGATGCTAGAGGTCAGAGGAGAATGGGCCGACTGATTCAAGCTGATAGAAGAGCAACTTTGACTGAAATAACCACTCGTTACAACCGAGGTATGCAGCAAAGCATTTGTGAAGCCACAACACGCACAACCTTGAGGCGGATGGGCTACAACAGCAGAAGACCCCACCGGGTACCACTCATCTCCACTACAAATAGGAAAAAGAGGCTACAATTTGCAAGAGCTCACCAAAATTGGACAGTTGAAGACTGGAAAAATGTTGCCTGGTCTGATGAGTCTCGATTTCTGTTGAGACATTCAGATGGTAGAGTCAGAATTTGGCGTAAACAGAATGAGAACATGGATCCATCATGCCTTGTTACCACTGTGCAGGCTGGTGGTGGTGGTGTAATGGTGTGGGGGATGTTTTCTTGGCACACTTTAGGCCCCTTAGTGCCAATTGGGCATCGTTTAAATGCCACGGCCTACCTGAGCATTGTTTCTGACCATGTCCATCCCTTTATGGCCACCATGTACCCATCCTCTGATGGCTACTTCCAGCAGGATAATGCACCATGTCACAAAGCTCGAATCATTTCAAATTGGTTTCTTGAACATGACAATGAGTTCACTGTACTAAAATGGCCCCCACAGTCACGAGATCTCAACCCAATAGAGCATCTTTGGGATGTGGTGGAACGGGAGCTTCGTGCCCTGGATGTGCATCCCACAAATCTCCATCAACTGCAAGATGCTATCCTATCAATATGGGCCAACATTTCTTAAGAATGCTTTCAGCACCTTGTTGAATCAATGCCACGTAGAATTAAGGCAGTTCTGAAGGCGAAAGGGGGTCAAACACAGTATTAGTATGGTGTTCCTAATAATCCTTTAGGTGAGTGTGTATATATATATATATATATATATATATATATATATATATATATATATATATATATATATATATATATATATATATATATATGTGTGTATATATATATATATATATATATATATATATGTGTATATGTAATAGGGTTCAATGGAAATGAGGAGGCATAAACCGTACAAAGCATCAAAGAAATGTTTTAATAAACTTAAACACACAAACATAAACGCATACAATGCAGCTGCCTGTAGCTCGCTCTCTCTCTCTCTCTCTCTCTCTCTCTCTCTCTCTCTCAAACTGCCGCATCTCGTTGCACCCATCGCTCTCCTCGGCTGATTAGCCCAATTGGTGTTCTGGTGTATGTAGTCACGGCCTGGCCCCGCCCTCCTCCTTGTCACAATATATATAAATACATCGATCAGCCACAATATTAAATTCACTTGTCTAATATTGGGTAGGTCCACCTCGTGCCACCAAAACAACACCAACCTGCATCTCAGTATAGCATTCTGAGATGATATTCTTCTCACCACAATATTACAGAATTGATCTGAGTTACCGTAGACTTTGTCAGTTCAAACCAGTCTGGCCATTCTCAGTTGACCTCTCGCATCAACAAGACATTTCCATCCACAGAACTGCCGCTCACTGGATGTTTTTTGTTTTTGGCACCATTTGGAGTCAATTCTAGATACTGTTGTGTGTGAAAATCCCAGGAGATCAGCAGTTACAGAAATACTCAAACCAACCCATCTGGAATGGGGGAAAAAATGTGATCTCAGTGATTTGGACTGTGGCATGATTGTTGGCGCCAGATGGGCTGGTTTGAGTATTTCTGTAACTCTGTTTTCCTGGGATTTTCACACACAACAGTCTCTAGAATTTTCTCAGAATGGTGCCAAAAAATGCCTTGTTGATGAGAGAGGACAACGCAGAATGGCCAGACTGTTTAGAACTGTCAAAGGCTACAGAAACTCAGATAACCGCTCTGTACAATTGTGGTGAGAAGAATATCATTTCAGAATTCGGTGTATTCGGTGATCGGTGTGTGTGTGTGTGTGTGTATAATATATATATATATATATATATATATATATATATATATATATATATATATATATATATATATATATATATATTCAAATAGCTGTTTTGCGCAAGTATGGGGGTTTGCTTACAGAGTCCATCTGTTCTGGAAGTTTCTCTGGCCCGGCCTTCTGTCAATTTGATTTGTTGCAATATCATTTGCTACCTCACTTGTTTCATGACAGGGCCCTCAAAGTTTTTGGCTGATTGGTAGTGACAAGTGAATTTTTTTACCCACTAACAATGGAGCTGTTGACTAGAGGTGCTACAGAGGAGTGAATATCACAAAGAACATGTCTGTATAAATATTTTACATCAAAATGAATGAAAAGAAATAAGAATTAAAAAATTATAATGTGTTTTTTTGTTCTTTCCATTTTTGTTGGAAGTTGGATCCGATGCTTTTAAGTTTGATTTGTAATTTCCGTTACAGACATTAGATACATTTTCACATTTTCAGCTTTTAAAACGCAGAAGTAAACTATTACAGGGTAAATTTCAGTGAATGGGAAACTGTAGCAAATACTATTTGTGCTTACCCATTTGCTCCAACAGCAAAATAAAAGATCGACTATTGTGTTTCCAAAACTTTCCAAAATCTAGACACAATTATGTTTTTTAAAATTAAATTCAGCATGAATTAAAGTAGTAGAATTAAATTCTACTAACATTATGCATAATTATGTTACATTTTTAATGATGTCATTATTGTTTTTAATGAATAAAGTTTTTTTTTCCCCCGATTACAGTGATAATTGACAGGTATGTCAATTGTCATGAATAAAATACGAACGTTGTTAGAAAAAGCATAATTAAGAATAGCAAAATAGCATAATTCTTTCTTTTGATATTGTGTTTTACTGTATTTTGAGGACAGTTGTGGCAGTGAAGGATGTGTCAGGAGAGAGAGATCAGGAATCATGCCAGACATGTTCTTGAAAGGCTTTGAGAGATTCACCCTATATCAATGATGACACTCACTAAAGTTTAGTTTAGTGGGATTTTTTTGATCGATGTTAATTGATGGTCAGATTGGTCTAACTTTTGGTCATAAGACTCAAATGCATTAAGGCGGGTGATGGACCATGTATATTAGTTATTGAGATATGATAATCAAACCCCGCTGGACCATAATGACCACAATCTCTCAAAGCTCCATCAGTGGAATATGCTGTAGTATGAATGAGCCGTTTAAACACAAAGTCTGTTTTCTGTCAGCTTTTAGGGCATTTTCTTTGAATTTAACCCCACTGTGTGTATTTAGAGAATAGAGAAGTTATAAACAGATTTTTGTCCATCTTTTGATGCCTAATATAAACGATTGTAGGCTGAATTTCCTAGAGTATAGAGAGGCAAATTATTCCTCTTAAACCCTGTGTTTTATACAGACTGAGGATTTGGCACCAGCCACAGGGTAGTTTACCTCTCAGCATTCAGATCATTGAAGGGGCGTATCACCATTAGGCAAAGAAAGCACAGCCCATCTGCCTGTTGCAGACAACTCCTCCTCTGTGTCTCTGTGGAAAGGAGCCCTCAGTCCCTCTGCTTAACATTCAGTGCCAGCTACCATTTCGAAAATGCTGCCATTGAATGTTCTGAACTGAACAAGTGTCAGAAATGTAAGGTACATTGAGGCAGGCTGTCATTTTTTTTATTTTATTTTTCTGGTACAATCTGTTGACTTTCATATTGGTGTAAAGTTCATCATTTAAATGAAATCTGTGTCTATGACAGTGACTTCTAAAATTTTACAGCCTCTCTCACTTATCATGAGGCTATAAAACATTCATACATCATTAATAGTCTCAGACAAAATCTGCAGATATTTTGCACTGATCTGGAGAGAAAATTCGTGGAATTCTGCAGAATGGATTTAAACATGGTCAAATGTGTTAAAGTGGGACTGGAAGCAGTGGCTGAAAACATCATCAGACTAGCCAAAATATTTTATGAATGAACACTTAAGGGGCCAACAATGTGTACAACCAGTGACTATTTAGCAGAGACGGGCCACTTCTATTTAAATGAATGGGACAAAATGGAACGCCCAACCAAGGAGCTCTAAGCACCAATGGATGTAGAAAGGAAGTCCCGGCTTACAGGTAAAAAGATACTCTCCTTTTAGAAACAGACATTGCCTGTCAATCAACTCACTAACGTGCATGCACATTAGCTAAACAAGGTGGGAACATTTAGCGTTTTAGCGTAATATGAGGTAAAGAAGCACAATTTATGATTCCAATATTATACAATGTTATTGCTGATTTGAAATATGTACTTTAATTGTAATCTTGACCAACTTTTATTTATTTATTTATTTATTTTTTCCCCTTTTTCTCCCAATTTGGAATGCCCAATTCCCAATGTCCTCGTGGTGGTGTAGTGACTCGCCTCAATCCCGGTGGCAGAGGACGAATCTCAGTTGCCTGCGCGTCTGAGACCATCAATCCACACATCATATCACGTGGCTTGTTGAGCATATTACAGTGGAGACACAGTGCATGTGGAGGTTTTACACCATCCACTGCAGCATCCACGGGCCCCACCAAGCACCCCACCAAGAGCGAACCACATTATAGTGATCATGAGACGTTTACCCCATGTGAATCTACCCTCCCTTGCAACCGGCCCAATTTGGTTGCATAGGAGAACCGGCTGGAGTCACTCAGCATGCCCTTGGATTCAAACTAGCGAACTCCAGGGGTGGTAGCCAGTGTCTTTACCACTGAGCTAACCAGGCCCCGTTTTGACCAATCATTCTTGAGATTTTGGTCTTTCCCCATTTAAGTAGATTGGAGCTGCATTGGTATATAACCTCCCGAGAGCATTCCAAAGATGGCAGAAAATGGACTGACTTGCTAGAAAGACTTATGTGCAACTTTGTGAAAGACAGGTGTTTAAATTCCGCAGTAATATGTGGATCTCTCTGTAGAGTTCAGTGGTTGCAGATTCAAAATGGAACTAAAGTGATGTTAAGCTACTGTGCCTAATTTGATTATTTGAAAATGTAAAAATAAAGAGTGTTTTATCTATTGTAGTGTTTTTTTTTTTTTTTGGCCACTTACATTAAAAGGGAGCAGAGGGGAGTGGGGATTGGGAAAAAGTCCCAGCCAGACTCGAACTTGGGTCGCCCGCACATGTGCACCACACATGTCAATGCGCTTCCCTGTCCAAGTACAAGTCTCGTGCTATTACTTTGTTCTGAATATGTAAAAGCTAGAGAAAAAAAATCAAACATTGAGTGTGCGTTTACCTAATGGTGCAGTATTTTTTGTCTTAATAAACTTGTGAAAAAAAGTGGTGCTAAATCACTTTTTTGCAAAAATGTGAAGAATGTATACAAAACTCTAAATTCTTTGCATTACGATATTGATATAGTATCATGTGGTAAAATATTAGGATAATTTGAAATAACAATTTTTCCCCACATGTAGTCCATACAACTTAAATTATAAATCAGAGAGAATGAGCCTTGTGAAAACTGACACACATAAATAGCAGGATATAGAAATGAAACAGCTACTTTGGCATAAATACAAGCAACTGTATTTATCTGTGAAAAATTACAATTTGCTTGTTTTGTGAGTCTCTATATTAAAAAAAATAAACATTTGGTAACCCAGAGAGCAGGGAAACTGGCCAAACAATAACACAGCCAAATCCAAATCTGTGTTCTCTGGAATGCTTTGGTTTGGGGGGTTTGAATGGTATTATTATGCTAATAATGATTAGAGCCTCACAGTTCTGTTAAATATCATGGAGCCACTAGGATGCTTGAGGGAAAATGTTTACTGAGGAACGACAGGATTTTAATGCCAGTGCTATCTTTGTAGGACACTTTTAAGCTTCGTCAACACTAATCTCCTAGAGAGAGACCAAGGTGCCGTGTGATTGCCAGCGCAACTTGTTTGTGTCGGTATTTGACATTTACTGTGATATCAGCACAGTGTGGCTTTTATTGCTGCTTTGGAGTAAACCGTCAAGTCTGGAAGTTTCATATGCATAAGTTTCATATGCTTGACTGAAATAGCTACAATTTACATAAAATAACTTCCGGATGTCATTTTAGTTTGAGGTTTCTGCCCTACATGAACAACTGACTGGCCTATTATAACAAAGAAGACTTTCTAAAGACTTTTTGTATATATATATATATACAGTAAATACCCGGTGTGGCATAATGTTGATTAACGCAAAAAATGATTTGGACTTGTCCCAAAAATGGTTACAGTGGGACACTTACAATGGAAGTGAATGGGGGCTAATCAGTAAACATTAAAATCCTCACTGTTTCAAAGTATAGCCACAAGATATAAACAATATGTGTGTTAATATGATTGTATTAAATACTTATGTACATGTGTTTTTTTTTTTCATTTTTTATTTGTAATAAATTTGCAAAGATTTCAAACAAACACTTTCATGTTGTCATTATGGGGTATTGTTTGTAGAATTTTGAGGAAAATAATGAATTTAATCAATTTTGGAATAAGGCTGTAACATAACAAAATGTGGAAAAAGTGAAGCACTGTGAATACTTTCCAGATGCACTGTAAATGGTCTGCACTTATACAGCACTTTTTTAACCATGGCGGTATTCAAAGCACTTTACACAGTGAACTCATTCACCCATTCACACACACATTCACACACCAATGACGGCAGAGCTGCCATGCAAGGTGCTAGCCTGCCATTGGGAGCAACTTGGGGTTCAGTGTCTTGCCCAAGGACACTTAGGCATGTGGAGTCATGTGGGCCAGGAATCGAACCACCAACCCTGCCATTAGTGTCCAACCCGCTCTACCACCTGAACCACAGCCACCCCTATTATTTGATTACCATGAACATGAACAATAATCATAAGCTTCAAAGTGAAAAAAAAGGATTAGGCTATATTATCAAATAATTGTTCAGGGTGGGAACCATTTCTTCTTCAACTCATCTTAACATTCATAAATGCTGAAAGACACAAGCAGACAAGCATTTGTGCCATCACAAGGTTTGTTCAAACAAGAGGGATCAGTGCCTTGTAGAGGTAGTGATAGAAAATCAGAGAAACAGCTTCTGGAGTAAATTCAAAAACAACATATCTAAAGGTGACATTTCTTATGAGTTTGTGTGTAATTGTTGTTAATAAGTAATTAAATAAAATAGTTAACCATGGTTTTACTTGAGTAATATTGTAGTAGTAGTAACCATGGTTAATTGTATGGTAACTGGTTTAACTAAATCCCATGGTTAAACTATAGTTACTGTAGTGAAACCATGGGTAATTGTTGTAGGGGTAAACAAAACAGAAGTCTGATCATTTTGTTTAGGCTCACATATGTACAAAAAAAACAAAATGCTGAATCATGACTAAAAATAATATTTGAAATTACACATTTTATCCCAAGAAATATATATATATATATATATACAGGTGCTGGTCATATAATTAGAATATCATCAAAAAGTTGAGCCAAATTTATTTCAGTAATTCCATTCAAAAAGTGAAACTTGTATAATGTATACATTCATTCCACACAGACTGATATATTTCAAGTGTTCATTCCTTTTAATTTTGATGATTATATCTGACAACTAATGAAAACCCCAAAATCAGTATCTCAGAAAATTAGAATATTACTTAAGACCAATACAAAAAAAGGATTTTTAGAAATGTTGGCCAACTGAAAAGTATGAACATGAAAAGTATGAGCATGTACAGCACTCAATACTTAGTTGGGGCTCCTTTTGCCTGAATTACTGTAGCAATGCGGCGTGGCATGGAGTCGATCAGTCTGTGGCACTGCTCAGGTGTTATGAGAGCCCAGGTTGCTCTGATAGTGGCCTTCAGCTCTTCTGCATTGCTGGGTCTGGCGTATCGCATCTTCCTCTTCACAATACCCCATAGATTTTCTATAGGGTTAAGGTCATGCGAGTTTGCTGGCCAATTAAGAACAGGGATACCATGGTCCTTAAACCAGGTACTGGTAGCTTTGGCACTGTGTGCAGGTGCCAAGTCCTGTTGGAAAATTAAATCTGCATCTCCATAAAATTGGTCAGCAGCAGGAAGCATGAAGTGCTCTTAAACTTCCTGGTAGACGGCTGTGTTGACCTTGGACCTCAGAAAACACAGTGGACCAACACCAGCAGATGACATGGCACCCCAAACCATCACTGACTGTGGAAACTTTACACTGGACTTCAAGCAACGTGGATTCTGTTCCTCTCCTCTCTTCCTCCAGACTCTGGGACCTTGATTTCCAAAGGAAATGCAAAATTTACTTTCATCAGAGAACATAACTTTGGACCACTCAGCAGCAGTCCAGGCGAGACACTTCTGACGCTGTGTCTTGTTCAAGAGTGGCTTGACACGAGGCATGCGACAGCTGAAACCCATGTCTTGCATACGTCTGTGCGTGGTGGTTCTTGAAGCACTGACTCCAGCTGCAGTCCACTTTTTGTGAATCTCCCCCAGATTTTTGAATGGGTTTTGTTTCACAATCCTCTCCAGGGTGCGGTTATCCCTATTGCTTGTACACTTTTTTCTACCACATCTTTTTCTTCCGTGCGCCTCTCTATTAATGTGCTTGGACACAGAGCTCTGTGAACAGCCAGCCTCTTTAGCAATGACCTTTTGTGTCTTGCCCTCCTTGTGCAAGATGTCAATGGTCATCTTTTGGACAGCTGTCAAGTCAGCAGTCTTCCCCATGATTGTGTAGCCTACAGAACTAGACTGAGAGACCATTTAAAGGCCTTTGCAGGTGTTTTGAGTTAATTAGCTGATTAGATTGTGGCACCAGGTGTCTTCAATATTGAACCTTTTCACAGTATTCTAATTTTCTGAGATACTGATTTTGGGGTTTTCATTAGTTGTCAGATATAATCATCAAAATTAAAAGGAATGAACACTTGAAATATATCAGTCTGTGTGGAATGAATGTATACATTATACAAGTTTCACTTTTTGAATGGAATTACTGAAATAACTTTTTTGATGATATTCTAATTATATGACCAGCACCTGTATATATATATATATATATATTTTTTTTTTATCTATTTAATAGAAGTAGAAGTATCGGTATCGATGATATTGGACTTGAAATTATTGGTATCGGATCGAAAATAAAATAAGTGGTATCGCCCATCCCTATATTGGACAACTATTTGTTAGTTACGTCATGTATAGTGAGAGTCTCGTGTGTTTCATGTGGGGTTTTGTTAACTCATGGAGATGGCGATATGAGCTCTTTTTCATCAGAAGATTCAGCCTCTATTTTCTACCAGCTGCTCATGGGTACGAGCCCCGCGACACAAAAGCTGTGCCCTGGTTAATTATGATCTGATGGATGAACTCGCACCTCGATTGGACTTGTTTGTTTAATAAAATGCCGATAAGACATTCTGGTGGAATGGACATTGCCATCTTTGATATTTACTTTAGTCACTGTTACTATGGTAACAGCTGATAGAATAGGAGCTTGACTTCGGATGTTCGTGAATACAGACAGTATTTGAGCCGCTACTGTAAGCTGTTGTTATTCTTGTATTAATTATTCAAGAAAAGGATAATAAAATAAGAACAAAGAAACAACTTTAGAAAACAGTGATTCAAATTACTAATAGCAAAATCAAGTATTCAAAAAAAACATTCTTACATTCTCATGGATTACAGGTCTTACCAAGAGCAATGAATTGTTTTGTTGTTGTTGTTGTTGTTGTTAATATTAATGGCATAGACACTGGCAGGTCTATCAGAATGCATTTACACTGCAAGTCCTAATGAACAGATCCAATCTTTTGATTAAAATCTGTTTTATTTTTTGTCCTGGTGTTTACACTTACATCAGACATAACTGACTGTTCTTCTATCAATACCTCACCAAAAGAGGCATTTTCGAATGTATTTGATCATCACACAGGCACACAAAAAGAAGCCGTCTGTCAGACAGTGCACGGAGGGCGAGTGTCTGAATCATAGGATGGCAGGGGAAGAGTCATTTATATTCACCAGAAAAGCGATACCTGATAAGACTATTCAGTAATATTAATCAGGAAAGTGCTACCTGACTGGTCGGAGAAACTGTAACCCTACCTAGAAAGCTTTCTTCATTAGTATGAATGAGTCTTCTCCTGCCATCCTTTGTTTTGGAAGTCTACCCGCGTGGAAGCCGAAGTGAGGAAATAAAAAGTGATCTTTCAGAATTTCGTTATTTGTGTAGTTTCTCTCTCTACTCCCTTTAGCATTTGACCTGTTAACGAGTTCGACCAGTCGATTGTGATCGGCGTAATGAGCACCCCTGATGTAGACGTAGAGATAAACATGTTTGCCGTTGCACGTTTTGCACCGTTTTGCATTCTGTATTGCATTTTTAATATGCTGTGTCATGTTAAATGTTAAACTGTTGCTCTGTTCCATTCTGCTGTGCTCTGCTCAGTTGTCAGGAATATATGCTGTGTGAATGCCCCCTATGAATCCCATCTGATCGGATATTGGTGGACATGACCCTAATGAACTAGTCATGCAGACAACCTACTAGCTTAATTTGAAAATATGTAGTTTTGCACATCCCGAATTTTTTAAACAATAAATTAGAAAATGAATATTCTTACCTTCAAGTTTGTGCTTTTGCATGATTCATTCCAGTCATTGATTTTATCACACAGCTGTACTATTCCAGCCTGCACTTTATTTGACCAGAGAGATTAAGATTATTGTAATCTTAGATGACCCACTTCTAGCTGGCACAGATTGTGAGCTGCTCTTGTTGATTTTGAAGAAGCCCTCATGAGTATTGGCAGGAGAGACGCTGTCAAAGAGATACTGACAAACTAACAGTACACTGCTGCAGGGCTCAAGCTTGGCTGAAGGAAAGCCTCTGGCCATTTCAGTTTACCATACTTCAGAAAATCCTAATGAAAATTGCACCACTCTCAGCACAGCCTGTGGGGAAAACCTTCAGACACATCTTAGAGCCTTGATAACCACAGGTGGAGTTAGAGTTGACAGAATGTTGTCTTGAAGATAAAGTGTCTATTTTTTTCACCACTAATGGCATTAAACAGAATTGCAAAAATAATAACTGCTTTGGAAGAAGTTTCAAACACTTCCCCCATTTTCCATTGGCAGCTGCCTTGATAGCTCACTACCCAGTCAGTCAATGACTTGACAGGCAGGCGAGTTGCACATGAAGGCACCTCGTAAGCACAACATTTCAGACAGCCTTCCAAGGAACCATAACGTCATGTCTAATGATCTAAAACTATTAGAAGTGAGCTTTATACAAGCAAATATTTAGAAACTACAGTGCTTATTTCTCTCTATATGTGGAGTAATAAGTTAACGATAACAATATTACATAACAAAAATAATGTAACATTTATAAACTAATTTCTGTTTTCCCCCACACCATCAAATACCACGTCTGCGGTATTCTTTAAACCGATATCAAAGTCAGCGAAAGCTGGGTTTTGCTACCTACAAAAAATGACCAGCTGAAGGTTTCTCACTAGACAGGATGCAGTGCAAATATTGGATTTGGACATGCCTTGATGCTTTTCTATTTATGTACAATCTCTGATGGCAGTAACTTTCAGCTTTCGGATGAAGCCAGTGTTATCTATGCACGAAATTCCAATTCTGTCTGGTGCTGCTAGAGGCACAGAAATGACTTCATCTTTAACTTAAGTAGTATTTGGATTTGGATAATACTATGGCATGATGAAAACAGGTATGGTAATTATAATTCAGTGATTGAGATAATAGCCTGTGTGTTTCTCAGAAGATTCAGCTGGTCTTTGAGGAACTAGATGTGAGCTACAGTACACAATTAGATTAATGTCTCAAAACATATAGCCAACATTAGATGACTTGGGTTTTGTCATAATTTTTGATAGGTGATTTTCTCATGCTTTGGGACAACTGGCAAAATTCAAGGGCAGTGTTTTGAATTATTTTGGAATCATTGTATAAACTAAACTTTTATAGATTTACACATCCTAGAAGATTCCCTGGTGTTTCCAATGCATCCACTAGAGATTTCTGGTGTTAAAAAACAGAATTACATTTGAGCGGAGAATAGTTTTCTCCAAGCATCTTGGCACTGAATTAACACAAGTGAATTACTTATGAAAAGTTTATTACAGAAGCTTTGCAATACTTTTTCTTTTCACTCATTATTTGATGATTTGATTGAAGTCTTTGCAACTTAGCCAGTGTGAATTTTGTCCTAATTTGTGGGATGGTGCGAAGGATCAAGTTGTTCATTTAGCTCATATGACATAGCTTGCAATGCTTACATAATGTGTTAGTTTCCCAGGGAACACACAAAAAGCTGATAAAATTTACTGTACCTTGAATGTACTGGTATTTTCTTTGGATAAAAATGTCTGGCAAATGCATAAATGTAAATATCGTTTTTATCACTGTTCAGATGTTTGAGAATAACCTGTAAAAAGACGTTTAGTCTTGTGTTGATGAGCTTCGCTGAGAAATCAGGATGTTCTGAAATAAGCCACATTATGCACTTTATATTTTGCCCCGGCCTCCTCAAGATCCATGTGAAAATTGCAATATTGTTGTCAGGATGACTAGTCTGAGTTGTCCATCACTCTGTAGGTGAGTTGCTGTATTATTGCATGGTGTGTCTCTCTCACACACACACCAACCCTCTCTTCTCCTGCTCCTCTGTATCTTATTCTGATTTTTTTTAACCCTAAATTTAGTGGTGTTGCAGCGGTTAAAGAGGTGGGCTGGGACGCTGCTACCCTCTATTAAACTCAAGCCATAATTTCCTCTGTCTCCTGCTTTAACTTGTGTCCAGTGAGATGTGGAACAGGAACCTGCAGTTCTGTATCAGTTCTGGCCCAGCTGATGTGAGGATATTGTGATAAGGCAGCCGGTTCTTTTTCTCTGTTTCTTGGGAGAAAACACATGCAGGAGCTCAGGCAATTCTCCAGCTCTAGCTCTTAAAACATTCCTTGCAAAAAATAACTATCTTAGTCTTGGTTTTTGAGTAAAAGTATCTACAGTAAGCATCTCTAAAACGAGATAAGCGAAA
Source organism: Moxostoma hubbsi (assembly GCA_032164185.1). Classification (NCBI taxonomy): domain Eukaryota; kingdom Metazoa; phylum Chordata; class Actinopteri; order Cypriniformes; family Catostomidae; genus Moxostoma; species Moxostoma hubbsi. Next base: position 29,010,814 of record JAVLUX010000021.1, read on the forward strand.
TTGATTAAGATAATAAATACCTTATTGTCTTTTTCTTGTTTTAAGCACAAACCTCACTAAATGTTGTTAGATTTATGCTTAAATAAGAGAGAAAAGTAATTTGCCAATGGGGTAAAAGACAGCCTGGACAAGCTACAAGGTATCTCAAATTCAAGATATATTCTCTATATAAGATAAGATGTTTTTTTTTTGTTGTTTTTTTTTTTTATGAATATCAGCAAAAATGAAAGGCATTAACAGGGGAGCACTACTATGATGTATTAATAGTTTTAAATTGAAAAAATATATCATTATTTAAAGTTGTGTTTATGAGAATATCATAATGGCCATCTTTTTTTGCATTGCGGTAATGAGAAACTGTCAAAAAATCTTAATAGACCTTATTCACACTAGCACAATCTTTAATTTTGAATAGTAATGACAACGAGGCTGCAAGGGATAGACTTACCATCTCTTCAATGGCATGAATGGTATAAAGCTGTTTAAAGCTCCTTTATCACATCTGATTTTCCACAACACTCTGTTGTCTGGAGTTCTTTGTTTACTGAATGTTCATGGACAGTCATAACACATATTTTATCAATGTTTTGTCTGTGGAATGATCCAAAAACTGCATTAAATTGCAGTACAGCCCATTGAAGTCTATCTCTCACAGCCTCGTTGTAATTTCCATTAAAAATAGGCGCAGATGGCGCAGGCGTAAATAAGGGCTATAGACCATTTTCTATATGCAAAATATTATTTATTACATATTTTGGTTTGGTTTGGAGTAAAATAGGACCAGGACATTTTCTTGCAGGTTTCGTGAGAATCACCCAATTGTGCTTCTCAAATAAATGTAATTTGGTGTAAGCATATTTAGATATTTTTATTGGACAACATGACACACACACTGGTACTTGTTTATATATTTGCAGTTTTTTTTTCTTCTTCCTAAAACTTGCTTTCTTCTCTTCCCAGTTTAGCATGCATGGGTTTCACCAGCATCTCTGCGTGCCATCTAATTAACGTTGACACGTTGATTGCCGTTTTTTAGACTCCCACGACGCGGCTGATTCACTCCCTCTGAAATCAATTGCTGTGTTCCTGAGCATTTTTTACAGGTCTCTGGCAAGACAGGGGAAGATGGAGATGCTTTTAGACGCCCCCAGCTTCTCTGTCATGTTCAAACACTGGTCTTGTAAGAGAGTGTACTTTGAAGCTCCATCATTTTCCTAGTGTATAACTATGATTATTCTATCTTATTGGGAAGATTGGGGTTGATTTAAGAGCCTCATGTAAGTGTTGCCGCGTCAACAGCGCTCCGCTGATACAGGTAGCCCTCCAACTGAATGGTTATCTATCCTCACCACCAAACTTATTCTGATTATGGACTTTGAGGTGTTGGTCTTCTCTCGCATTCATAAAAAGATGTTAATTTGTCATTAGCTGCCTATTCATCAAGATTACAACATATTAGACATGACTGTAATCCATTTCTGTGCGCTGCCTATTTTTCCAGGAAACATTTAATTCTGCTATTTAACCAATCAGACTATTTTCTCTTACTTGATAACTCTTGTGATATCAGGATGCCATGTTCTTACACTGTCTCTAAAATTTCTATAGGTTGCATGCTCAACAACAGGTGCTATTTTGCACTCTGGACATAATGCAGGTTTAGAGAAAACTGGCTTTTTAGAGTGCAGGAAAATTATGGATGGCAGGCTGTGCTTTTCTCAGTATGTGCCTCAGGGCACTTTCAACATAGTCAGATCACAGGTATGCGGCGGGGCCAAGGCTAGAAGGGAATATCTTTGATTCGGATTTATATGTTGTTTAACATCTCAGTCATATTACAATTACAAATCTACCATTTAAATACTAGATCTGCATTTCCAGAAGGAAATAGGAGTGCATGCAAGGGAGCAAAAGAGTAGTGTTAAGAAAGGTAAGGAAGTTTAGGATGTAGACTTTGTTTCAGGGCAAATGAAATGCTGCATCATGTCATGACACCCAACACGTGTCTTGTTTTCAGTTGGCTGTGCACAAGAAACAACACATAATCAGTACTGTGCACTGCACAGGTAGTGACAGACAGGTGCTTATCTGAAGTGGGGAAGCACAGACTATTGGTTTTAGTATCTGCAATGTTTTGGTATCTCAAGGTGCAATCCTTTTTTAATGGCAAAGGTATCTGCCATAGACTCCCTTTGAAGCATGGCTTCTATAGCACTATACAGACTGCTGGGTAATATGTCCACAGACTGCTATGGACACATTCATTTAGAAAAAAAGCATATATTGCGTTACTTCAATGAACAGCGAGATTGGCATGGGCATCACTTTGTTTTAAAAAGTGGTGGGAACAGTTTGTGACATTACGAAGTGAGTATTAATGAGGATATATGCAGATAATAACAAATAATAATTTACTGTTTTGATAAATAGTCTTCCTTCATGACCAATTCAAGCACTCCACTAAATATTTTGCATAATTTATTTGATAACTTGAATGGTGCATTTAACACTGTCAGTCAATGTTATCAGTAATTAGGGGTTTTAAACAGCCCTAATATAACTTTTTAATTTAATAATCAAAGATTTATTATTGTTTATTGTTATTTGCACAGATTCCAGTACTTTTGACATTATTTTAACAAAGGCTAGAGTGAGCACCTGATTTGTTTTATTAATCGGCAATAAGCTAATAAGTAATAAGCTAAAAATATAAATATATCACAGTCTTTCTTATCACAGTAGGAATGAAATTTAAACAGAACCGTTGTGTATACAGTATGCATAAGCGGTCCCAAACTGACAAGAATTTGTCATGAAGCCATGACTTGAAATTGTAGAATGTAGAGAGGTTTCTTCACAAGTTCAAGGAACGTGTCTGATGAATTCAGTGGTGGACTCAGGCTGTCTGTGGTGCAGGGGTGAAAAAAATTCAAAAGGGGCACCAGCGTGCAGAACTTTGTGATGCATTTATGGTGAAACATTTCCAAACCCTGGTTAAGATTAAAATTGTTTTATTATGTGACTCAGATTTTTACTACACCTAACACACAGGGAAATATTAATTATTTAACCATTTATTACACACACACACACACACACACACACACACACTCTCTCACAGAAGTGATGCCACTGAGAATGAGCTGTATAATTAGAAGCTCAGTCAGGGTAGGGAGATAGTCATGGTGGTGGGATCAGAGTAGAATTGTCTTTTGGCCATGTGTTTGTAAATATCAGTGACCTTGTTTGGGTCAACTGGGATGTCCCTCTCAATGGATAGCGGTAGAATATCTTAGAGCCTGCCTTCCCCAGATCTGTTTCTGAGCTGGGTCTTGATCAGCTTCAGTTTAGAGAATGGCCACTCTACTGAAGCAGTTGTCACTGGCAATGTGGCATATATTTTGAAGGGTAGGGGAAATTGTGTCTACATCGTTGGGTTTAAGGCACCTTAAGGCAGGCTTGTCCAGGTGTTTCATGAGGGACCTCAGTGCCAGCTGCCCCTGTTTGTTCTTTGGCTTTTGAATACAGGACCTTAATTCCTCATCTTTCCTCATTGTTTTCACCCTTCCCTTGTATGACACTGACAGTTCAAGGTCCTTTATCTGGAGTGCAAAAGAAGCAATGGCAGTCTCAGTGAAGACAGATGTGGCGATCTCCATGCATAGAATAAATTCAAAATCTATGCTACGCAAGGGCATCCGGGCATCACCTGCTGCAGAGTCTGGTTGATCACTCTCAGCTATGTTCTGAAGCAGCTGCACCAGGGCAGAATGGACCATTTTCAGCATTCTCAGGGCATCATCTCTGCATGCCCAACATGTGTTGGACAGCCTTTTCAGCTCTTGGACTCTCTGGCTAGGGTACATAGATTGCTGCATTTTCACAAAGATGTAGATGAGGCTATGAATGTGTATGGCATCTCAACTAAATTGAAAAATCTGACAAATTGTTGACTTGATTTGGTACTCTCTAACAAGACCAAGTTCAGGCAGTGAGCATGGCAGTGCACATATAAATCTTTCTCATTATGGCTCAGACTTCGTGACTGCAGACCCCTGTAGCTTCTGCTCATATTTGCAGCTCTATCGTAGCCTTGGCCCCTGATGTTTTCCATTTTCAACTCATTTTCCTTAAAGAGTGCCATTACAACATTCTCTAATTCTTTACCCATAGTTCACGTCACAAACTTGTAAGAATCACTCCTTGATTTCCATCTCATGGACATATAGTTCCCTCTTATAGTTCTTTTTAATCCCTTAGGAAAGAGATATTGAAGTATAAAGTTAAAGATATTACTACACTTTGTGCTTGATTTGAGTTTGATTGAGTCCACCAGTTAGTATAGAAATGGCTAAGCAAGCTACGTAGCTACCTAGCAAGACATCCTCTAGCATATTGTATAACATGGTATACAGCTTGAAAAACAAACCTAACAAGAAAATGCAGTCTACACACTTTAGTTATGCATATTTTGTAAGCTGCATTCTTTCTGTTTTATATATATATATATATATATATATATATATATATATATATATATATATATATATATATATTTATAAAGATACATTTAACTTCTCCATGCTAACTTTTTAACTCCTACTTGCTTACAATTCTAAAAACTGTCTGGGTGAGTTTATTGGCTCCAAACAGTAATACAGTTTTTAAAAGGATATATAAAAAATTCAAAAACAGGGGCACCAGGAGGGCATTTTCCACTATAGAGGTATCCCACTAGGGCACATTGTCTCGCATGCAGGAGCACGTACAGGCCAATTAATTTTCTAGCATGTAGGGCAGCCGACTGTACATGGCACTGCATCACATTGCCTCCATTGGAAGGCACCCACTAGGACACTTAATCACATTTCCTCACACATAGGGGCACCCATGAGGGCACTGCATCACAATTTTTCCACTGAAAGGGCACCCATTAGTGCACTGCATCACATTTTCTCCACTGGAAGGGCACCCAGAGGGCACGTCATTACATTTGTTTGCACATAGGGGAACCTCGGAGGGCACTTTACCACATTTCTTTACACATAGGGGCACCCTAGAGGGCACTGCATCACAATTTTTCCATTTGAAGTGCCACCATTAGGGCAGTGTTTCCTAAAAATGTTTCTGCTATGGCACATTATTTACGACTAAAAAATGATACGGCACACCACTATTCCACATAGGCTAACCATCGTCAATATATTTCCTTTTCAAGAAATTGGCCATGTTTTCTGTCCGTCTTAGGAATTCGTATTCTAATTTTTTTCTATGCAAAAAAATTACAAAATAATCACATAGGTAGGCTATGCTGTACTAGATCGGCACTTGTACGGGAGATGTTTATGTTAAACACTTGACCTGATGAAAGTGTATTACAAAAAGTGATGGGGACAAAATTGGCAAAGTTGTATAGGGACATGTCCCACCCATCCAACCCGTACATGACGGCTATGGAGAAAGTGATTTATGATATTTGACACTCTTATTCGCTAAAGCATTAAAATTCATAAAGAGTGATATGTAATTTAGATAGAATATTTGTACATACATTTTAGGGGAAGCCACGCTTCTCATGTAGCCTCAAAGCAATCGCCACTGGTGCATTGTGAAGCCCTTTATAAAGTTTAATATGTGCAAGGAAGACAAGAACAATCACAAGTTAGTATGCAAACAGATATAAGAAATAAGACCAATCGTAAATCAAGAAACAAATATTATTATAACGTCATCACTAGCTATGCTTCCTTCCAAGATGCGAATTTAATTTATGCAAAAAAATAATAATATTGCAAAACAATTTGTCAATAAAGCCGCGCTTCATCCCGTGCGTTCAAAAGAACAATATCATCACTTCTGGAGAAGTTGCAGCCACTGTCACTCTTTTATTAATAAAATACTCACTGTTTAGAACATGCAGACAAAACACTTTAAAGAACTTTTCTCATGTCTGGGAGTGACAGCGTGTCACACAGTTCTGAGAGCACTATGTGTGTGCATTCCTACATCCTTATGACTTTGCTGTGCGGATCTATAATTCATTTTTCAAGTGTCAATAAACATGCTCTTTGGCACAGGTTCAAGTTTGTATTAGACTTATTTTCTCTGCAGGCTTTGAATTTCTAGACAATGTTATTTCTGGATGACAAGAGCAACATTTCAGATGCGTTGTTTGGTCTGCTGGTTGGTCCAGTTATGAACGAGTAATTTGCATGACTTTTTTGTTGCGCAACAATTTTTTTTTTTAAACGCTCAGTTTTTGGTGGAGAGAAATGCTGTTTTAGTGTGGATGAAAGACATAACATAACGAAATGAATGCGTTTTCAAACGAAAGTGCAATACCATGGTATATATAGAAGTACCATGGTATTACCATCTAATGGTACAGCCACAGTACTTTTTTTGAGTCATGTTGGATATTCTCACCTGTCATACAGTAATGCTGTAAGTGTACACTGTCCAAGTCCATGCAGTCCCGAGTGTTAGTGTGTCTGGATCTGTTTTCAAGAAGAGAGAGAGAGAGAGAGAGAGAGAGAGAGAGAGAGAGAGAGAGAGAGAGAGAGAGAGAGAGAGTTGGCAGAGCAAGGTGTGGAAAAAGGTGGATGACACAGTGAGAGAGAAATAAAGAGAAAAATGAGAAGAAGACAGAAGGTTGACAGACATTTACTGCTTCAGACATATGAGCTACACTGACTTAGGTGGTTGCCGGGGGTAACCATTTGCCATGGACAGATTGAGAAAAAAATAAAAAATTACAGTAATTTTTACTCCCTTAAATCCAAAAGGAAATTCATTCACAACCCATTTAATTTCATTAATCTGGCATATTTTGGTGTAAAACATTATATTCAACAAGAAAAAATTAGGCCGGTTCTTGATTTTATCTACAAGGAAAAGTAGGGGTTGCCAAAATAGCACCAATGAATTGTACTCTTTACAATAAGACCAAGAACATCTTTTAAAAAACTAAATAGACACCAAAGGACTCAGACTGCCATTTTTGTCCATTAACCGTAACAGAATTTTTCTGCCATTGTGTCTATAAATCAGTGTATCATGAACAACCCACAGAATACTGTGTTTTGTAAAGAAATGCTTTACAGTATCTTTGGTTTTAAGGTTTGTCTTTTGTTTGTGGTCATATAGTTTTTGCATATAATTTATTTAGTGATTTATTTTCATAGATGTATTTTTCATTTAACATACTTTGTGAATTTCACCCTGCAGTCGGTACTGCTCCTTTCAGAGAGGTTTGAATTTTTGCTGCATTTCCCTGCATAAAATGAACCTGCTAGATATGATGGGCTTGTTGTAGCTTGCGGCTCTGATAAATTGAGTAGACCAGGCTGTCTTTACACAGTGTTGCACATGACCCAAGGTCTCCACATGAGAAATGACAGCAATCAGAATGTTACAGTCAACTCTCAGTCACATAAAGGCAGTAAATAAAAATAGGTGGAGCCAAAGCTGCTGCCAGGCCTGGCAACCAAGGGAATGTCTAAAATGTCATTGTAGAAATGGGAATGTATCAATTTAGGTCCAAAAATTATGCATTGCAATAGAGGAACGAATTGCCATGGTAACCACTTCCCTTTGATCTTGTTTGTTTGATTGCTTGAATACATTTTATTTTATTATTTTATTTTTTTAATCTTAAAGGCAGAATTATTGTCTTCTCTGTGATTGGATGTACTGATTCGGACAGGATTGGGATTTCTGTAGGTTTTACACCTAAACTATCCTTTACACATAAACATGTAGTGTCTTCAGAAAGTTGGCAAAATGGTCTAAAAAGGCACTTTTTTGTGTTATTGTCTCGATAAGATGAATCACGTATGTTCCCTCCATGTATCCTTCCTCATTTTGTCAGTCACATTGGATAAAAGCATCTGCTAAATGTATAAATATTAGTATGTAAGGATGAGTAAATTATGAATTTAAATTTTTGGGTGAACTATCCCTTTAGCCACTGAATGAAACATTTAGTCAGTGTTCTCTGTAGTTTTTGCAGTAACTGTGTACTTTGTGCTTACAATGGGAAATGTTAGCTTTATTTTTCACAGGAAACTGTCATGTAAACAGGGTAAGCTGAGCCAAATTGTTGAGATGTATCTTTCAGAAAATGTCCTGAAGGACCACATACATTTATTTTGGTTTCACTAGAATAACAAACATTTCCTTTCAGATTAGCAAGTAGTTAAAAGCAGATTATTTAGTTTTATTATTTATCCCCTTTTCTCCCAATTTGGAATGCCCAATTCCCACTACTTACTAGGTCCTCATGGTGGCTCACCTCAATCCGGGTGGCAGAGGACAAGTCTCAGTTGTTTCCGCTTCTGAGACCGTCAATCTGCGCATCTTATCACATGGCTCATTGTGCATGACACCACAGAAACTCACTGCATGTGGAGACTCATACTACTCTCCGCGATCCACGCACAACTTACCACATGCCCCACTGAGAGCTCGAACCACTATACGCACCCACATACGCACCCATGTGACTCTACCCTCCCTAGCAACCGGGCCAATTTGGTTGCTTTGGAGACCTGGCTGGAGTCACTCAGCACACCTTGGATTCGAACTCACGACTCCAAGGGTGGTAGTCAGCATCAATTCTCGCTGAGCTACCCAGCCACCCCTGAGACTGCATTTTTAAAGAGAATGTGAGTAGTTCCAAAGTCTTTCTAGCAAGTCAGTCCGCTGTCTGCCATATTTGGAACACTATCAAGAGGCTTTTCCAGTCATGCTAGTGCAGCTCCTATCTACTTGAATGGGGGACACCGAAATCTCAAAAATGGTCGGTCAAGATTACAATCAAAGAACATATTTTAAATCAGCAATAAAATCTGACAACACTGGTATCATAAGTGTTGATTCTTTACCTCATGTTACGCTTGTATAGCTAATGCGCATGTGAGTTCTAGAGTTGATTGACAGGCAATGTCTGTATCTAAAGGTGATTGGCTCTTTTATTGGCTCTTTTAACTGTAAAGCGGGACTTCCTTTCTACATACATCCGTTGACCATTGGGTGCTGGAGCTCCTTGGTTATGCATTCCAATTTCTCCCATTCATTTAAATGGAAGTGGCTCATCTCTGCTAAATAATCTCTGGTGGTTCTTGCCTGTGCAAAACTTGCCACTCTGTTGTGAGGGGGTTTTGGGTGGTTGCCACCGTGTAACTGTGCAACTGCTGTGTGTTCTGAGTAGTAGGTGGTTACTTAATGGCCCTAGACTCAAAAAAGGACATTATCAATTCTCTGTGATATTCTGGTAACTATCTATAGATATTGCTTGAGTCCCTCCTTCAGTGTCAGTCTATGGAATCTTGTAGCCATTTTTATAAAGATAAAATAGTGCCTAAATAATTTGCTTGCACAGAGTACAATTTGTGAGTGGAAATCTGTTTGCAAGTGTAGAGAAATTTGTATGAAATTTGTATGTGCACAGAATGTTATGTAAAGGTGTAAATCAAGTTGCAAGCGTAAGAAAAAATATTGCAATATTTTAGTGCTTTGCATAAGTGTAATTCATGTGTTTTTCATGTCAATTTAATATTAACACAAAGTAAATTTGATCTGTATACTTCAGACTTGCAGCTAAACGTGGCCAAAAATATTGCAAATATGCAATCAAAGAAAGGGTGTCATGAACAGCAAAATGCATTGACTGCGCAGAATCAGCCTGTATGTGTAAAAGTAAACTATTGCAAAAGTGTAAATGTCTTGTGTTTTTGGCAAAAAATACATTCAAAAATAATCTGATATATATTGGTCCATTTACCCTTTGTTGCGCTCACACTTTTGGCACAACTTTCAACGAATTTTGCAAGCATGAGTGGAAAGGCGGGTCTACCTGCTTCTTAGATACCTCAACGAAAACCTAATTTAATTGGTTACAAGAAGAAGGTAGTCCTGCCTTCACCATCACACATGCAGAGTCAGAAAATCATGCAAAAAATTTGAGTGAAACAAAAGGGAAGACAATCTATAAGTGAATATCAATCAAATTTACGTTGTGTTAATATGAAGTTACAGATTCACTTATGAATTAAACTTATGCAAAGCATTCAAAATATTACAATTAATTAGTTTCTTACTCTTGCAGTTTACGGATTTAACCACTGGAGTCCTATGGATTACTTTTATGCTGCCTTTATATGCTTTTTGGAGCTTCAAAGTTCTGGCCACCATTCATCTTTGTTTGTGTTCTGCAGAAGAAAGAAAGTCTTACACATCTGGGATAGCATGAAGGTGAGTAAATGATGAGAGAATGTTCATTTTTAGGTGAAATAACCATTTTAGACATTTGATATCAATACCTGAAGTCCTCTTTTTGTACACCAGTGAACAGCTTACCTTAGGTTCGGATGGAGTTTTACCTGCAGACAGAAAACATATAGTCTAGCACCAAATTCACACTATTGGTCGAGCCAGCGTTGCTCAAAATTATTATTATTATTATCATTATTTTTGCTTTGATATGTGTTTCACTTTTAGGTGAAATCAACCTATAAATGGCTTACTAATATCTGACTCATCATATTAAGATGGGGAAAGAGGAAGAACTTAACTTTGTGTTTGGATGCATTGATTCTGATAGGATTGGGATCTCTGTAGATTTTACAGCTTAAACTGTCCTTTACAAGGATCTTACCTGAGGCTGCTACTACAGTGACTGTTCTGATCAGTCTGGGATTGTCCTTATTGATTTAATTGTATTTTCATATTGGATGGGTTGCCAGCAGTACTTGAATCATAAACAATTGTGTCTTCAGAAAATCAACATGCACCAGGCAGTGCAATGAGAAAACAAGCTTTACTTATGGTATTTGAGGACAAAGAATATCAAGTGAGGAGATGCTTGGTGAAAAAACATATCCCACAATCACAGACATTCCGACATGCAATGCGGAAAACAGTAGGTCATTTCCTTCATTTAGTGTGGAAATGTTAGAAAAACACTGGACTTGTTTGACTCAAGAGTAATCAATGAAATCACAAAGTACATCTGTGAAACTCAAATTCCCCTAATGTTTTCAGGGAAAAATAGCCCTAACCAAACAGGCTTTAGACACTTCATTTCTGCATGAATCATGTGTTGCAGAGACAACAGCACAAACCAGACAGGCCTGGAAAACTGTGTCATAATGGCTGTGATGCATCAATCTGTCATTAAAAGCGAGGGTGTGTAGAATACACACACACACACACGCACACACACACGCACACACACACGCACACACACGCGCGCACACACATACACAGAAACACATGCGTACACACGTGTGTTATTCAGAATGGACGGTCTGTGGGGGCCCAAGAGAACCTCCTGCTGTGGCAGAGAACAATCTGTGTTGTTCTGTGAAGTCACACACTCATCCAGGGCTAAAGAGAGAGAGAGCTTTTATGGCTAATGCTTAGTGAATTAAAAGTTTGCATTGGTTGCTGTTTTACAAGAGAAAATCATCTCTTGAGTTCTGTCTCATTAAAACAAGTAAACCATGTTCCCTCAGGGCATCTTTTAAGTGGTAATCAGACACAGGCTCATGCCAAAGCCAGTATCTACAGGCTGTCGCACACTTTTTTTTTTTCGTAATGTCTAATTTGTTTCAATTCAGACCAATAAGACGGCTGAAACAAAATTCAGAAGTAATTGAGTCAACATCCTTTTAAACAAAGGCCTTTGCTGAGAGGGAACTACAGAAGAGGGAACAGAGTGGCAGTTTAGGGATGAGGGCCAGCAGGAGGTGCTAGATCAGTGGTGATTTTTTGGGGAATCTGTGGTCTTACTGTACTCTTACTGGATCTTGAGTAAATATGAATGAAAAGTGGCCCCCAAAAATTCCACACCAGATGAAATGTTATGGCATGATACTTTGTTATCTAATGCAATGATATTCATACATTTGCATCTATAGAGTCTGTACTCTTTGGGTTCACTGTAATTTCCATCTGCAGTCATTTAGCATTTTCTCTCAAAGTACACTCACCTAAAGGATTATTAGGAACACCATACTAATACTGTGTTTGACCCCCTTTCACCTTCAGAACTGCCTTAATTCTACGTGGCATTGATTCAACAAGGTGCTGAAAGCATTCTTTAGAAATGTTGGCCCATATTGATAGGATAGCATCTTGCAGTTGATGGAGATTTGTGGGATGCACATCCAGGGCACGAAGCTCCCGTTCCACCACATCCCAAAGATGCTCTATTGGGTTGAGATCTGGTGACTGTGGGGGCCATTTTAGTACAGTGAACTCATTGTCATGTTCAAGAAACCAATTTGAAATGATTCAAGCTTTGTGACATGGTGCATTATCCTGCTGGAAGTAGCCATCAGAGGATGGGTACATGGTGGCCATAAAGGGATGGACATGGTCAGAAACAATGCTCAGGTAGGCCGTGGCATTTAAACGATGCCCAATTGGCACTAAGGGGCCTAAAGTGTGCCAAGAAAACATCCCCCACACCATTACACCACCACCACCAGCCTGCACAGTGGTAACAAGGCATGATGGATCCATGTTCTCATTCTGTTTACGCCAAATTCTGACTCTACCATCTGAATGTCTCAACAGAAATCGAGACTCATCAGACCAGGCAACATTTTTCCAGTCTTCAACTGTCCAATTTTGGTGAGCTCTTGCAAATTGTAGCCTCTTTTTCCTATTTGTAGTGGAGATGAGTGGTACCCGGTGGGGTCTTCTGCTGTTGTAGCCCATCCGCCTCAAGGTTGTGTGTGTTGTGGCTTCACAAATGTTTGCTGCATACCTCGGTTGTAACGAGTGGTTATTTCAGTCAAAGTTGCTCTTCTATCAGCTTGAATCAGTCGGCCCATTCTCCTCTGACCTCTAGCATCAACAAGGCATTTTCGCCCGCAGGACTGCCGCATACTGGATGTTTTTCCCTTTTCACACCATTCTTTGTAAACCCTAGAAATGGTTGTGCGTGAAAATCCCAGTAACTGAGCAGATTGTGAAATACTCAGACCGGCCCGTCTGGCACCAACAACCATGCCACGCTCAAAATTGCTTAAATCACCTTTCTTTCCCATTCTGACATTCAGTTTGGAGTTCAGGAGATTGTCTTGACCAGGACCACACCCCTAAATGCATTGAAGCAACTGCCATGTGATTGGTTGATTAGATAATTGCATTAATGAGAAATTGAACAGGTGTTCCTAATAATCCTTTAGGTGAGTGTATAAGTATGGTTATTTGAATGCGGAGACTTTGTTATGCAAAATATAAAATGTAAAACACAAAGCTCAATATTTGTGTTATTATCTTAATTTGCTCAATGCAACTTCAATGCATTGCATCATTTTAAAGTATTGTTAATAAATTCAGCAGTCCTACGCTTCATGAATGTGAGGCCAATCCTTGCGTTTCTTGAATTCAAACAGATGGAGGTTTATATCTGCAGCCTATAAAATTAAAATGGGAAGACAGAACCTAATAATAAAAGGGATAGTTTTTTTTTTTTTTTTTTTTTTTGAGGTTAAGATGGAAGCAATGTCAAGTCCTATATATGACAAAAAGGGGTCCCAAAGTTTGCTAAATATTTCATCCTTATCATGTCAAATAATCTAGAGACACATATTCAAGAATAATCCTATTGCACATTTTAACAGTCGGAGGTTTGTCTGAAATCCACTGCAAAAGTATACATTTTCTGGCACAAAAAGAGCTTTTTTTATTAAAGAGCTTTGTCTTGTGTGCAGTAAGACCCACACAGTAAGATATTCCAAGTAAATAATATGCAGGGTCCTGAACCAAGGAGACCTCCAATATCTTGTTCATCTCTTCAGTAAATTTACACCAGAACCTTTGAATCTTATAACAAAGCCAAAAGCAGTGGGTAAGATTCCCTATTTCTGTCTTGCATTTCGAACACAGAGGAGAGAGATCAGCCCTAAATCATCTGCGTTGGGCAATAGATATGTGCGCTCTCTGAAGTATTTTAAGCTGGATTGCTCTCACTCTATTACAAACACTCAGAGACTATGCATTCCTCCAGGCCATGTCTTATTCATCATCAGAAATTGTAATATCAAGTTCTTATTCCAGATTGTTTTAAGACAATGTGTAGATATATTCTTAGTCATAGACAGAATATTATAAAAATGACTTATAGATTCAACTGACCGAGTCTGAAAAAGCTGTTCTTCAAGGTAGAAGAAAGAAATCTCTACCATCCAGAAATCTGACCAAAGGACATAAGAGTAGGGCCCTCAAAAAGGCCCTTCAGATTAGTGAGAAAAAGTGACATTGTTAATATATTTTACATTTGCCTTGAAAATTTTAAGTATTCATTAATTATTTTTTTTAAATAGTTTTAACAGTGATATTTGTAACAAGACCATGGTTTGATGTAACATGATTTCTATAAAACAAACAATGGCATTTTTGAAATTATAAATGGTAGACCTACTCTAAACACATTGTGGCAGGTCGGAGTGTGGGGCCGAGCCGTGATGCTGCGCACCTGGTCCCTAATCAGGCTAATCAAGCCCGAGAGGGATAAAGGTGACCGGAGGCGGCAGCTCGGGAGAGAGAGAGAGATCTACAGGCAGCTGCCCTGTATGTGTGTCTTTTTGTTTAAGTTAATCATTAAATTATTATTTATGTCGTTAAGACGGTTCTCGCCTTCCCCTTTCTCTTTTACCTTGTTACACTGGTGCCGCAACACGGGAAGGAGGAGGGATGTGCTGTAGTAGAGTCCTCGCCACTACCGTCCACCGAAATTGGGCGCAAGGGGAGGAGAGGCTCCTAGCCGACCGTCTGGAGCGGTCAGGGCCTCTGCCATGGGCAGAGGAGACCCCTACCAGCCGCTAAAACGTTGCGGGGTTGAGAGGACCGCTGACGGCGAGTGGGGAGATTGCCAGGGGAGGGGGAGACCCCTTCCGTCCACCAAAAATGTGGCGGGGCGTTCTGTCCGCAAGACCCAGAGGACTGCCTCCCATCCACCCGGGGAGCCGTGGCTGACGTCCACTAGAGGGTGGAGGAGTGGCTGAGGACCAAGCTACGGCTTATCAGAGGACCGGCGAGTACAATTTCTTTTTCCTCTCTCTCTCGGTCCGTGTTCGCCTTTCCCTCTCTTTCTATAAATTATTATTGTTGTTGTTGTTGTTGTGTTTCCCTCCACTTGTCCCCTCCCAGATCCAGAAAGGCGGGGATGACCTGCCGGCAGAGGGGGCTCCCCGGCCTGAAAGAACGAGGGAGGAGTGTGGCTGGGCGGTTCCAGGCTGTCATGCTGCACACCCGGCCCCTAATCAGGCTAATCAAGCCCGACCAGAGGTGGCAGCTCGAGAGAGAGAGAGAGAGAGAGAGAGAGAGAGAGAGAGAGAGAGAGAGACAGAGAACTACAGGCAGCTGAACTGTGTGTGTGTTTATGTTTTTCTTTTTTTTTTAAATCATTAAATATTATTTATATTGTTAAGCCAGTTCCCGCCTCCTCCTTTCCCTCTTTGTTACACACATGTAAAAACAATAAAAACAAAAATATTAATATTTATAAGTTGTAACAAAAATTAATTATATTCCCTCACTCCCATCATGTATCCTATGACAAATTTAATAGAGCTGAAGTAGAGCTATGATAATATTTATTATCAATCAATTTCTCCCTTAAGTACAGTTAGTGTTATTATAGTAAATTCAAGGGTGGTGATGTAGAATTCTGTGCCAAATTCAAATGGTTTCCTCTTCTCGCACCTCGCTTCTCACTGATTCTGCGAGGTTAAGAACTCAAGCTATAAGAGCTTTGCGCTCTTAAAACCATCTGATATACTCCAAGTTGGGATACACGTTTTAATGCAAAGAGGAACCTGACGATAGATTTGACTATTATGACTGATAAATGCCGCCATTTGTAACCTAATGAGCCCCTCTCTACTAATTTGCTCTCTGCGCCTCCTAGTATCCTTTAAGAACCCATGTGTTAGAGTCTATAAATTCCAGCATCTGTTAGGTGGGACACACCTGCACAGTGCTGAGGTCAGCTGTTGGCTGCGCTTCAGTGGGAGATGAAGGGTGAAGACAGCTGCTTGAGTTATGCAAACCATTACTGCATTGCATGTTCCTCAGTCATATGTCAAGCACCAGACCCACATCTGACATCCCTGCCAAGATCGCTAGATAAACACACGCCCGGGTTTGCACCATATAGAAATATTGGCTTTAGAAAATGTGCCATTTCTTCATTCATCTCCTGGGAAGCTATTTTTTAAGCTTATCATTCATTGAAGAAATGGCATTCCGGAGGGAGGTTACGGTGTGCTAAGAAGCACAGAAGCTTTTTTTTTTATTTCTGAGAATGCAATTATAAAGTTTGGGATTTCAACAGTCAGAATGCCAATGAATGTATTTCTCAGCATTAGACTTTAAAATGCATGTCTTGAATGCAAATGCATGTGCTGTGCTGGAGATGATATATTTGAAGAATAGTAAATGAGAGTGGACTACTGTGGGAAGAGATGACATTTTCATTACCACTCTGTTAATTTATGCAGCCGAGAGTCTGGGTGAAGTGAAAGACATGAGAACCTGCCCAAGTCTCTCTCCATTTTCTATTGGATGGGTAGACTAATTTAAAACATAGACAAAGATATAGAAATAGATCGGCGTGATGATATCACAATTCTGAATGGTTATATCAAAATGAATGGTTCTTGTAACAGAATGTGACAGTTATAGTGTACAGTGCATGTATAAACCATATAGGCTAAGCACAACATACAAAATAGCAGACTAAAGGCTAATTTATACTTAATGGTTGAACAGGCTTATTTTAGTTTACTTTTCTATACAGTTTGCATATGATATTTTTGTGCTCTGTGTTGGCTTTTGGGAACCTACACCACAGATGTCGCACCTGTTTTAATAATAAGCTCCTCATCATTTTCTTGACTTGTTTAAGAGTCGTGCCGTTCTGTGGTGATGTTTTTCTCAGGGTTTTTCCTGAGTTAAGGATGATTAAGTAGCATCTGTAAATATTACGAGCGCACTGGTGTGCTCCAGAGATAGCGCACGCAGCATTCACATGAAACACAGATGAGCACGTGAGAAGAGAAACGTATTAAGTGCTTATGAAATGCCGTACGCAAGATTAATGTGATTGTATTTGCTTTTAAACCCTGTCCATGTTTCTTAAATTCTCTCAGTCTCAAGTGAAGCCCTGGAATAAGTAGAAATGCTTTCACACTGCTAAACATTCCAGTTTATTGACAACATTTCGACCCAAATTGGGTCTTCGTCAGGTCAAAGCACACTAATCATCTTTTCATCTTAAGCCCTGCCCATTGATAGATAAACCCACACTCCACACATTAATATTACATTCACGATATAGCAAAATCTCTATCAACAATACACGATATATATTGTTATATCGCCCAGCACTAATCTCAACTAATTTGTGGGTATTGGAAGAGAATGTCAAGATTCTGACACTTAGGTGTGCCAAATCCCAATAAATGTATTTTATTTATTTTTTTACTTTCTCTCCGACCAACTCTTTGACTACACAAGAAGACACTTCTATCCAAACCAACTCGGCTAGATGAACATTTCTTTCTAATTCAACTTGTTTGTATATATATTTCCATGTATTGCACTTTAGTTACTTAGTTAACCTCATTGTTCGAATCACTAGTATCTTATGGCACGTCTGATCTTTTTCAATCATTTTCCTTTTCTATTTGAAGTCTTGCACCAGTGTGTAAAAATGAAAGAGGGACGGTGTCTGTAACGAGATCCCTTTGTAAAGGGCAGTTTGCTCACTATAACTAAATTTATTAATTTGCAGTTTTTTATTTGTTTGGGCTTGTATCCTCAGAGATATAATAGTAAATTCTTTGAAATCCTATGGCTTTAGGCTTCTTTCCTGGAACAGAAAGAAATGAGAATTCACTCACTGGTAGAAATAACTGGTAATGGCATGAATGTCTGAAAATGCCTGTAAATCCATAAACAGATGGAGGCAGCAGCAGCTCTTGCAGGGCATGTGTGGAGCGTGTGGGATCTTGCCGTTCCTCGGCAGTGTGCAGACCAGACATCTGCTGGAGGTGTAATGCAGCTCCATTCTTCAGCATAACACAGATCAGCTGCTCCATCAGGGGTCACAGCCTTAATGCTGCCATTAAGTCATGGCAGAATGATTATTTTTATGAGATGAATGTTATCACAATGATTTAATTTCCAGTGGGAAACTGGAGTTTGTCGCAACAGCATTAGTAATGCTTCCTGTCTTTGTCAGTAAGTGAAAAAGCTGTAAATAAAAATAACATTAGCAAAAGGAATAGGATGATGGCACTCAAAGTGAATCATATTCAATGTTTCACATCCATTACATTCTTTATTGCAGTTCTTATCATAAATAACATCAGAGTTTGATATGGGAACTGAAAGTCACTGATTTTGTTTTTACAGTAAATATATCCAAGGCAGATGGGAAGTGAGTTTTGTTGTTTCCGCACTATAGGTACATTGTTCAAAAGGGCTCTTTCGAGCCCTTTTCATTTGTTTGGTCTTGAACCAGGAACAGTAATTTCAGAATTCGTTTGCATGTAATCAAAGCAGTTTGTGGCTGATTCTCCCTTGTGAGCCCCATGACTGATCTTAATTAATAGGCTACACTGAAGCACTCACGGCTTCCCATCTAGTTTTCTAACTTTGTCACTTTAGCAAAGTTACCAGGTACTGGTCTGTTCTGTTTCTTTTGCTATTTTTTTTCTTTCTATTTTATATTCAGTTCAAAATCAGTACAGCAAAGAGACATTAGCTAGTGAGCTAGAAATTTCATTAAGATATGGTTTCTCCCCCTGAGGATGCAGATGGCTTCAATTTCATCCTGACAACCTCAGTCTTTCTTGTCTCTGCTAATACTGTTGCACATTTATTTAGACTGTTTCAGGCAGAAACACAATTTTGTAACACATCACATCAAACACAACTGTATGCTATTTCACTTCCTGTTACAATGTTAGCCGCGAAAAGTTTCTTTTACAAGTTTCGTGCAGGACTTTGTTACAGCACTTCAGACACAACATCATAATGCATCAAAAGAACAGCATGTACAGGGCATTCTGACACTTAATCATGGCTTCAGGGTTCAAAACATGACCATGACTGATTTCTATTTTTATCAGTTATCGTTCTATTTCTTAAGGTGGAAATATTTAAGTAAATATGATTTAGGGGCTTGTTAATTAAGCACCTATTTTTCTTTTTTGCTAAGACAGGCATCGCTGAAACAATGTCTTATTCATAGGGTTTGAACAAACCCCTAACCCTACGTATTAAACTGGGGTCCATAACTTTTCTCACACTGTTGTGCTAGGGACTTTATGCGGGCATCAGGTGCTTCGACACTAAAGATTTCCACATAGAATCCACCTGTGCATCCTCGCTCAAGTATTCTCGTAAAGCTTCCTCTGCTCGCGTTTCATTTGTTTTTCATATAAATATTTGCTAGATGAATGTCTTTTTGCTGTGTTTTATACGCCGTAAATTATCCTCAACTGTTAAAATGCATTTCGAGACCCCCGCATTCTGCCTTTCATTGTGCGGCATCTTTCTTCTTTTTTTTTGCACAAGAACATGTTTAGTCTGAACCAGGATCAGACATTAACAAGGTTACAGGGTAAAAATTCCACTGAAGGTGACAAAATTACCCGAAATTTAAAATGTGGGAGCAAAAAAATAATAAAATTGTGCCACTTATGATTTCTATTTCTTATTTGTAACATTGTGTATATTTCTTATTCTATTCTAGATCTAGTATATACTGTACCAATCACAAGACATTGTTTGATGTTCATTTAAATGTATAGGTAATAACCACATCTGATTATTCAGGTTGAACATGTATTTTAAGGAATTGTTTAAGTAAAAATTTGAAGTCTTTGATGTTGTTACGATCCTCTGTTGAGGCGGACGGAACTTCCAGTTCGGCCGAACTGGGAATTCCGTCCGCCTCAACAAGGTAATTAAACAATGAACCAATGAAACTCAGACACATAGACTAGGAGGGAATTATGGGAAGTGTAGTTTTGGAGGTGGTAAGGGAAAAAACACAAGGCAGACAACAGAGGATCATAACAGATGTAACACAGTGACGTCACATTGTCAAATTTTGTATGGTTAAAAATAATATGCCATAAGAGTTTCCTCATAATTGTGAAAAAAGCCCCTAAACACAGCTCCAGTGGCAAATGTTGCCCTTTAATAGAAAAGTACATTTCTGACAATAGTCTAAATAGCATATTTTAGTTACATAAATGCTATACATACTTCATATTAAATAATCATATTTCATTATGGGATTGGAACACTTCATATTTGTCAGCAAATGAAAAAAGCAGCTTTTAAGAGTTGGTTATTATATTGCCTATATTAATTTTAAAGCCTTTAAAACGACACACATTTTGTGATATTCGGGCTAGTAGTTATTAATTAATTTGATGATTTCTTTTTCAGCACGATAAGTCAAACGTAGGCCAAAATATTTATGCAATATTATTTAAGGGACTCTAGAGCAAGCGTACAGTAATTTCCTCATTTATTTTCTGGCAACATGTATAATAAATAATGTTTACCTAAATTTCAACATACTTTGAACTCATTTTCGCTGCTACAATAATTTCATAAATACTTTTGAATCCAGAAATGACATGGCTTGCTTTGCTTTTTTTTACTTATGAAACGTATAGTTAGCATTTTGGCTGTGTACTCACAGAACGAAGCAGACGCCAACACAGAACCATAAATGCAAACCATAATCAGCCTTAACAACACCAGAGAACTCCAGTAACATCTTAATAGACATAATTACCCAGAGCACCCTTGTAATGTCCTAACAACAACTTCCCATAGCCTTACAGTAAAGGAGGATTCAAGCCATATCTAGGGAAATACTTGTGGGTGGACACTGGGTGGGTGGAACACAAAAGGAGGTATTTAAAGGTGAATGTCCAAACTGCTCTATTACATCATTTGAGAGTGAATGGAGACCAAGAATGCCAGGCAAGATTTTCAATTAAAGGCCCCTGGTCCCCGTCCACTTTCAAAGTCATATGGGTTTGGATTGACATGAGGGTGAGTACATAATGATAGAATTGATTTTTTTTGTGAACTAACCCTTTAACAAAAACAGAGACATGCATATGACATTCAGGAGAGATTAAGTCTCTGTACAGTAATGGACTGTATAAATAAACATAGCCAGAAACACACCTGACCCCTGACCCCTCAGCTGCTATCAGTGAATGTCCTTCATTCTGCCCGCTGTCTGGATTGGCTGTATACAGACATGGCCAGTGGAGACGTCTATCTGTGTGGCTTTACCAGCTGAGCATAATCTGCCAACCAGTGGGCCAATTCTCAATAGAATGACTCATGTAATGCTGAAAGTCTGATTACAAAGAGCTTTCACATACTGTTGCAGTATGCGGCCAGCGATTATTGAATGAAATGGCAGAAATGGTCTCATACCTGTCAGATACCACTGCAATAGGTGTCTTGAAATACCACACCTATTTCTGACAGTGCTCTCTATAAACAGCACAAAAAAGTGACTGTGGGCCACAGTCAGATTCTTTGTATAGCCAATCAAATGACTAGTTCCCTTGAGAATAGTCTGACATGGCTCACTGTTCACTATATAGTGCAAAATGTGGCATACACTACATAGTGAAGAGTGAATGGGTGAGTGATTTGGGACACAGCAAATGTCTGCCCACAAATCACATTTACTTAGGCTGTGTTAATTTGTGGTTAACCTATTTTATGGAGTAATAACACATTTAATGGAGAAATAAAAGCCATTTTATCTAATTTTGTTTGTTTAGCAATTATGCAACATGAAATGCAGCATATACACTAATCGCTTCGTACAGATATCATTGCATTTGTGCACTTCAGCACCAACTATCATACAGTACATATGGAAAATGCCTGTATGCAAAGGGCCTGCAAAAGTGCAAGCAAAGCTTACTGCTTATCTCAAACTGTGTAAAATACCCTTTACTGCAGGAATCATCAGCTGTATTGAATGATGGCCACAGGGACATGAGGGGAATTCCATCCTGAGCTCAGAATGCAGTCTCAGCCCTGCAGTTTCCTGAACACTGCCATTATGCTGGGCTGACAGCTCTCAGAGATCTTAGTCTTCAGTCTATGAACCCAGTCTACAAGCCCTTCCCATCAGCAGACTTGCTCTCTTAAAGCCATTTCTCTCCTCAATAAAGGCTCTGGGACAAATCCAGACTATCTTGGGAATGGAGATGGAACTGCATTTTAAACGTTGTTTATGCTCATCTCACTGAAGTAGACCATTTAATAGTGTCTAATCTCCCTTAATTACTTGTATAGATGGCAAAGGTTAGACTTTCAGGCAGGTCTCTCAAAGGCCCTTACTGATTTCACTTTACAATAAGATATGTTTCACGCAGACAGGCCAGTCTGTGTTTACTCAAAATCAGGAGGAATACTTCATATGTGTTATCTATTCTTGATCTTTGTGAGTCAGCAAAGATCACTTCACTTCAAGGGTTTTCAAATAATTTATCGCTCCAATCAATATAGGCAGTGTTCCAAAACCTAGTGAGTCACCTAGCTGTCTACTGCCTTTAAGAAGTTGCCTCCTACTGTAAGGCAAATTCTGAAACTGAAACGAACCTCATAAGTGACCAATTTGGAGTGCTCTAAATTGGTAGCAATGTTGTAGAAATAACGCTCCACACGCAAAGTGCACAGGTGACTCGACAGTTGATTTCAATAGAGTTTGGCGTTAGCATGTTGCTAAGCTAAAAATATGATACTCTAAGCATAAACATATACATTACATTTACATTTATTCATTTAGAAGGCAGAACTTACAGAAGAGGAACATCACATGCAATTGACAAGAGCCAGTAATATCTTCAGTACTGCACTGCCAAGTTCCAAGAGAGTAGAACAGAAGCTAGAGCAGAAGTAAGACATTCAAAAAAGTATATAAAAACAGAGTATAAGAAGTGCCTTTATGGTCTAGTTAAGCGACATAAAGCACATAGTATGTATGTATGTGCATAATAGTAAATTGAGTGCTGTAAAAAATGTCTATAATATCTTTATTGTGCACTTGTTTTTTTATTATTTTTTGTAAAGCTTTGAACTTTTTTGGTAAAGCTTTTGTGTACTTTTTTTTTTTTTTTGGTAATCTCTCTGATGTAGTTGCTTTTGATGAGAAAATGGTTTCATGGGAATTGATTGACTGGCATTGATAAATAACCTCTGGTCTCGGTGAAGCGGTCATCACAGGGTAAGTGGGTGACCCGCTTCAGATGTGCTTTTAGCTCTTTCCTGCCCTGCAATGGCATTCCAAAAGCATTTCCATTTCTTGTATTTCAGCATGAGGTCACTTTAAAGTTTCAATACCTCATTTATTGAAGTGTAATTAGTTTTCTAAGATTTATGCACTCTCTCTCAGACCTTTGTGAGTTAAATATTAAATATTTAAAACCACACTCCCAATTGAAGCACTCTGCTAAAAGTAAATTTAAATGAGATTTGATAGATCAAAACAGTTTTCATGGTTGCTTATGTAGAAAGCCCATGTTGCATTACTTTTCATGAAAGTTAAATGAGTATATGCTATTATGACTGTTGAAATCCTATGTTTATGGTATACACTGCCTCATCCTCCATCCCCCACACAGAGAGCTCTTAGTGAGGTTTCTGTGATGACTGTCAACCCCTAGCTCCTGTGAGAAGGTTTGTCTTTATTTTTGAATATAAACTGAGAGGACAATTACATCGCAATTTCATGCCCCAGGAGTTATCTGATATCCTCTTCACTACATTTAGCTCAAATTGTCACACTGTCTCCTTATCTACTCCTCCCTGATTCTTGCTCAATGCCTCATTTTATTCGTCCCCTCTTTCTCTGTCTTTCTTTGCAACCACCCTTTATTTTTCAACACTCTACTCGATGACTTTTGAAGCTTTTAGCACCGTCTCATTCATTTGTTCAAGGAGATAGTTGAGAGCTTAGCTGAGGAGGTTTTTTCATCACAAAACTCTGTAAGGGGCCGTTCACTCAGAATTTGTTTTTGCTCTGTTTTTCAATATTTTTACTTTATAAACATGCGCTACATGGCATACATCTTTGAATAGTGTCTCTCTCTTTTTTCATTCTGTTCTGCTTTCTGTTGTATTTGTTGCACTGCATCTAGCTTTTTTTTATTTAGTGTATAACATGTTTGGTCTGAAAACCCCCTATGGGTTAGTTCACCCAAAAATTCAAATTCAGTCATTATTTACTCATCCTCATGTCATTCTAAACCTGTATGCTGCCCAATGAAACACAAAAGGAGAAAGTTTGAAGTGTCTTTATGAAGCTCTTTTCCATATTTACCTCCACCGAAGCTTTGAAATCTCATTCACGTTCCACCTTGAGATTCAAAAATAGTGTGCTGATGCATAGAGCCTGTGCGTATTTGACTGAATCCAGCATGCAAGTTTGAATATTTGGAATGGATAATGATATTTGAGACCTACCCAGAATAAAGGTATCTCTTCCATGTTAATCAGAGGTTCTGTCCAAACCAGTCACAACAAATGATGGAACGTTGCGATGATCACATGATTTTTATTTCTGCTGCGTCACAGAGGTTGCCCAATTAACTCCCATTGGTTCGAAATACAACTTCTCATAACAGTTTAGTAACAAAAAATAGGTTTTGATTGGTTGTAATTGTCATGTAATGGAGCAGTTTCACATTCAGTAGGGACTAACAGATTGCTTATTGCTGGAATCTTATTGAATCATGACTGGTTACGACACGGTGTCTGTCTGTTCCTCGCAGAAAGCTATCATTTGGCTTCAGAATACTTGAATTATAGTGCACAAGTCATATGGACATTCAAGGTGTTTTTGTCCTTTTTGGAGCTTGACAGGTGTGGTAAAATAAACTGTTGTTGTATAGAAAAGAGCTATGTAAAGATTCTCCAATCACTGAAAAATTCTCAATAGCTGTCCAAACCTCGTCACAGTTTTTGAGCAGGATTTTCCATCCTCACTGTACACACAGACAACAAAGGATGTTTTTTTCATTCAGACCCTTTAATAAGTAATCTTTACCATGTTGACAGACCAAAGTCCATAAAGGAAGCTTAAGTAGAGTCAAGCGTGTGGAAGTATATTAAAGACAAATGTATTTGAAACAAAAAAAACAAGCTGAATTGCTCTAATGAAAAAAAAAATGCATTTAAAGTGCTTGCATTATGAAATTTCAAATGGTTGTATATTTAAGCTCTAAATATTTCAATCGAAAACATTTTGAACACAATTTTATCATTAAAAATGCATTAATAAATATTTCTCTAGTCAATATTTCTCCTTCCAAGTGTTTTGTTGTTGTTCTTCAGCTTTATTATTCCACAGGTAATGGTTTACAAATTTGCCTTAAAAATTTTTGTAGTTCAAATTCAGTTGGAAATTCAATCTTATATATCCTGGCATTGCAATATTATTACGTTTGAACGGCAAGCTCTGTGCACTTTGCTAGCTTTCATACTTTTTGTGCAATAAAATGTTGAGATTTGATACACCCTGATTCTTAACTGTACAAGAAACACAATATTTCAAAGAATTAAAAATCCTTGAGCTCTAGAAACATTAAAAGACACTTACGTGCTTAAGATGAAGCCCCTGAGCAGCAGGCTGAAAGCCCGGGAGTCAATTTGGACTGTGAAGTGAAGGACATTCTGCGTCAATTGATGAACGTGTCGGCAATGCTGACGAAGTTTGTTCCTGACTTGGAGGATCTTGCTGTAATACATCGATCGATCACTGCCATGGAGACGAAATTCAGTTGAGAAATTGATTAATTATTGGAGTCATCGGAGAGGGAATTAGCTGCTAACCCGCTAGCAACCAAGGCAGACTTGGAGCACATCTTGAAAAAGTTGGAAGACCTTAAGAATCGTAACCGGCGAAACAACGTTTCAAAATTGTTGAAATTCCTGAGGATGAAGAAGGCCCAGATATGGTGAAATTCATGAGTCTTCTCGACATAACAGGCCATAAGCTGGAAATCAAGTGAGCTCACAGAGTTCCGGCTTGGAGATCCACAGGGAGACGGGTCCTGATCAATTCTGGCCAAATGTCTTAGATCATCCGATAAAGATCTTGTGTTATGTGAAGTGAGGAGTTAAGGAAGGCTTTCTTGGAAGGACCACAGCATTTTCTTGTTCCCAGACTTTGCGAATTCAACAAGAGAGAAATGTGATTGATTAAAGGACTGCAGGAAACTCTTACATCAATGGAAGGTCACTTTTGCACTGATGTTCCCGGCCAAATTGAGAATAGATACTAAGGATGGCTGCAAAATATTTACATGTCCACAGCAAGCGATGTTCTTCATAAAGTCAATGGAATGAGTAAGTCATTGTGTGAAACTCTCGATGCAGCCGAGTGGATGTGTTCACAGAACATTCACTTGACCGTCTGAGGAAACTGAGCGCCTTTTTTGTTTCTTTTTGTGCTGGTTCCGCCTAGCAGCTGGAGTTTGTTTTGTGGAATATTTCTTGCAAGACATTGGAGTGATTAAGGCATTTGTTGCGCTCATGTAACAGCCGAATGGGCTGTCTTTTTTTTGTGCTGGTTCCGCTAGCGGCTGGAGCTTGTTTTGTGGAGGAACACACCTTCAGGACAGATATGTGGATGAATCTACACGTTCTTTGAGTTTATTTCACCTATTGGCTGGAGTTTGTTTTATAGATTATTTTCTGTTGTGTAATTCTGTCTCACAAAATTTGAGTAATCCGACGGCAAGGTTGTTGCTGGGGGCTCTTGTAGGCATACATGGACTGTTTGAGTTTAGATGGATGGAAGCCAGTTGGCACTGTCGTGCGCGGGGATAATGTGCATGCTTTTCTTTTTTCCGTTTTTTTTTTTGTTCTGGGGGATGTTCGGGTTTGATTGTTGCACTAATGTTGGAATGTAGTCTTTATAATTTTATTTTTGACACACAATCTATTTTTTCACACATGTCAAAAGGTCAAATGTTAAAATGAACGGATTGTCTCTCTTCACGTGGAATGTGAATGGGTTTGGGCACCCCATAAAAAGAAGGAAGGGTATTTCTCTTCTTAACCATAAGAAATATGATAAAGTGTCATCTTTCCCTGCAGGAAGCTGAAAAATTTGGGAAGATATGGCGTGGACATGTTTTCTTTCTCAAACTGATTAAAGATAAATTAGGAAGAGTCATTATTGTTTTAGCAGAAATTCAGGGGTAAAGGTTGATTTTGGCTAATATTTACGCACTGAACACTGATGATGAAGGGCTTTTTCATAGATCTTGAAGGGATGTTGCAAGCCACTGGCACCCCTCATGATATAATATTGGGAGGAGACTTTAATATTTTGATGGACTCAGTCCTTGATCATAGTGAAGCAAATGTGTGTAAGCCCTCAAAAGCAACATTGATGCGTCACAGGATGTGTAAAATCTTGGTCTTACAGATATTTGGTGACTTGGGAACCCATCTGGTAGGGACTATAATTTTTTTTCATCATTCCATAAGATTTATTCCAGAATATTTTTTCCCTCATTTAATCTGTTGTTGATTGCTCAATTGGAAATACATTAAGGCTTAGATCATGCCCTGGTGAGTTTAGAGGTGATGCCACATACAGAGAAAAATAAATAATTTAGTTGCCTTTTAATATATCCCTTTTGCAAAATCCTGAATTTCAACAAATGTTAATGGCTGAAATAAATGTTTATATGACCAACTGGTCCTCAGTATCCTCTGGGCATGGCTTGGGAGGCACTTAAGGCGGTTCTTAGGGGTCGGATCATACAGTATGACTCATTCATAAAAAAGTCCAAAGCACGAGAACTTGTGGAGTTGGAAGGGAATATTAAAAGTGCAGAGGCAGAGCTGAAGTGCAGAATGTCATCTGATGGCCTCAGATAATTTACCCTATTGAAATACAGGTATAACACTATTTTGTCACAGAAGGTGGAGTTTTGGCTATTCAGGCCAAGACAGTCATACTTTGAGTTGGGGGACAAGGCAGGAAAACTTCTGGCTAGATATAAAGCAGAGAAAGTCTTTTTCTACCATTCCCTCAGTGAAATCTGCTGGTGGTGAAATATTTACCTCAGCCACTGATATTAATAATGCTTTTAAAGAATCCTATCTTGATCTCTATAGTTCTTCGTCTTCGTCTACTGATGAAATATTAGAAACTTTGTGGAACCATTAGAACTTTCTAAACTGATGACTGAGCAAAAAAAAAAATCTTGATTATGAGATAACATTGGAGGAACTTGGCGAGGTAATTAAGGCCTTGCCTACAGGCAAGGCTCTGGGGCCAGATGGCTTTGCCAATGATTTTTTTAGATCTTATGCTACAGAACATCCACTTTGGCTAGAAGTTTATATGGAATCATTAAAGAATGGAAAGATTCTGCCAACCATGACACAAGCCCGGATCAGTCTGATTCTTAAAAAGGACAATGTTCTTTGTTTAATTTATGAATCATTAAAAAAATGTTAGTCAATATACTTCAATACAAGCAGAGATTTTTAAAGCGTGAGCCAGAGCATGAGCCATTTAGCAGGGCAGGCTAATGAAAGTGAAAGGTACAGGCTGGATTTAGATCATTATCAGCTTAATGGCTTGACATGCTCTTAAATAGTAGTCCTCGTGTGAATGCACGGGACCCAACGTCCCTTACACCCACATTCTCATCCTGATTTTCCAAAGCCACATGATTTGTGAAGTATTTTCGGAGTACAGTTCTTTTCTGTTCATATTTTATAACTGCTTTACTGGAAAGTGCTTTGTCATTATGAGACCCAGGAAGCAGTGACCACAATTTCCTTATTTTAGTCATGTATTTCCTTGTCTTTATCTCTGAAAGAGAAACATTTTTCACAGCCTAAAAGTTATATGATGACTTAGTTTGAGGATGCAATGTTACAAACTTGTTTTATGCTTTAGTAGTTGAATTAATGCGATGTAAGTCTTGAATGCCCTGGGTTTCAGGCATTATAATTTATCTTATGATTCAGATTTAGCTGTGCACTCCCTGATGCAGTGCCCTCATGACCCTAACCTCTCTCCCCAGGGTCTCTTTCTCTTTTACAGTCTCTCTTTGACTTTTTTTTTTCCACTGTCTTGCTCTCTTGCATGGTGCTGTATGACTTGTAATAAGTATGTTTCAAAATATAAGAGGAATGGGTGAGCATCGGAGTTGCTCTCCGGGAGCGTGCAGTCTGTAACAACATTATAATCAACGAAGTCAGTGCATTCATTGAAAGAAGAGCAAGGACAACAGGGAAGACAGATGTTCAGATGAGCATACTACCACAATATTCTTATTAGATTCTCAAAAAGGAACCAAAAATAAGCATTTTATTTCTGAGATGTGCCTAAATGTATGCCAGTGTTTGCTTGTTTACTTAAGAGTAATACTAACAAAATTATACTAAAAATTCACTTTGGAGGTTAGATTGTTCCTAAAATTATTCTAATTTAAGAGGATTTTTAACTAAGAAAGAACATATAAAAAAAGCTCTGCTAGAGAAAACGCACAATTGGACTTTTTGATATCTAAATAAGCATGATATTGTTTAAATAATAATTTTATCTCTGAGATGATAACTGTACACACCTCCCACATAATATAATGAGGCCATGTGTCAACAGTAACATATTACTGTTTGAAACAATTATAATGGAATACTGTCTTTTGTATAGTGAAAAACACTATAATTTCTAAGAACAGTTGGCAGTATAGAGTAAATATTAAGCAAGTATTCCATCCCAAACATGGCCTGGGTGCTTTTCATATAACCCAGCACAAGCACAAATGATCATTTCTAGGGGGAGGGACTCTAATGTTTGGAGAATGGGGGTGGGGATTTGAAACATATCCACTGACATGCAAAGAGCACGCTCAGTTCCGCCCCCTCATGAATAATGTATGAAACATTGTGTTGTCCCTGCTGATTGGAGTCAGCTGGTGGAAGTCGCTGTTTGCTGGGCTTGCCGGCTGAGAGCAAGCCTGGACCAGTATTGTCTGAACTGCTCCGTGAGTGTGTGTCTACATGTATGTGCCAGCATCCATTTGCGTGTGTGTAGAAGGAATGTGGATTTAGGACAGAATCTATTTCTGTTGCATCCTGCCAGTCTGCCGAGCTCCTGGGCTACTTCCGTGTTATCAGCAGCACCTGTCCTTCAGAATTTACACAGGGGACATGTACACCTCTCCAGTGAGTCTTTGTCTGAGTGTGTGTGTTTAACGGAGGAGGCTGCCTCCTCCTAAAGGATTCACCAATGCATTCCTGTTGGAAAATGAAGATTCAGGTAAAAATGCTTTGCTGTTGTGTTTTGTTTCATTTTTGTTGTGTGTGTGTGTGTGTGTGTGTGTGTGTGTGTGTGTGTGTGCGCGCGCGCGCGCGCTCATATGAGGGGCGAGCTGTGAGATTGCTGTCTCCGTGGTTGCTGTTGAGAGGCCTGTTGTTGTGTTATGGAGATGAGGCAGCTCGTGTGCACTAGTGCGGCAGTTCAGCATCAGCTGTGAGCAGGAGGCTTTTTTTTTTTCTTTAGTCAACAATGCCGACGTTTGTGTATTTATGTGCTTTCTATTCCCAGAATGTTTCCTGAATAACCTCCCTTTTTTGCATTTTCTACTGGCTCTGTGTGTGCTCCTGTCAGGGTGCTTGTTTGCTAGCAAGGCAACAGTTCTGTGGAATTAATTTTATCCTGTTTCTCGCTTCTAATTTACACTGACCAATCAGATGGGCTGAAATGAAAAAAAAAATAAAAATATTTTTTTTTTTTTTGCAGTCTAGCAGGAAAAAGTCAAAAATGAACTGGGGCAAAGGGCAAACAATCGAAAAATATTTAAAACGTGTGAGCAAAAATGGCCCTGCGGTGCATTCTGACTCATCTGTTTTCTAGTATTTACTATATGTAATTCTATTTTTATTCATGGACGATCTAGTTTTGCATTTAGTTGTGAGATATCTGTTATATCTGTCCTGCTATCTGTAAGACAGGCCTTACGGGGTAGCCTGTCTTACAGATAAATAGATTAATGTGACGTTCCGAGTACAACTTCTTAGGACATTTCTATTTTATATTCATAAAATAAATGTCATCTTAAATTTCACTCAAGTCTGTGAGTCTTCCTGATAGAACTGCCTTATGCTTGTGTGCATTAACAGATACACTAGTACAGTTATTCTACTGTCTCTCAAAGCCATCATGTGTCATTTAAAGCTCAATGATGTGCAGTTAGTTGCTGTCTGATGATACAACAAAGGCACACCAAGTTCATCATTGCACCATTAACTCTATGCTGAGTTTGAGGTTTAGCTTGTTCTAACTGAAAATCTCAGCAGCAATGAAAACATATAGTCTGTGAAAGTTGCGCACTAATCTGATAAATTTGCATGAGCAAATCGCATCATTGACGGATGCACCAAATCAGGGGCTTTGTGTGAAATCCCCTCGTGGGGGGAGGGGGAGAGGAGGGCAGGGGGCAAATAGAGATTAGTGATCACGTGGACCCACGCCATCTTAAAACCTGTTGGGGATAGAAAGTCGTGAGCGAACACTGGATTCATGTCTCGGGATCTGTCAGACAAAAAGATTAATTCTCCTTTGCTCCAGAGCAGAGAGATGGCTGGCAGATAGACAGGCCCTTATTAGGGATGACTCAGACTGATTTGAGGGTTTTTCTGATTTTTTACTGTGTCACAGACGATCCCTATTATTGCCATGCTGTTTCAGTTCTCTACCACTCAACAGCCTCCAGCATCATACAGGCTTGTTGAGTCTGATAACGGAATATTAAACATGACATTATGTTGCAGAGAAATTAATGGAAATATAGAAGTGTGTATAGAAAAATGTATGTATTTATGGGGACATCAATCCTGTCTTGCGCAATATAATGGAAACTTTTCAACATTTAGTTCTCATCCTTAAATCTGATTGGATAAGTAGTGTTCCAAGAGTCTTGTTTTTTTAATCTTTTCTATAAAAGTGATATCACTACACACTTGCAATAGTGCTAATGAAATAACCATTTTATAACAGCAATAAAGTATTTTAAATGACTAAATAAGGTACTATAAGGCCGTGTATTGTCACGGTAACCATGGCTAAGGGGGCGCAACAACATCCTTTAGTCAAAACTATATTCACAATATACAACAGCCAACTTATTACATTAAGTATAGCTGAGATATAGCAAGAACAATAAAAATAATATGTACACACATTCCACATACAGTATCCTCATAAATATCAACAGCAACTTGATTGTGTGTCTGAATATAAGCTTCATTGCTGTTTCTAGTGTAGTTATGTCGAAGATAATAAGTACTGCTTCATGGAGTTTAGCAAACTACAGTAGATTGTTTATCAGCTATAACCTGACCCCTCATTTGCATATAGACAAGAGGGAACAGTCCGGAAGGTCATCAGGGAACACCAAGATCCCAGTGTCAACAAACTAATTAGGTTTGACTGGCCTGAACTAATTAGGATTGGCTTTAAATCCAACTTGGAAAAAAAACTGAATCTGAGCTGGAAAACCGAAACCGTGTTTTCCCGTAAGAATGAAGCCTAGTTTCACTTTGTGATCTGAACAATGACAGGATGTCAGTGGTGGAGTTGTGCAACACATGGTGACCGTTGATGGGTGCAGTGCTAGAAGATTTTCAGGTCACTACTTGTTAGAATGTGTTATAACTCTTGGACTTTTATTATACTCATTTGCGCTCTTTCACATTTACTTTCTCTTTGCTTACTCAGACTAATGGAGTATAGATAGTGGTTATCTTTAGGAAGGAATACTAGCATTCTCCTTTAACATTTTGAGAAAATGTGTATGTGGAAGTACATCTTGAGCAACGACGATAAATAGTATATTACGTTGCCATGACCTAATTACTTTGCAAAATGTACACTTCAGCAGGGGTGTCTAGTGATCATCTCTTCAATAAAAATGGTTATTTTGCAGTTTTCTATTCAGTTTGATTAAAAAAAAGTGGTATATTAATCGCATTGGATATATTATGTCAAGTGTAGAGTATTCCATTGTGATAAAAATTATTTCTTGCAGTTTGCTCTGTTGTACAGCATACGACACATTTTGGCAAAAGTACACAGTAGCAGATCATCCAGGTTTTCTGTGCATACATATTTGCATACATCAAATGGTATACATGCTGCAGGAATTTCAAGAGTAGTGTGATGGCGTGCTTTTCCGAACATGGCCAGAGATTAAAGTTTCACAGTTAACGCCTACAGTGCAGAACATATTCTTTCTCTACATAAACACCTCTTTCTTAGCTTTTCTCGACACGGTCAAGCTGACCCTTATGACCAGTGCTTTATTTTAAGTCTACTACTACATTTTACATTATAGTATATGGTCAGATGTGATTAAGTGAAAGAGATGAGTGGACATTAAGTTAAGAGCCAGTTTACACATTTTTAAATGGTTGAGAAATTAACATTTCCTTTTCATTAGAGAGAGTGCACCGCATGGCCTTTAGTTAGTTGAGCTGATTGTAACTGTCCTTTTCACATTATACCATGTGATCTCCGGTTCATGGGTTTCAGAGGGCTGGGATTTGTTTGACAGGTCAGATGGATAAACTGCAGCTCTCAGCTGAAAAAATAGCCGTAATTGTTGTCATTGTCCAGAGTATGAATTCCCCTCTGTCTG
This sequence comes from Moxostoma hubbsi, assembly GCA_032164185.1. Taxonomy (NCBI): domain Eukaryota; kingdom Metazoa; phylum Chordata; class Actinopteri; order Cypriniformes; family Catostomidae; genus Moxostoma; species Moxostoma hubbsi. Next base: position 29,044,569 of record JAVLUX010000021.1, read on the forward strand.
GGAACTGAAATACTGAAATTTAAGCCATCACTACGAAACGTTTTTTCCTCAGTGGAAACAGGAAATAGTTTCCATTTGAACTTCCTTCCACATGAGGGAATTTGGAAAGTAACCTTGACAGAAACATCATGCTCATTCAACAGATTATGAATATCTTGGATAATTATGTTGGCACTTTTTTTTTTAGGGATGTGCACAAGTAATCGAGTACTGCACCAGCTACTTGAGTATTAAAAACACAACACGTATATTTCAAAGACATTTTCCTTTAGGCATTTGCTGGGGGGGGGGGGGTCGTCGAAGTTTTGGATGAAAGAAGATACTGTATATTGCCGTCTGTGCTTTTGAAAGCAAAGTTTGATAATACTTGTAATATTTTGATTCTTATTGAATTCTACTCAATTTTTATTTGGTTCTTGTTGGAGTCATGCAAACCAACTGACTAGGATCAGCTTTTATTTGTGGAACGGAAATAGAATCCTATTTGGAAGCTTATCAGACCAGTATGTAAAATATCAGACCTTTATTCGTCAGTATTGATTTTTATGTAAGCTCTGTGTGAGTTCAAATGTTTTCTACTGGTTTTTTTTCTATTTTTATTAATGCATATTATTTGTTTATTTTAGTAATTTCAAAAGGAAAAGCATAGTTTGATTGCTTTAAATGTTATTTTTTAAATTTGAATCTCATTTTGTAATCCGTTCTTGGCAACATTTGTGAATAAAACAAAATATAAGGTTCACGTACGCGTCATGCATGTTATTTTTAAAATGCATATTAATTTACGAGTAATCAGTACTTTTTTTTGGTGGGTTAGAGTACTCGACCAAGATTACTTTAAAATGCAGGTGCTTTCTAGTAGTGCCATCTCACTGTTCGTCAAGTCCAATTTAAATCCAATATGAATTCCTATTTCGGTTCCAGTTGACATTTTAAATAGCTTTTATTTAGATCTGGATGTGACCAAAAGTGGTGTTGTCTGTGTCAGTAAGTTGTTTTCTGTGCAATTAGTTTCTCCACTTCCATCAGCTCGTCCCATTCATAGCGATCTACAGAGACAAGCTGTGAGGACGAGAGCATGAGAGGCGGGCGATACCGCATTGATTGATTAACAGCGTATTGAATGCGGAACACAAACAGTATTACTGATTTATTAAAGAAAAAATTATAAATAGGATGTAAATGAATTATACTTGTGCTTGTAATTTCAAAAAGCATTGACATTTTACTGTGTAATGAGTGTGAATTTAAGCTTTTGATTAGTTTGAATTATTCGCATGAGTAAGCCATGATACACTGAACCACTAATCTAAAAACTTGTTGATGTGAGGATGATCCCAGTATGCTTTGTTAACATGTGACATGACAGGATCTACATTTTTCTTGTTAAGACCTGTTTGAATGTCGGTACTACTATTTGTGAAATTGCTCTGTGGTAGATAAACAAAACTTGCTTCCATTTTGATGCGTAATTAAATAATTGTATCCAGCGCATTAAATGTCTTTTCAGATTGTCTGTAGAGACTGTGAAGGACTTCCGTCTCTTAACTGCTTAACAACATACTGCCAGAAAAGACAAATCTATGCTGCCTTTATGTCTACTGCCTACATTAACAGCAGTCTTAGTAATAAAAAACAGAGAACTGAGTCAACAGTGCTTTTAAATTTTGCAGTAACAGCAGCAATTAAACATAAAAAAATTAAATATAAAAACATTAAATTATCTTCTTAATGCAAAATTAAACTGCACTGTAAAAAACAAATCTTTGTTTTTACAAAAAAAAATCTGGCAGCCATGGTTGCCAGAATAATTATGTAAAAAATACAGTTAAAATGTAAACCACTTTACAGAACAACATGTACATGTTACAGTTTAAAATGGTTGTAATTTACACGCTGGCACTGTAAATAAAACCCCCATAAAATTCTGTTTAATTTACAGTCAAAAAAACAAAAACATGCTTCTGAAACTGTAAAATTCTGTTGTTTAATTTTATATTGATTGTTATTCACATAGTAAATACAGAAGGGCACATGATGACATGACGTTCATCAATAGTGGTTCTTCCATGAGCAATGTCTCATTGCTCAGTGTCACTCACACAAACACTAAACACCATCATGGTAACACATGTGAAATTAAAATAATGCAGTAAACATGAACTAAACTACATCAAATATAACACAGAACACCTCAATGTATGTAACTGATATTAAGAATATGATGAAACATAACTATTCCCCTAAAATATAATGAAATGTAATGGGTCATGCAGGGAATTGTGGGAACGCCCGATTACTGTTTTAATGTAATTTTAACAATAATTTACTGTAAAAAAAAGTTTTTTTTTTTTATCATTAATTATACAGGAAAATCTGACTTTTTACATTTAAATACATTTTTACATCATTTTATTATAAAAACTACTGTATTATCTTATAAATATATTAAAACATTTTATTGTATATTTTAGTTAATATTTGTTAATTAACTTTTTATTTCTGTAGCTTTTTTTACAGTATTTTACTGTTAAAATGACTGACTTTTTTTTACAGTGTGCTTAAATGTAAAACCTTTTCTGTGTATTGGGCTTAAAGCAACTAAAGTTATTTATCCTAGGACTGAGGCTACGTCTACATTAATCCGTATATGTTTGAAAACTGCAATTTCGTTTCAAAACGCTCTACGTTTACACTAACGTTTTCCAAGAAAGTTGCTCGTCCACACTGAAAAAGTATGAAAACGCTTAAATCGTGTCACTGCGCATGCGGAAAATCCCCATTGCATGTACGGTCTGAAACGCAATTGTCCTCGTGTTCCGTCGCCGGACACCAATTCCACGTAAAATTCCCTTCACATTTGAAGGAATGCAATGTGAAGGTTGTACAAAGTGGCATTTTATTTTTTTGCAACACTATCAAAGTGAGTATCAGGCACAACAGAGCTGCTATAACACAGGCTGCCATCTTGATTGTTTTGGTTGGATAGATCACATGACTAAAAATGCATCATCGTTTTCCAAAGCATCCGTTTTCACAGTCCACACTACAATGCGAAACCTGCGTTTTCAAATTTACCCACTTTGGAGTGCGTTTTCAAAAAGCTCAGTTTTCGTGGACAAAAATGCCATCTCCGTGAGGATGGAAGGCCAAAATTGTGAAAAAGATGCATTTTCAATCTAAAACATATTAGCGTGGACTAGGCCTCAGTGCTTTTCTCTTTTTTGCAGACAATATTGTAGTTTTTGATTAATATTAACAATAGTCTTCTAACAGACAGCAGCAGGTCTAGTAGGCTGCTTTTACACGTTGCACAAATCCAATATTTTAAGATGTAAGATTTTTGTCCTGTCTGCATCATGTAATACATGAACAGCTACTTTTACATTGAGTTGTCAAGAAGGGCATTTTGACAAAGAAGCATTTGACTGTTCACGAGCGAAGTTGCATTCACCATGTAACATGAACGCTCTATAGATCATGTGCAGACAAACGCAACTGAGGGATTGAAAGCAGCCAGCTGTAGTCAAAAGCGTGCAGGTACCGATTTGAGTCGGTACTGCCGGTATAACAGGTGGCTATTAAAAAATTTAAACGAGAAGAGATTTCACAGCACCCCTAAATTCAAATCAGGGTTCTGCTGTAAACTTAAGGAAATCTGGGATTTTAAAAAAATTGATATTTCCCTCTCCAACTAACTGTTTCAATTGGAAATGTCAACACAGGAAAGAAAATGGCATTCGTCAAACCGTTTCACTGGGTCTTTAATGCAGCTTTGCTCTCCTTTCCCTCTGTCTGGGCTCTAATAGATGCATTGCTGCATCTCTTGTATATCTCTGTGCTTTGTGTGCATAGCATTGATGTTTGTTGGTTGATTTTAACTTTGCCACTTCCTTTTCAGTGTCTTCATTATGTTCTTATCAATTTCATCTCTCTCTCTCTCTCTCTCTCTCTCTCTCTCTGTATACACCCACTCACTCATACAATCGCTCTTAATGTTAGGGGCCAACAATCTCAGCGCAGATGATTGTTTATGCCAAGCAGTTTTGCTCTAAAGAAACACATGGGTACCTTGAATGCATTTGCTGCTATGTCATTAGCAGCGCTCTGTCCCTTTCAGCCTAGAACAGACGCAAGCATCTATCACAACAACAATCTCAACATTAATCCTGTTAAACTGTTTCTTTTTCAGCATCTTACTCATTAATTGGCAAAATGTAATAGCATTCTTAAAGATGGAGAATGATATTAGTATTCAGGCTTCAGTTTATTTAGTACACTTATATTTTTCTGCCTAGTGGACAATGAAGTGGGTAAGAAAACCCTTAGTGCTAATGTCCGTACAATCAAACCATAAGGTTTTTGTTTCAAATGGGCCCAAAGTTTTGGGGGTTATTTCCTAAGAAATCAAAGAACGAATGGGTGTGTTGTCATTTAGAACAAAATCTGGCTAAAATAAGGTGTTTTTTAGTTTGTTTCAGTGATTCGTTTGATTACCGACTGCTAAACACCTTACTGCCATTGGTCCATGTCATGTTAGGTGTGACCTGGAGCTCCACCTAATTTGAGGCCGATAGCTAATTCTGTTCAGTTCCATTCAGTCAGTTAAGATCTGTCAACATGAACACACCGGCGTGCCGTTATTTACTAGCTGGTGCAAATTTACCTATCTCCGTACGAGTGTTCACGTGGACACATTTTCCAAGAACATGTCATGCAAATATTTTTATTTTGTATTTCTACAAAAGGAATCAAATCTACTCAAGTGTCCATTCACTCGTGCCATTATGCAGCTGAAAGCCTTCACAAATCTGCCCATAGTAAGATATGCCTATCATCATTCTTTTGTCTGTATTCTACACATTAACACCCTTTTAAACCCATCTGTGCAGTAGTATCAGTGCCATCATAAATTGCTATAACAGAGCGTAATTGGTGCATATTATGGTCATGGATAGCGTGTTAGCTCATCATGAATTCAGAATGTTGATGACATAATTTACACATTATCTGCTGCATTTATATTACTTTTATCATCGAGTGATTTAAACATTGACTGATTTCGTGTGAATTCTTCTTTAAATAAGGCATGAAGTAGTTAACACATTTTAATATCATATTAGTTGATGTTTTACATCTAGTCTTGAGCGTCCTCCTATTTAAATGTTCCTCTGAATGCCTAAAAATTCTTCCCCCAGCGGTGTGGCAGTTTTCCGAATGTTCGCAAACAGTATGTCTTTGCTCTGCTATTTCAAACTTCTTTTTGGCTCTGAAAGAGAACTGAAGATGAACTTTTCTGTGACAAGGCTTTAAGAAATTCAAAATGATCATAATGTAGGATGCTGTTGTTGGTTCCAAATTTTGCTTGTTTAATACTTATCGCGTTTTGTATTCCCTCAACTGTATTTTGCCTCACTTCCCCAACTCAACAGTTTGATTTGGAGAAGTCTACAGATGAAGTTTATTTTTGTTACTAAATCATAATTACATCCTTTGACCGTAATGCTTTGAGGAACATTGAGTTTTATTCTTGTTTTGTCAAGAGAAACCAGTTCTTTGAAAGTTATTGAGTCATTATGTTAACATCCAGTCAAACATTAACTGATAGGAAGCGCTGAATGGCATGCACACACGCAAAGTGAACCCCCCCCCCCCAAACAAAAAGGGCGATAGAGAGAGGGATGAAAATAAAAAGACAGAGTGATTGTGAGATTGTAGATATGATCTCATTTGATGTCTGTTCCTCCCAACTGCTGCTGTTGTGTTTAGCTGTCTGCTCAGGCAATAAGACATGGAGATATGGAATCTAAGAGATGGAGAGGGGAAAACAGCCAGCTGAGGCAGTGCAGATGGTGATCTGTCACAGGTCTACACTCACTCAGGTCTGATAACAACCTCTGCTCACCCAGTAGGATAATTTAATCTTCTTTGTGAGGCAGTCATGGACCCTCTCTCTATTTTGAGACAGCCCAGATACTGAGCCAATGTTTGGGCTAAATACAATTTACAAAGCTTTGCCTGAACAAAGTGCAAAACAGTGCAAATGATGTAGTGATGTGTTTTCCACACCTTTCTTCTTAGACATTTGATACTTTTAAGAAAGTTTCCAAAGCAGGTATATTTTGAAGACAGTTATGAGCAATGTAGCCTTCGTATCAGCTGGAATGCACACAGACTGCATATGCACTGTCTGGTGATAAAAATATTTATCTCTAGATTTGCTGACGTTTCCAAGGTTCATGCCATTTGAATATTTGAAAGCTATTCAAGAACAGTATTTGGTGTAATCTGATTGCTGTATTCTAATAACTTTTTATATTAATAAAAATAGTGCAACACATTATAATTTAAATTCTTGTAAACCAATTACAATTACTGACCTTCAATTACTTCAAAAATGTAATTACTTTTAAGTGGAGAACTTTACATGTCTAAAAAAATATTAATTTATAATGCTTTTAAAACATGAATTATAGGATGGTCCCAAATCCCATCCGCAACTCAACTTTTTACATTTCCGCTGATATCTCCAAAGCATAGAAATGTTTTCTTGAATAACTCTGGAACCATATAGGCTTTTCAACCACTTAGATTTTTGGGAAAAACCTACTTTTTTTAAACTCCTCATAGGACGTGTCCTCAATTTGCGTGAAATTTAGTATACATCTACAGACCCTCTTGACAAAAATTTATCAAAAGAAAGTCATTCGAGAGAATATTCTGAGGTCACACGCAAAATGTTATACATTTTTGGTTCTAAGGGGCATTTTAACATAACATTTTAACTGTGGATGGTCATTTTACATGTTGCCCAGATGGTCTCTTCCTTTCTTTAGTGTGCAGTTCTTTGCCAGATTTAACTACGAAGTTGACCAGACCTTTTGTTGATAGTCCAAGGTCTGGCTACGCAACCCTATGAGCAGTGTTTTCCCCTATGTGGCAGAGAGAATATTCCAGGAAGCACATGACACCTTTAGCGAATTTTTTTTAAAGCCTTCGTCAAATCACATCAGGTGGAAGAAATGTCCTGCATTCCCTGGTGAAAGACTAAATGTCAGAGAATTAAGCACACCTCGACTGTCAGGGTGATAAGACAGCGGCAGTTCCTTGGGTTTCTTCCGATCATATGACACATTAAATGGGCCAGGAAATTACCAGTAAACCCCACTAGAATGTAGTTTGAGATCAGGAAGAGGAATCATTGATTCAGAAACCTCACTCCCCTCCCTACAGCCCACTGCCACTGATAATTTGAGCATGTTAAGTGATATGAATGTACTTCTCACCTACTTTAAACTTCACTGTGCTGTTTTCTACTTTAATCATCCCTGTCATACTAAATTCAAGCACCAGCCATGCATTTGTCTTATCATTGCATTATCCGTGCACTCATGGCAACCTAAGAGCTTGGCTCATTATTCTGGATCTGACACACACTTGATGAAGCATGCAGATCCATAAAAACATTTGATTTCTGCTGTTGCCTAAAACAGCCACAACACACCTGAAGTACTTGTTAGTAAGTGTTCAGCCATATCTGTGGGTATCTACTGTATATATCCATGCACTCACATAGTGAGTTAATTTGGATCTTTTAGAAATGCGTAGCCTATTTTGTTACACATGTCTCCTATTAGTGTGTTGTTTTATTGTCTTATTTTCATTCTAATGATTGGTAGATTTACTTGTTGTCTGTCTACAGAGTTCTTCCTCTTTCAAAGTTTGAGATTATACCTACAGTAATTGTGGGATTTCTGTGCCACTAGCGTCATCAAACAGCATTGCAAAAATAGGTAGAAGTACAAGAAGATTGTCAATAAATGTGGATGGGTATTCCTTGACAAAGTTCAGTTTTCACAGCAGAAGCTTGTGCATTATTAATAGCTTTAGAACAAATGGAAAAGGAACAGCAACGTCACTTTCTAATTTGTACAGATTCTAAATCCTGCCTGCAAGCACTCGAAGCTCTGAAAACAAAACACCCTACAATTATTAGCATAATAGTAAAAGTCGACCCCTTAAAAAAACGAGATTTTAATATTGTCTTTTGTTGGATACCAGGCCATATGGGATTGGCTGGCAATATAAAGGCAGATAAAGCGGCTAAGGAAGCACTTCAGTTGGACATGACAGTATGTAATATACCAGCATCGGATGTTAAACCTTTATTGAAGATGTACATTCACAACAAATGGTGAATGGAATGAATGTGTATATATAACAAACTACATGAAGTGAACCCAGTGCCAAACCAAGGAGTTTATTATTTCCTCTTTGAAAATAGACATGACCAGGTTTTATGTACGAGATTTCGAATTGGTCACTCAAGACTCACTCATTCATACTTCTCGAAAGGGGAAGAGGAACCGGAATCTATGTAAGAACTTCATGAGTATAAAACATATTTTGATAGAATGTTCATATCTAAATTATATTAGAAAACGCTTTTATTCAGGAAATACATTGATGAATATTTTTAAAAAGGTCTCTCCAGGAAAATGTTTAGAATTCCTATCACATAATAAACTGAAAAACTGTTATTACTCCTCTTTATTTATTTGTGTATATATGTGTGTGTATATGTGTTTTTTGTATCTGTCAACTATTGTAAACATTGTTTAATTTGAACACTTTGCCATGAATAAAGCCATTGCTGCTGATATGGCATCAAAATATAAATAAATGTGGATGGGTCATGTCAAGCTCCACAATGACAACCATAAAACACCATAAAAGATGTCCACATGAATTGTGCACTATATTCCAAGTCTTCTGAAGCCATTTGTAACCATATGCAAGTCATTATTCACCTTAAATCTTGCCCTCCGATGAAGCTCTTAAATTAAGAATATAGCAAGTTGCTTTTAGTTTGATTTCACTGACATCAAACCATTTTGGGAAATCTTCTTTTAATTTCTCAAACTTTTCCTCCTAAAGGTGTAAATATGCAGTGAATTGGGTTTGAGTTCATTACTGTTGTTTGACACATCAGTTCCTATACCCTCAAAATATAATTATTTCTGGTATGGAGTGCATGCCATTTTAGTTTAAGATGCTTTAATTTTCAAAGACCTGCTGCATATTGTGAACAACAGTTAAACAGAGGCTGGGCATGGTTTAAGAGTCATTTAGGCAAAGGTGGTTTACCTACAGAGGGGTTTGACTGCAATTATGTGTCCCAGTCAGGTATAAGAGACAAACATGTGGCTGAAACCAAGGTCTGCAACATGAGAGAAGTTCACAATCTCCCTCTCTGAGGGACGTTAACCTGTCATGTCTGTATTCTCATGAGTCAGATTAGTCTGATGATTTAGTATATCTTTATGTATTGAATAGCTAGCATCTCTTTATGCATTTGTTCTCAAATTGCTTACATTTTTTTTATTTTTATTTAGATGAACTTAAATTTCATGCAAACAGCTATGTTATTAGCTATGTATCCATCCAAGTTGAAAATGTGTTCTATGCAAATAACCTTAAAGCTTCTTTTCCATCCCCATGTGTTAGTCAAGTTGTTTTATTGTCGTTTCAACCATATACAGTTAGTACAGTACACAGCGAAATGAGACAACGTTCCTCCAATAAAACAACATAGGACAAACACAGAACCACATGAGACTGCACAGACTAAATAAAATGCCTAAATAAAGTGCACGTGCAAATGTGTGCAAAAAGTACGGGACAGTACAATAAATTACTAATAATGAACAGGACAATAGACACAGTAAGAGACAGTGCAGCACCGACCAGTACACAGTAGTGCAAAAGATGACAGTTTCTAATAATGCCAAATGTAAACATACATACTATGAGATAGTGTTCTATGCACATAGCAGTTATTGAGGTAGCAGCCAGTTATAAAGTGACAGTAATTAAAGTGCAACTCAGGACGTGTGTGTGTGCGTGTGTGTGAGTGTGTGTGTGTGTGTGTGTGTGTGTGTGTGTGTGTCAAACCAGTCTCTGAGAATTGAGGAGTCTGGTAGCTTTGCGGATGCTGTGGTTTTTGTAAATGTATTTGATGGAGGGAAAAGAGACCCCGATGATCTTCTCAGCTGTCCTCACTATCCTCTGCAGGGCTTTGCGGTCCTAAACGGTGCAAGTCCCAAACCAGGCAGTGATGCAGCTGCTCAGGATGTTCTCAATAGTCCCTCTATAGAATGTAGTGAGGATGGGGGGTGGAGATATGCTTTCCTTAGCCTTCGAAGAAAGTAGAGATGCTGCTGGGCTTTCTTGGTAATAGAGCTGGTGTTGAGGGACCAGGTGAGGTTCTCCGCCAGGTGAACACCAAGGAATTTGGTGCTCTTGACGATCTCCACAGAGGAGCCGTTGATGTTCAGCAGAGAGTGGTCACTCTGTGCTCTCCTAAAGTCAACAACCATCTCTTTTGTTTTGTCGACATTCAGAGACAGGTTGTTGGCTCTACACCAGTACGTTAGCCGCTGCACCTCTCTGTATGCTGACTCGTCGTTCTTGCTGATGAGACCCACCACAGTCATGTCATCTTCGAACTTGATGTGATTCAAGCTGTGCATCACTGCACAGTCGTAAGTCAGCAGAGTGAACAGCAGTGGACAGAGCACACAGCCCTACAGCATGGGGGGCCCCAGTGCTCGGTGTGGTGGTGGAGATGATGTTCCCGATCCGGACTGACTGAGGTCTCCCAGTCAGGAAGTCCAGGATTCAGTTGCAGAGGGAGGTGTCCAGGCCCAGCAGGTTCAGCTTTCCAATCAGGTGCTGAGGAATTATTGTGTTGAATGCGGAACTGAAGTCTATGAACAGCATTCAAACGTATGAGTCCTTTTTATCTTGGTGGGTGAGGGCCAGATGGAGGGTGGTGGTGATGGCATCGTCTGTTGAACTGTTTGGATGATACGCAAACTGCAGTGGGTCTAGTGAGGGGGGCAGCTGGGTCTTAATGTGCCTCATGATGAGCTTCTCGAAGCACTACATGATGATGGGTGTGAGTGCGACTGGACAGTAGTCATTGAGGCAGGACACTGAAGATTTCTTTGGCATGGGGATGATGGTGGTTGCCTTGAAGCAAGTTGGAGCGAAGGCACTGCTCAGAGAGATGTTGAAGATGTCGGTAAGAACATCTGCCAGCTGGTCTGCACATCCTCTGAGCACTCTGCCAGGAATTTTGTCTGGTCCAGCAGCCTTGTGTGGGTTGACTCTACATAGAGTTTTCCTCACATCAGCCGTGGTAAGACAGAGCACCTTGTCGTTGGGAGGAGGGGTGCTCTTCCTCACAAACACGGCATTCTGCACTTCAAACCGAGTGTAGAAGTCGTTCAGTGCATCTGGAAGGGAGGCATCTTTGTCACAGGCAACTGATGTTCTGTCCTGTAGTTGGTGATGGCCTGGATGTCCTGCCACATGCGCCGCATGTCACCGCTGTCCTGGAGGTGACAGTGGATTCTCTGGGCGTGTGCGCGCTTTGCCTCTCCGATGGTTAAAAAAACGAAATCGTCACTTCTGGATACATTGAAACTACCGTGAATTTTACTGAAAAACATCCCCACAGCATGATGCTGCCACCACCATGCTTCACTGTAGGAATGGTATTGGCCAGGTGATGAGCTAGTGCCTGGTTCCCTTCAGATATGACACTTGCCATTCAGGCCAAAGAGATCAATCTTTGTTTCTCGTGGTCTAAGAGTCCTTCAGGTGCCTTTTGGCAAACTCCAGGTGGGCTGTCATGTGCTTTTACTGAGGGGAATAGCTTCAGTCTGGCCACTCTACCATACAGGCCTGATTGGTGGAGTGCTGCAGAGATTGTTGTTCTTCTGGAAGGGTTTCCTCTCTTCACAGAGAAACACTGGAGCTCTGTCAGAGTGACCATCAGGTTCTTGATCACATCCCTGACTAAGGCCCTTCTCCCCCGATCACTCAGTTTGGCCATGCGGCCAGCTCTAGGAAGAGTCCTGGTGGTTTCAAACTTCCATTTACGGATGATGGAGGCCACTGTGCTCATTGGGACCTTTAATGCTGCAGAAATCTTTCTGTACCCTTCCCCAGATCTGTGACTCGATACAATCCTATCTCGGTGGTCTACAGACAATTCCTTGGACTTCATGGCTTGGTTTGTGCTCTGACATGTACTGTTAACTGTAGGACCTTATATAGACAGGTGTGTCCAAATCATGTCCAATCAACTGAATTTACCACAGGTGGACTCCAATCTAGTTGTAGAAACATCTCAAGGATGATAAATGGAAACAGGATGCACCTGAGCTCAATTTTGATTGTCATGGCAAAGGCTGTGAATACTTATGTACATGTGATTTTATTTATTTTTTTAATTAATTTGCAAAGATTTCAAACAAACTTCTTTCATGTTGTCATTATGGGGTATTCTTTGTAGAATTTTGAGGGAAATAATTAATTTAATCAATTTTAGAATAAGGCTGTAACATAACAAAATGTGGAAAAAGTGAAGCGCTGTGAATACTTTCCAGATGCACTGTGTGTGTGTGTGTGTGTGTGTGTGTGTGTGTGTGTATACACTCACCTAAAGGATTATTAGGAACGCCTGTTCAATTTCTCATTAATGCAATTATCTAATCAACCAATCACATGGCAGTTGCTTCAATGCATTTTAGGGGTGTGGTCCTGGTCAAGCCAATCTCCTGAACTCCAAACTGAATGTCAGAATGGGAAAGAAAGGTGATTTAAGCAATTTTGAGCGTGGCATGGTTGTTGGTGCCAGACGGGCCGGTCTGAGTATTTCACAATCTGCTCAGTTACTGGGATTTTCACGCACAACCATTTCTAGGGTTTACAAAGAATGGTGTGAAAAGGGAAAAACAATCCAGTATGCGGCAGTCCTGTGGGCAAAAATGCCTTGTTGATGCTAGAGGTCAGAGGAGAATGGGCCGACTGATTCAAGCTGATAGAAGAGCAACTTTGACTGAAATAACCACTCGTTACAACCGAGGTATGCAGCAAAGCTTTTGTGAAGCCACAACACGCACAACCTTGAGGCGGATGGGCTACAACAGCAGAAGACCCCACCGGGTACCACTCATCTCCACTACAAATAGGAAAAAGAGGCTACAATTTGCAAGAGCTCACCAAAATTGGACAGTTGAAGACTGGAAAAATGTTGCCTGGTCTGATGAGTCTCGATTTCTGTTGAGACATTCAGATGGTAGAGTCAGAATTTGGCGTAAACAGAATGAGAACATGGATCCATCATGCCTTGTTACCACTGTGCAGGCTGGTGGTGGTGGTGTAATGGTGTGGGGGATGTTTTCTTGGCACACGTTAGGCCCCTTAGTGCCAACTGGGCATCGTTTAAATGCCACGGCCTACCTGAGCATTGTTTCTGACCATGTCCATCCCTTTATGGCCACCATGTACCCATCCTCTGATGGCTACTTCCAGCAGGATAATGCACCATGTCACAAAGCTCGAATCATTTCAAACTGGTTTCTTGAACATGACAATGAGTTCACTGTACTAAAATGGTCCCCACAGTCACCAGATCTCAACCCAATAGAGCATCTTTGGGATGTGGTGGAACGGGAGCTTCGTGCCCTGGATGTGCATCCCACAAATCTCCATTAACTGCAAGATGCTATCCTATCAATATGGGCCAACATTTCTAAAGAATGCTTTCAGCACCTTGTTGAATCAATGCCACGTAGAATTAAGGCAGTTCTGAAGGCGAAAGGGGGTCAAACACAGTATTAGTATGGTGTTCCTAATAATCCTTTAGGTGAGTGTATATGTGTATATGTATACATGTATGCGCACGCATGCACATACACACACAGAGTGGGTGAAATAAGTATTGAACACGTCAACATTTTTTTCAGTAAATATATTTCCAAAGGTGCTATTGACATGAACTTTTCACCAGATGTTGGTAACAACCCAAGTAATCCATACATACAAAGAAACCAAAACAAATGAGCTCAGCAAATTAAGTTATGTGTAATAATGTGAAATGACACCGGGGAAAAAGTATTGAACACATGAAGAAAGGGAGGTGCAAAAAGGCATGGAAAGCCAAGACAAAAGCTGAAAACTATCAGTAAGTAAAAAGCAATCCAGCCCCTTGTCAGTGCAAATTAATATCATCTGGTTCAGTCCCAACTGATGGCTTACAAAAAGGTCTCATTGTTAAGGTGTCACACAAGACACATCTCATGATGGGAAAAAGCAAAGAGCTGTCTCAAGACCTTCACCACCTAATTGTTGCAAAACATAACGATGGCATTGGTTATAGGCACATTTCTAAGCTTCTGAATTTTCCAATGAGCACTGTTTGGGCCATAATACGGAAGTGGAAAGACAATCATTTCACCATAAATTTGCCTCGACCAGGTGCTCCTCGCAAGATTTCTGACAGAGTGAATAGTATAATCAGAAGAGTTGTCCAAGAGCCAAGGACCACTTGTGGAGAGCTTCAAAAAGACCTGCAATTAGCAGGTACTGTTGTCTCAAAGAAAACAGTAAGTAATGCACTCCACCGCCATGGCCTGTATGCACGCTCACCATGCAAGACTTCATTGCTGAAAAAAAAAAGCATGTTGAAGCTTGTTTAAAGTTTGCTGCACAACATTTGGAAAAGCCAGTGAAATACTGGGAGAATATAGTGTGATCAGATGAGAGCAAAATTTAACTGTTTGGATGCCATAATACATAATACAATGTTTTGAGGAGAAATGGCATTGCACATCACCCTAAAAACACCATACCAACAGTGAAGTTTGGAGGTGGGAACATCATGGTGTGGGGCTGCTTTTCAGCAAATGGTACTGGCAAACTTCACATAATTGAAGAAAGGATGAATGGGCAAATTTACTGAGACATTCTTGACAAAAATCTACTGCTATCTACCAGGATGATGAAGATGAAACGAGGGTGGACATTTCAGCAAGACAATGATCCCAAACACACAGCCAAGGAAACTCTCAATTGGTTTCAAAGAAAGAAAATAAAGCGGCTAGAAAGGCCCAGCCAATCACCTGACTTAAATCCCATTGAAAATCTATGGAAAGAGCTGAAGATCAAGATTCATAGAAGAGGCCCACAGAACCTTCAAGATTTGAAGACTGTTTGTGTGGAAGAATGGGCCAAAATCAAACCAGAGCAATGCATGCGACTAGTTTCTCCATACAGGAGGCATCTTGAAGCTGTCATTACCAACAAAGGCTTTTGTACAAAGTATTAAATAAATATCAGTAAGCGTGTTCAATACTTTTTCCCCTGTGTCATTTCACATTATTACACATAACTTAATTTGCTGAGCTCATGTCAATAGCACCTTTGGAAATATATTTACTGAAAAAAGTGTGTGTATGTGTGTGTGTGTGTGTGTGTGTGTGTGTGTGTATGTATGTATGTATGTATGCTAACTGGTAACATACATTTAACTGGTAAAGAAACCGCAAGATGATCATCACCTTTGAGTGTAAATATGCATGGAAAGATCTTTTTTTTTCTTTTTTTCTTGAGGGTGCCGAAAATCACCTGCTTGCATGTGAAGTGACTGAGACATGTAAACGACCGGTCACGGTTCATTTTGTTGTTACATGCCATTGTGTTACTACAATAATAGTCTGGTGTGCAACAGTGTCATTTAAACGGTCCGCATATCAGGGCCGCATTTGAGCTCAATATTAAAATGCTCGCCGGTTTCATTCTCCTTCTCTCTCCTCAACAGCTCCCTGTATCATTTAATTGTCTTGTCTAATGATAAAAAGGCAAATATCAATAAAACTAATATCATATATTCCTTCTAATATGCACATATTTTGTTTAAACAGATGTAATAAACCAACCTCACTTAACTTCAGCATATCCAGCATCCTGTGAAGTACTCATTTATTTACCTTTAAATCATGTATTCTATATCAGCCTCTCCTCAGCAGTTCCCTGCTACTTTTATAATGAGAAAAGGCAAATATCAATAAAACTTACATTATCTACCGTTTGCAAATATGCAGATATCTCATTGAAACGGATGTAATTCACAAACCTCACGAAAATCCAGCATTTTCTTCCCATCGAGTGCTCCTCTAATATCTTCCTCCTGAAGTGCATATTCTATCAGACAGAATCAAAAACATTAGGATCAAAAGTTCCTCTTCACAAATCATGACAGTCACTTGCACACAATCCAAGCAGGTGATCCATGCTGTTTAAACTGCCAGGAGATTGATGTGTCCAAATCCAGGAAAATGCTGCCTCTGGATGCTGTATACGGAGATACGATGAAAATACGGTGCTTTTCAAACTGTTCAGAGACCAGTTCCTTAAGAGTTCCTTTCATTCAAAACAGCCATTCAGTTTAGCCAGTAACTGATTAGACAGCAAATCAACTGTCTACATTTTCAAATATAGCCCAAGGTTAAAGTTCTTCATGTGTGCTATAAGTAAATGTCTTATTCACTATCACTGTATGTACAATAGGTTTGATTCGATATTTTTTGAGTAAATGCAATTGCTAACTTTGGTTGCTGGACTACTGTGTGTACTGCATTTCCTTCCTAATATATTAACAATTTCTTCATGTGCAAATAAATTACTCATATTTGATGACTAAACAGAAATCATAAGAAACCATATAATTCTACCATTTTAAAAATACAATATAATTTAATATAAATGTAAATATAGTGCTAAATAAAAGTTGTTTTTTTTTTCAGCAATTTTGTTTATTTACTATATTAAATTGTGTGATCTCTGCATTGTCAGCCACCCTGCTCTATGGATGCTGGCATCAGCCATTAAAAACCCCATATCGGTCGACCACTAGTTTCCATCCAACAATTTTTATGCACATTTTGAAATTACACATTAGAAATCCTGAGGAAACGCTTGATATGCGAATAAACTTTCTAAATTCACTTAATTTAATGCAGCAGGAGGAGGAGGATTTTCTAGAGTTTCACATTAGTTAAAATGTGCATTATGGAGAGGGAAACAGTTTATTTGCAAAATGATGACGTGTTTTGAACTTTTGTGCATGTGTTATGAGTGTGCAATAGCTTGATGTGACTGGCCCAATAAAAGGTCTAACTTTGGCACACAATTCTTTGAACATGGTGCTTGTCATTCGGAAGTGTTTAACCCACAGCTGCTTGTAAAAATGGGTCCTCGTATTCCATCAGAACAGTTTTGAGAGCGAGCGCTCCCAGGCATGCTAAAACTAGCGGTGTGTGGGCATCGTGCCATTATATCAAATATTAAACATATTCTGCGGTGTCTCATGGATGCATTTAATAAATTAGTTACTTTCTCCAATCTTGAAAATAAAACTGTCCCCAAAGCAGGGAGGTCATTCAGCTGATCCATCATGACAAGGCGGCTCCCTCGTGATAACGCGCATTATGTAGTGGATGGAAATGCGCAGCAATTTTTAGAAATGCGCTAAAATAAAATGCTAAACATTTTGGATGGAAACCCAGCAACTTTAGATGAATTGTTTTGATGTCTTGCATGGCTGATTTATTTATTTATTTATTTTTTTTTTCCTTTATAACAGAAAGACCATAACCAGTAGGGATACACACAGTCCCCTCCGATACATCTCCATGGTAACAGCTGAGGGCTAGAGACATGGGTAAAAAGAAAGGAATGATTAAAGATAAAGAGTATGTTCTTCTGGTGCTGCACAAGCTCTCACACATATTGGGCCCCTCACCATTACAGTTGAGTTCAGAGGAGAAACATTGTGCTCTCACAGTACACTCACCCACTTGCTAGACAACACATGTTGTCAAATGGCTCTTTGTTACAGAGCTTTTCTCTGCCAAGCACGGATATTAGTGCCATTTCTGCCCCTCCATTTCTACAGTGCTGGAAATACTAGACTAGTGATTTTTACTCTGGGTTTTTTTTTTTTTTTTGTTCAATGCTGTTGTTGTTTTTTTGTGTTTCTTAATGATGGAAGGCTTCAGCAGAGCTTCTTATTGTGCATAGGAAAATACTATTTTAGGGCTATTCAGGTTGTTTTTTGTACATAACGTCTTAAAATAATAAGTTTGGACAGAAGTTCTTTTTGTCAGAACAGAAACATTTAAAAAAATTTATAGTCAAAATAATATAAAACAGAAAACTAGAAAACTGTTCGTGTGCAGTCACACAAGCTATGCTTGCGCTTGGACTTCTAAAGCAAAAGAATGGCAAAAACAAAAACTCAGGCAATGTGTTCTTAAAACGTTGGTATTTATGATTGATTTTCTACTGCTAATTAATGTATAAATTCACTTAACCTCTTCGGAGCACTTGTTTATAATTTGACTGGAACATATTGGACTCCCCTCAACCCTGGAAAAAAAAAAAACTCAATGGATCGGCACAAATTCATAAGTGACTTTTTTTTATTCAAAACTGTGTAATAAGAGGAAAGGTAAGCTGTTTCCATGCTTGACTTAACATTGTTCAAACTGAACATGTCGGCAATGCAATTCTCCAGTGCAGTGATTAGTTATAAACAAATCATCGAACCACCTTTGGTTGTCTTAAATGACTTATTTATCATACCTTGACAATAATAATAACGTGTATTATATACATTCCTTGACTTTTCTCTATCGATGGTTTAAACCCGTATTTGAAGTGTCCGTCTCTATAAATAGCCTAGTCACATTGCACAACAAACTCCATGCAGAGTACAATACCACGAGTCAGTGATTGTTTTTATTTAACCTCTAGAACAGGGGTGTCAAACTCGATTTCAGCTCGGGCCACTTCAGCATTATATATGCCCTCAAAGGGGCCGATTGAAAATCTGATTTGGTATCAACCATGCAATATCCAATAATATTGCATATTTTGTGCATTTAAAATTTGTCAATAAAGCATGAATTTGAGGTTGGGATGTATATGCAAATTATTATATTTACAGTAACATCTGTGACAAAATGAATGCCTAATCTGTATAGGGCTAAATTAAAATATTTTGTCAGGGCAAATAAAATGGGTCTCATCTATAGATGTATTTCATCAGGCTCCTACTTATTAAAGTACAGTCATCTCTTAGAATTTATGAAAGCAAACAAACACAGTTACATTTCCTACAATCATACAGCATTATTATGGAGACCAGATTTTACACTGAAGGAAAACTGATAGCTTGGTTAATAATAATTATGAAAATTATGGGAATATAAATACATTTAGAAACTATTACTGGCAAAATACCATAATACAGTTAGTGTTTTTACAGTAAATCCGTGGTAAATGTTTGTATGTGGAGTGATAATTCTTCTGATTCATGTGTGTTTTTTTTTTTGTTTTTTTTTCCTCATGTTTTCTCTGTCATTGCTATTTATGATGGATGGGCTGTTTAATATGGTTTTAAAGTAGTTTAATCAATGATACATTTGAAGTTTTGATTTAGAATTCAAATGTGGTTCGTTATCCTTACCACGCTTGACACAAACGCTGTTTATAATGTTCTGCACGGAATGTTGCAGTACTTGAAAAATGCATCTGCCCTGTGCTCACGCACCTCTTTGCATTTTTCTCCATTGAAACAAGTAGCAGTTAGCGCTGTTGTTGATGTGCGCTATACGGTTTAGAGTGGTAGGGGAATGAACGCACCTTCTCTCATGCCACTTGACCAGAGCTGATAGCTGTTCTGGGTAGCGCTGTTTTGTTTCACATTTGGAGAGAGTAAAATGCGCTCCAGGGGAAGGCCCATTAATATTCATGGAGAAAGGGCTAACCGATTGGTCAGTGAGACGTTCTATTTACCTTCCATCATATATTTTAGAAATCAGTTCGCGGGCCACATGAAATAAGGTGGTGGGCCTTGAGTTTGACACCTGTGCTCTAGAGGGTGCTGTTATACTGTAGAAACAATGAGTTCAGACTATACAACCCTCCAGTGCCGCTACAGAGAAATGAAAGCAAAAATAACTATCGGAAACAATAGTTGTTTTTTTTTAACTATTGGCTCGATTAATCGGTAAATCCGATATATCGGTCGACCTCTAGTAAGAATATGATATTGATCCTTTTATGTGGATTTTCTGAATTCTCTTTAACTGAATTCCTGGAACTGTAAATATGCCAAAGATGGCAAACAATGACAATCTATTACAAAGATAATACTTGAATAAACATTGCGATTAAGTGCTGCTAAGATGGACTGAGATAAGATGCATTTTGAAGTGTTTCAGGGATGTTAAAACATCTTTGCATATAGTGTGCTTGCCCTTAGTTCATCTATACTAAAAGCAGCTGCAAATGATTTGAGTCTAGCCATAGAAATTCAGCTATTGAAGAAGGGAGTTAATAGAAATGTAGATGCCTACTACATGCATGTGATTTGACTAGGATGGGTATTACAAGGGCTGATAAATATGTAATACAATTCGGGGCAAAAAAATTGCTAAAACAAAGACATAATGCAATGTTTACTCAACATTCATTAAACAACTTTGAAAACAGACATTCTTTATCATCCATTGTCAAGGCTGTTGGTATATTTTGGAACTGACACAAGGGAGAACTATAAAATCTGTTTAATCGTACATGCGAACCTGGTTATTTGGTGACGTGGTCAATCTCAAAATGGTAAAATGCCTCCAGATTAATCGAATTATCCAATATCTCTTCTCTGTTCTTGCACACATTCATTTGATTTGTATTCATGCTTAAATTTCAATTATTATCTGTGTCACAAAGAAGAACATGCTGGTAATACACCAACCCGCTTACACTGCATATAAATAATATTACAGCAGGAAAAAATACATCTCTCCTCAATGCTTCAGGGTGGAATTAACCAGCTGAGAATTATCGATCTTAAAGACCATTCAATTAAAGCAGTCATGTTTTTAAATCGCTTACAATTTATTATTTCTTTCTGTGTGGGTGTATTTCATCTTTCAGAGTGCATAAGATTCTAGAATGCACTGAAAATCACAATTGAGGGTTGAAGTGTTTTTAAACGCTTAGCGAGCAGTTTCATGTGACTTTGTTCTTGAAAGTAGTTTTCCCTCTCTTGTTCCGTTTCTTTTGAATTTAAATGTAAGCACCTTTCTCTAACTTTTTCTACCCTTTCCTCTCTCTTCACAGAATGAGAAACCACTTGGTCATTCTGCAAGCAGGTCCAGCAACATTTCAAAGGTATGAAAATCTGTTTCCTTTTCCTCTTCTACTGCGACAGTGCGCGAGGCTTAGCTTTCTAGGGGTCTGCAACTACCTTTCATTGTCATCTTTTATTTCCTTTCCATGCAAGAAATGTTAAACAATATACAGTAAACTGTATTTATTTACTTTGCCATGCAAAGGAAGTTGATGGTCATGACATATTTTGTCTGGAATAAAATATCCATAGACAAATAATTATAAAATAAATCATAAATTAGATAATCGTTTTAAGCTTTTCTAGACACTTTCACTGTTGTTATTTACTTCTCAGTTCAGAGAAGCTTTGTACTTGTAAAAGGAACACCTGTATATTTGTCATTTAATTGTAACATTTAATAAAAACCAAATCCCAAAAACATATTTGCACAAGAACGCAAGTGCTGATATGACTGTCTGGCCAACGCAAACGCACAGTCCTGTTGAACATATTGTGGCGTGGCCACACTAACCGAACACTAACACCCTGTCTACACTGGACGCGAATGACGCGTTACGACATGTCAGAAGCAATGGAACCCCTTTATAATGAATCATACTCTCTACACTGGAATTGTCCATTGCGGCGCATCCATCTCGCCGACAATAAACTGATGTTGTGTTCCATTTTGAAAATTGGATATTAAAGACTGTTTTGTTCGCTAACGCCTATTGTAGCACACCTTTCAGTAACACTTGGAATGCAAAATGTACTAGGTCTGCATTATAAATTACATTTGAACATATTCCATAGTGCAACGACTGGTGTATGTGAATGTCGTGCTTGCGTAGAACATTTCAGCCTAGTTTTTTTCTCACTTTTTTTGATCACCCTATCAAAGTAAACCCTTTACTGCATTCAAATTTATTTCACTTTTTAAAGACATGGACTCATGGAACAATATATTAGCAGGTGAGTTCATGCTGGGATCATGTCTGTCAGGCACTTTCGTTCTAACCTGGATCTCTTCCTATTAGTGGAGATTTACTGCACTCCTGCGTAACATTGAGCCTCTTAACAGATAAACCCTTTACATGCACTAATAGATGCCAGTGTCACCTGCTCTGTGAAACACTCCACTAATTTAGCCATTCAGTTACTGAAAATATTGGATTTTCTAGAGCATTCAAAATAATTAAGTGGTTTTAACATTTTTATTGTTCCGGACTAGAATTTGATTCTACCGTCACCCTTCTGCCACCCACAGGTCTCTTTTCTCATTGTGTTATTTGGGTCCCAACAGTGGCACTTTTGCATCATTAACGTCACTACCCACCATGAGTGTTAGCCGCTTCTGTTTGCTACTGTAGCTGGGTAATTATTCCGCAGGAGAAGACTCCAGTTTCATTGTGTTATAAAATTTGCCCCTTTTGGATATACCATCAAAATTTCACATTCACACACTATTGATTCATATCAAGATAAGCAAAGAATGCAAGCTGCTCTCCAAAAGCAATTCATTGCAATAAGAAATGCAACCAACCATGATGCAAATGACCAGAAGCATGCAAAGTTGCAAATTGCATGTCATCAAAAGCGGTTTATTTCTGTAGTGAGTAGTGTTCTTTAAGTTGTAATGTGAAAGCACCTTATTATTAAAAGAGAACTGCTAGCAATTCCCACAGCGTTATTATTGTCAACATTTAGTGCTGCTGTGCTTTTGACGAGTTGAGTGAAAAGTTGCACTTATATTCAAAGCCCATTGTAGTCTGTTCAATTGACTGTTTACATGCAGCGAGCAGCATCAGAATGATCCGCGTTCAGCCCCAGTGGAAAGTGACATCAAAAAAGGAAAGTGAAAAGTGGGAGTCTCATTATTCCAGAAATAATTTTTCTATGCCAGAATAACATGATGGTTCCCATTTAAAGTTGTTATCTATTCAGTGTCCTACATGCACACATTCAGGGGGATTGAGGCATTGACTGCAGTGAAACCCAAAGGGTCCTAATAGTGGTCCATGGGGTTTTCCTGTCAACTCTGCCTGTGCCAACTACATTAAGCAGTCAAACAAAACATCACAATCAAGTGGTCCATGTCTGCTTTTATTACACACAATCCTATTGTTTGGTTCCTGTCCATCTCTTTAAGCCTTCGTTTTTTTAATTTACTCAGAGTTTGGCATCTTTATTCACCTGTGGTTCAGGAAGGGCTTGCGTGCCTTGCAAGGTTTGTGTTGTACCATTAAAAATTTAATTGATAGTTACTTTTAAATTGTAATTTAATACTTGAATTTGAATTAAGGTATTAAACTAGATGCAGAATTGTCAATTAAATGTGAATTTAAGGAAGTAGGAATTAAAATTCTTGAATTTTGTTAGTCTTCGTGAGGATGGAATGCCTTTCGGTTTATTAGGGAACATCTGTTGTGAACTCCTCCGCCTCATCACATCAACTATCACATGTGAGTGATTGACAGATCATTCTCATTGCAGCATCTGTGTTCATTTCCATAATCATTCTGTAGACACATGCCTCAAATTTTGCAGATGATAATGTACAAACAATTACCAGCAGAGTTTTAATGTGCTTCCAGAAAATTGGTTAGGGTTGAACAGCTTAGAAAACAAAAGCTTGCTTATTGTAATGGTTTTGTATTTAGTGCAGCTCATCATTCTGTTTCTGTACACAACTTTATCCTAATTTCCTTTTGATTGCTTTAAGAGTCATTCCAAAGATCACATGCTGCCTAAATCCACCTCATTATGAAACAGATGAAACAGAACTGCATCACCACTTGGGTTATCTATCAGTTATGCAATAAAGCTATTAGAGGAAAGACTAGAGTGTGTACTTATTTATTTCCTTATATGCATTAAAAGGACCTGAACAACCTTTATTCCCCGAGTTACCATAATGTGTTAAATCACCGTTGTAATCTCTCCAATTTGCAATCTGTACAACAGCACCATATTGTATAATGACTTGTTTGTTGTCCACTTTGTTTTGCTTGATGTGCCTTTTTACAAACTAACTAAAAGGATGTGCATATTAGTTTGTATGTAATTGCCAAAGAGGTCTAATATACCTAGAGAAAGCCATAGCATTCTCTTTCATTCCTTCATTGTCTGTTGGTAAGGTAGCGCATGCAGTCTATTTCAAACTTTGAACTGCCCTAAATAAAAATCAGCCACTGGTGAAGCATCTACTATAATACAGTAACATTATTGTGTATATAATGTGTAAATATTTTGTTTGCAAAAACTTTTGTAAGAATATGTGGCGCTTTTTTAACGGTTAATTTAGTAACTGCATCAGCCAGAAGAGGCTAGTTGTTGACACACTTCATTATGTTTAAGTGAGCTGTTTAGTGAGATGTTATGTCTCTACATGGATTTTCTCAGGGCCAGAAGAACATAAAAATGGATTGACTTTCAATCTGTGGACCAGTGTTATTTTTGAGACTCGACAATGTGCTCTTGTGAATATCTCGTTTTTTTTTTTTGGCCCTTTGTGCACTCATGCTCATGTCGGGGACTAAGGCAAGTTTTAGAGATGCAAGGTCACTGTGCACTGTGTGTGATGTGTGGAGCCATGGAGAGAGGACAGCCTCCCAGAACAACACTCATTACTAGAAGCAATTCAGCCTCCATATGCCAACAGCACACAACTTTCCAGTAGATTTGCAGAGAGTGCGAAAGAGAGCGTGGAAGGATTTATGGAGATTACTTACTCTTGTTCTCACTTGTGTTCTTTCTGTTTCTCTTTCTCTATTTTCTAAAGTTTTATTGAAGTCTAAAGTCTTGCATTGTAATTGACAAAGATTTACTTGTAAGTTTGTGTGTCTCTGGTTAATTTGAAAAGAATTAAAGACATAATATTTTCTTGATGAAAGAGTGTACAAAAATGGAAAGGGATACATTTTTTATTTTGGAGAGTCGAGCAGCATTTTTATTTATTTTTTAATTTTTTTTCACAGCACATTGTGACAGTTATGTTATGCTATATCCTAAAATGTTGTGACTGACTGCTCTTTTCTAATCCTATTCTGTAGTGACTGTAGTCATAATACTTGACTGAGTCACAACTATATATATGTATATACACTCAGAGTCAGATTGAGCTACTCCACAGGACATGCAAACTGTTATGAAACAAAAACTAGTTGAAAATAGATTTGCATTAAGATTGGCCATGCATTACAGTGATTTTACCAAGGGTCAATGGATGTTCTTAGGCATGAAGCAAAGTGCCTTAAACCCCCTTAAATGATGGTTCACCAAAAATGAAAATTCTCTTAACTCATCTTCATGCCATCCCAGATGTGTATGACAATGTTCTTTCTACAGAACACAAATTAAGATTTTTAGAAAAATGTCTCCACTTTGTAGGTCCATAAAGTGCAAGTGAATGGTGATCAGACCTTTTTATAGCTCCAAAAATCACATAAATGGCTCCAGTGTTTAAATTCTTCAGAAGTGATATGATAGGTGTGGGTGAGAAACAGATCAATATTTAAATCCTTTTTTACTCTAAATCTCCAATTTCACTTTCAGATGAGAAACTGCAACAAAACGGGTGAATCACAATAATAGATTCAGATGTAAAAGTGAAAGTGGAGAATTAGAGTAAAAAAAAAAATACAATTATTATCGGTTTCTCACTCAAACTTTATTTCCAGCAGTTTGATGACCTCTAACAATTTAATCGCTATCAGTGTGACGTACCTTCAAAATGTAGCAGGCAAATAGATTTAAGAAAGAAGACTATTTAAATTCCTCGATTCAGTAATCAAATATTATGATGACATCACCAGCGGTTTGATTTTGCATTGTTTTCCGAACTTTAATCCTAAATTTCGTAAAAGGTATATTGCACAGCCAAAAGTGTGTGGACTAGACAATTAAAACGCCACACACCCAGATGTGCTTTATTTTCAATACCTTTGCCATTAATAGGAAGTTGGCCCTCCCTTTGCTGCTACACTGCTGCTTCTAGTGCAAAGCCTTCCCAAAAAAGATGTTGGAAGATGGCCCAAATGTAGACATGAGCATTAGTATGGTCCTGACACTGATGTCGTCTGATTGAGCCAGGATCACAGTTTTAGTTTCAATTCATCTCAATAGTGTTCAGTGGGAGTAATTTTTGGACTTAGCGCAGGCCAGTCAAGTTCTTCCACTTCAGACTCAATAAATAATTTCTTTTTGGAACTTTTGTGCACAGGGACATTGTCAAGCTGAAATACTAAAAATGATTGTCTAAGGATTTTGGATGGCTGTATGCTTGATCCTATGCACCTGTTATTAATGTGTGTACCTAAAATAGCCAAACGGTCAATTAGAGTGGATTTGCATGTACTTTTATCCATGTGGAGTAACCTCCATTTTATAGAGAACAAAAAGAGATGGTACACCTTAGGTAGTAGTTTTAAAGTATTTTCAAATCAAATTTGTATGGAACCTGTGAAGGATTGAGTGATTTTAGCTCTGAAGTAATTACATAAAATTGTGAAGAAGATATAACGGGAGGACTTTCAATACAATACTGCCTACATTCACAAGCCACTTTCAGTGTTGGTCTTGTTTATGAATTTTTTGTTGTTGTCTGCTAATGGCAGTGGCCGTTTCATAAGTGAGAGCAATTGATTTTCCATCATCTCTGAATAACTCAGTGTGCCTGAAAGCCACTGTCATCCACAAATGAGCACTTTTTGTAAACGTACATAAGTTTACTGACGGATGGATTTAATTTACTCTTTGAAGTGTATTTACAGGCAAATTCCATCACCGCATGGCTGTTTTCCATTTCTAGCATTTTTACTCCTGTGTCAGACTTATCACTGTCCAATTTTTGAGTGGTTAGTATGTGGTTCTGACAGAGGTTTGATGTTTTTGTTTATTCACACATTTTTGTGAGTGTGTGAACAGTATCGCAACTCAGAGGGAGTCCTCACTAACGTGCACACTGTCAGGGTTGAAAAGACACTATCTCGCTCAATGTGATGACTGTGGAGTGACTAGGCATTAATCACATTCACACAGTCATCACACACAACTCAGCAATGCTACACACATTAAACACATTTAATGTACTAAAATGTGCTTACCACATCATCCGTTTCCAAGTAGCCTTCACAAGCAGAATGGAGCGTGTATATACAGTGGGGTCCAAATGTCTGGACAGCATTGAAAATTTGGGATTCAAAATCTAATTTAAACCCGGAAATTTGCCCCACGGTGATTAATAAAGCTCTAAACAAAAAAAATAAAAAAATAAACAAAATAAAGTTTTATGTTTGAAAAATTTTAAACATGTAAAATGAATGAATTAAGAAATATGTAACATTTTGCTCTTATTTCTAGGTCACTAGTGATTTTGACCATGTTTAACCCCTTTGTACAAAATATCAGATTTCCTTGTTTCCTTTAAAGCATTCTGTGTGCTTTTTGGAACAGTCACAAATCATGCTGGAATAACATTGATCATTAGGTTTTGCACAAACTTTTTTTTGTGTCCTTGCCAGCTCTAGTGCATGCTCTCATAAAAGCAAAAGAGAAACATACCAAATACTAAGACAGTTTAAAATTAATTAAAATTTGATATGCTAAAATTTTTTTATTAAATGATAATGCAAAATAGAAGTATTTTCACTGGTGGTTTTAGAACTTTGGATCCCACTGTATACGAGTTATGTGAATTTTTGTGAGTTTGCGTGTCAGCCTATAATCGTGTGTTTTTGTGGAGGGCAGTTCCGGACACTTTATCCTGTATTGATTCCTGTCAGGCTCTGGGCCATACATTTTCTGTTAGTTACAGATAGAATCGATAGGTAATTAGTCTGGGACATAAATGATTGAATCAAACAATGTGAATACAATCCCTGCTCCCTTGATTAGAAATTCAAGGTAAGATTAGTTTTTTCTGGCAATGAGTTTCAGTGAAAGGTATAAATTTTGACAGATGGTCTTGCCATGAAACAATAGTTTAAATATATATATTTTGACTTTACTTTCTCAGCAACATTTAAACCGTTGCTTCATGACAGTAGTAGGCTTGAAAGAGAACTCGCCGTAGAAGCTTAAAGGTTCACACCAATGTCAGCTATATCGGCCCTCGCAGCAATGTTGAGAATACAATGCCAGTGTTATGAATTGTGGTCTGACTCACTTTGGAATGTTCACGTAATTGCGTATGGTATGTTTTGGCCTTAAAAAATGAAGTGTGTAATTTGTGCACCATTTCAGAAAAATCAAACTTTGAATGGCCAAAGTTATCTCTGTATATTAAACTGGAACAGGAGAAAAGTATTAACAATGAAAAAGCACCTTTAATGTGTAATGTTTCCATTTTTAATACTATCCTCTCTTTTTCTTTTTTTGTATAGGCAGGAAGTCCGACCTCTGTAAATGCTCCCTGTAGCTTCCCCAGGACTTCAGTGACACCCTCTAACCAGGATATATGCAGGTAGGTTTGCTCTGCTCTGAAACCGAGCTCACGGTCTTATGCTGTAGGGTCATGTCAAGTGAGCCATCTCTGACAGGTACAAGAGGGGAGTAAGAAAAGACTTAGAACATTTTTTGAAAACCTGTAACTCTTAAAAGTGACATGGTTGTTAGTCTCTTTAAAAGAGAACATCAGTGGGTCCTGCACTGCCATCCATTTTTATTCTGCAATTTAAAAAAAAAATATTCCTCTGGTTTCTCCAACCTTTCTTTTTATAATCGGTCTCCATTTTTTCTCTAATGCAGTGTTTCCCAACCTTTGTCTTGTATACCCCCAATAACCCCATTAGTGAGGCTGAAAGGGATAGTTCAACAAAAAAAAAATTATTCTGTCATCATTTACTCACCCTTATGGTGTTCCAAATCCGCATGACTAACTTTCTCATGCGGAACACAAAAGGAAAATTCCAAATGAATGTTCCATTGTGAACTAACAAAATATGTCAAGCTTTTCACTGAAAAATGACTTAAATTTTGTGATGTGTCTCACCAAAACTTTATGCCATTATATGACACAATTCGCATGTACTATTTTGTGTTATACTTGGGTCATTTTTTTAAGCTTTAAAGTGAGTCAACCGTAATTGCACTGAAATCGGACCGGAATATTCATAAAAAAATATATTTTGTGTTCTGCAAAAAGTAGTAGTTTATCCCTTCATCAACAGAAAACAGAAATGTATTTATTTAAAAAAAAAAATTGGAAACACTTTGTAAATCCATTCTTGCGTGAATTGTTACATTTAACACAGCAGATTTAATAACAACAGTTTTGTGAACGATTCATTTATTTTGTTTTATTATCCTGAAACTGAAAAAAGTGACAATCACGATTACTTTCATCCATCAAGCCTTAATATTAACAAGTTGTAATATCTCTTTTTATACTGTAGGACTAACAAAACAAAACCAAAATTTTCCAAGTTCCCCCTTGGACCCTCAAGTACCCTTGGTTGGGAATTACTGCTCTAATGCATGTTGCATGTCTCTTTATGTCCGTTTTCTCTCTTCCCATCTCTGTTTCTGCACCTCTCTTTCTGTCCCACCCCTCTCCTCTTCTCTCGTATGCAGTTATAATGACCTCACTCAGGACGTTGGCTCACAGAAGCCCTTACAGGCTACTGTAGTGCTGTTGAACTCTAACGGTAAAAGCTCAGCATCACAAAGTGTCACCATGACGACACTCTGCCTGGACTCTCCCACCAAGCCCAAAAATAGGACCTTGTTTGGCACTGATTGGCTCTCTGTACTCAAACCATCAGTCAACCTGAAACCAGAGGGAGGCAGTCTCAAGTTCTCCAAGTCTCTGAATGATGTGGGGCAAAAGATGGATAGCCTGTGTAGTGGTCTTCACTTCATAGACCGCACATGCTCAGATGGGGAGCTGGGCGCAGAGAAAGACCAACATATGCAAGATGGCCACAGCAAAGCCCTTAATGGAAAAGCCAACTTGCCTCCACCCTTTCCATCTCAACCTCCATCCTTCTTCAACAACTACAAGTACATCTCCACTCCAGGGCCGGAGCACTGCTTGGCTCCCCCTGGTCCTCCTCAATCAGACCTCCAGAGAAGCTCCAACTTCCTATGTCTCATCTTCCCATTCGCCCACTCCTCAACCACAGGAAGCTTGCAGGTGTCTGAGATGGGAAGCTACGCCTCAAGGTTGCACATCGCAAAGTCCCCTAGTGCACTGCTGGAGGTCAGCGAGTCCTGTTGTTTAGAAGAGATGGGAGATGATGAGGTTTTCGAGGAGGACTTGTCCAGGTGGAAGCTAAAAGCAGATGGGTTGAGGGCCCCACTTTGCTCCCTTGAGGAAGACAGTGACCTGGAACAATGCTCCTCTCCAGTGTCTGAGAAAAACGGGCCACTCTCACCCTACTCCCTGTCTGGGGACTGCTGCAGGTTGGTGGGGCTTACTCACTCCCACCCAGCTCCTCTTACCCATGGGCTCCACCTCTAGAGTGACTCATCCTTCATCTGGATATTAATTTCCAATAAGTCCCTGTTTCTCCTTCCTCTTAGAGCTTGTGTGCTGTGCTTCATATTAGCAATGTGATAGTTTCCAGTCCTCTGCTAATAGCGATCAAGAATAATAGTTCTCATATCGGTGGTTATCAGGATATTTATCATTAAGTAGATGTTTTGCTTGTGACTATTATTGAAGGGTTCTTGAAATGTACTTATTTTTCCCTCTCTGCTGCCTTTCATGTTACACCAGTAGGGTAGTTACTTGTAAAGGGTTTGGGACTGTACACATTGTTGTGGTACCATCAGCCAATTCATATTGTTAGGACACACAGTTATTTTTTGTGATTATCAAGAAAAAGTGCCAGTGTGCAAATATGGCAGGATTTAAGTTGCATACTTCCGGGGAGGTGTGCACCAGCTTGAGCAAACTGTCTTTGAAATGAATGGGAATGCTAACAGAGATTTTTCCATGTATGTACAGGCACTGTCATAAAATGTCCTTACAGTTTTCCTCAATGTAATGAAGATGAGAATGAGAGAACAGAAGAAGATACTGAATCCCTATGTTTGGTATCTCTTTGATTTGTCTTGTTTAGTGTGGCAGAATTGAGACTTGAGATCTGACTACAGTTTTGGTTGTGGCTCTCTAGCTCTGAGCTTGGAGACCAGGTAAAATAGCTGCAATATTATCGATATTCACCCACAGAGTCACTCATATGCCCCAGGAAACAATTAGTGCAACTTATGAGGTATGTAATTGAGTTAGAGCTGAAGCTCACCAACAGCAAACCTAGTTACTCAGGAAGAAAAACTACTTTTGAAGTCCAAGTACATATGACAACTATTTGGTTTTCACAAATTAAATCCTTTCTGACAAGTAATTTTCAAGTCAATTTCCACCCTGTAGCTTTAGACTGGTTCTCGCTGTAAAGCTAAGCTGTGTTGAATATTGTCAGTACCTGGATGGGAGACCCTCTGGAGAAAACTATTGATGCTGTTGGAAGAGGTGTTTGTGAGGCCAGCAGGGGGTGCTCACCCTGCAGTTTGTGTGGGTATAGTGACGGGGACACTGTACAGTAAAATAGGCACCGTCCTTCGGATGAGAATCCGAGGTCCTGACTCTCTGTGGTAATTAAAATTCCCAGGGCACTTCTCGTAATGAGTAGGGGTGTAACTCCGGTATCCTGTCCAAATTCTCTCCATTGGCCCTTATCATTCATGGCCTTCTAATAATCCCCATACTTCAATTGGCTGAATCACTCTACTATCTCCTTCACTAATTGCTTGTGTGTGTTGAGCATACTGTTGCACTATGGCTGCCATCGCATCATCCAGTTAGAAACTGCACACTTGTGGTGGTAGAGGAGAGTCCCCTTTTCACTGTGTGAATTGCTTTTGAGTGTAGTGTCAGAAAAGTGCTTTTATAAATGTAACGTTCACTATGAAGTCCCCATTTATTTTTGGCTTATATACAAAGGGTATCTATTGTTTTGAAAGCGCCTTTATCAAGAAGCTGTTTAAAAAGCTGTTTATCTCTAAACTGAATTCACTTACTGAGCTTCACCAGGGATCGTCATTATTATGAATTGTTTACATCCTCTTTAAGAGTAAGGTGAGGTTTCTTCCCACATGAATTAGCACCCTCGCATGGTGCTTTGAAAACACATGTGCTTTTAAAATAGCTGACATTAACAGATCAGTGAGTACAGCTTATCGGTTTAAAACAGTGTTAAAACCGGAATAGCCAGGCTTGGACATCAGACAAAAAGCATGTTCAGGTGTCTTGAGCCGTGACCTATGCTAAGGACTCATTCTTGCCTAGGATAAAGAGCACATGTGCCTGTGTGTTTTTGTGTAAATGATGGCAGCATTGGGGTGTACAAACCATTGAACTATTTGGAATCTATACATGGAATAAAATGACTACATATGTTTTAGTCCACTCATATTACATTTAGTTATCATTCTTTGGTCTTATATCTGTAATTACATTTTGAGGAGAACATTATTAGCATACTCTTAAATATAAGGTTTCCAATTAAAACCCAAAGGGTACAGCCTCCATAGACAAAACGATAGAGGCTGTTCACACTGCATTTTGCATAATTTTACGCACGGGAAAGGTTTTCACGAAACATCACTGCCCGATTCACAAAGGTGCATATGAAGGTGTTCTTACCCTCATTCTAATGTTAATGAATCCACACTATTTTAAATAAAGGTCTGCATGCACAAAGTTAGTAAATTGCATAAACCACGGCCAAACCATCACAATATATGGGATTTCAGCACAACTGCACCTGTGTTGTATGTGCAGAGAAAGATGCCGGTGAAGCAGATGGAGAATATGATTATTCCATACGAGTGGTTTCAGTTGTTTTTTTTTGTAAATTTAGAATACACTTTAGTGCAAACTTGATTGATGAATCATGATTTCTTTGTGAAAACGTTCTTGCGCAGATTTCACATAAAATATATGTGTATACATGCTTGGTGAACGAGGCCCAGAGAAACCAATACACTGATCTGAAGAACCTGTAATGTAACTTCAATAGTGTTTTAATTTTTAAAGAGCCTTATAGCCAGATTTCCAAAGAATTGGAACATGCTAATTCACTACTCATCCTACATCCTTTTATTAAATATTTTGCAGATTGTAAAGATCGGGTTATAGCCACTCAAAACTCTATCAGAAGGGGGCAAAAATGTGACCTCATTTATTTAGACAGTTGCAAGATTGTTGGTATCAGATGGGCTAGTTTGAGTATTTCTGTAACTGCTGATCTCCTGGGATTTTCACACACAACATAATTTAATCAGAATGCTGCCAAAAACAAAAAACATCCAGTGAGCGGCAGTTCTGTGGATGGAAATGCCTTGTTGATGAGAGAGGTCAACAGAGAATGACCAGACTGGTTCAAATTGACAAAGTCTACAGTAACTCAGATAACCGCTCTGTACAATTGTGTTAAGAATATCAACAACCAATGTGGGTTGGTGATGTTTTGGCAGCATGAGGGGGACCTACACAATATTAGACAGGTGGTTCTAATGTTGTAGCTGATCGGTGTATATTGAAAAAGCAATGAGTGCAATGTCATTGGATGCACATAACTGCAAAATCAATGTCAAACTTTCATATATCACTATTCTGAAGTTTTGGACTGAAGTCACCCTTATTTCACAGTGTCTTATATTACCTGCTACTGTATATACCCTAATACGGTTTAGTGTGTTATAGATGGTAAAATGTTTTACTAATGAAATCACTACACTATTCTTGAACAGCAGGTCACAGAATGAGCCATGGGCCAAACCTCCTGAAAAGACCGGATAAAATTTATTAAACATGTAATTGTATTGAGTCTTTCTATTATAATGTAATTTAATCTAGCTGTATGTGATGGATTTAATTTATTTTGATTATAATAAGCAGAGGGAGAGGGGGAAACTGAATCAAAACTTTGCAGTCAGGTAATATGCAAGTGATCATAAACAAAAGGAGTCCATTAAAGCCCCTTCAGCTCGCAGTGAAGTTATTACACAATGTGCTCAGATAGGCTGCCTGTTGGCTGATGGAGATGTGACTGGCTCCTCTTCTCTGTCTGTGCTATTTGCTAATCTTAAAGAGCCTTGACTGGATCAGACGTGTTTGAAAATAGTCATTATCCTGGTTATTCAGTCTGAAAAGCCTCTCAACGCTGATACGGAAGCTGTCTTCCCTCGTGCTTATGCTCCGGCAGCTAGTTAACATTATGAGGTCCTGCATCATGGAGCCAGAAGGCATGATTTTTAGATCCATTACAATGGCTAAGCCATGTATTGTTGCAATAATGCCATTTATTAGGGCCCAAGCACTGAAATTGCGAGGACCTATTGTTCATCTAAATATTCTTATTCCGCTTTTTAAGGATTTTGGTACTTTTTCGGTACATAACATGTGACAACTCTTGAAAGTTTGCACACACTTCAGAGTCGTTGGTTATTGGGGGGGCTCCGTAGCACCACCTAGAACATGGGCATGTTTGGAGGGCTCTGTAGCTAATCCCTTTTGAGATGGTCACCAAAATTTTGTACACCTCTGACCTCAGCAAGCCGGATAACTTTCTTGATTACAGTCATAAGCTCTGCCCAAAAGGAAGTTGGCCATTTTCGATTGTTTGAATAATGCATGCTCTGGGATTTGATATACTCCTCAGAGGAATTTCATGTTACAGCTACCAAATGTGGGCGACATCATGCCTAGACATTGACGATGGTAAATTGTGAAAGGATTTTTGATATATCAAAAGGTGTTGCCATGGCGAAGCGATTAAAATTACTACAACTATTTCCTTTCTTTGTATTTAACAAGATCTCTTTTGGGAGCCGTGAAATTATTCCACGTTTTTTCGTAAGTGAGCAGCAACAGTATTCTGCTCTGAATACGTTTATTAGTTTTAATTCTACAAGCAGCAGGCGCGACTTGTGTTAACGGTGTTTGTGTAATTGCATAGTCCTATATATTAGCTAATATTCAAAATATTTCTTTTAAATATCAGTGTAGTGTTTCAAATCATGTTGCGTGCCATTCACATGCTCGAATGCATGTTTTTGCACTAAAATTATACACAGCACCACAAAGAGCAAAACGTATGTGTCTCAACTCGAGAGGTTTAACAGTTTTAAGTTCTTTTTAACTTGACATGGTGCCTAGAAACACAAACAACCCTTCAAAGACGTTGATCTAGCGCACGTTTACATTGAAATAATTTATAAAACAGCACAGATGGAAACACAAACGCAATCAATGCGAACGGCCCCTTAGTATAAGACTAGAAAAGTTTGATCACACCTTGCCTGTTTTTATTATTTGTAACGGCACATTTTCATTTCAAGCAAATTGGTAAGTGCTTTTTGTATTGATACAGAAACATCAGGAGTTTTCTAAGTGTAAATTAGGCTGCTTGAGCATTCAGATCAAGTTTTGAAAAATAACCGTGTACGCACCCTGAAAACATTTTTTTTTGCAAGCAAAATTTTTATTGCAAATATTATTAGAGAGCTTTTTCTTGGTATTAGACCGCCTTGGTTCTGGCTTTCATGCATGGATGTGTTTTTACATTGTCAGGTTGGTATTATTAGTTGTCTGCCACGTAATCTATGATGGCATACGGCATCTTATTCATTGTGAAACTGTGTTTTCTTGAAATTTTTTTTCATTCTCTGAGGCAGAAAAGTTTAATACAAAAATAAAGGTTATTTCAATACCAATAGCTTTCACTTTTTTGGTTGCTAACTGCATTTTCAGTTATTATGCACTAAAATATTTACATGTAACTGAATTTAAAATTTATTTAACACAATTAAATGGGTATATAATGATGATTTGTAAGTTTTCAATGCAAAACAACCCCAAAAAATGCAGCAAGTTGCATTGCAAAATTTGAGAAAAGCGGCTGCAAATTCAGCCATTTTGTAATTCCAGCTAGCCAAATTACGTGGCCATTTCCTAACTACACTGTAATTTGATGACCAAACTTTAGTTGTGGCAATATATCTGATTATGTTGTGACAACAGGAAAAGTGAAATTTCTGTATTCGTTGCCACAACTGAGAGGTGCCAGTCTGTCATGACGACGTTGTGGCAAGGTCGTGGTTCAGTAGTGTCACTGGGGGACAAAGGACACAAAAGCAGAGATGACTGTTCAATAGTTTTATTAACAAAGTTCTCAATGTCAAGATAAGGTGCGCCAGATGCAGAAGGCTGAAATCCAGCAAACCGCAATGGGCTAGTGAAGGATGTGTTCGTATGATAAATGTGTGCTTTGTAGAAGTCAGGAACAATCCAAAGAGAGTCCATTGAAGCTGGTGTGTTGCGAAGCAAAGCCCAGATGATATAGTTCCCGAGACGCGGACAGAGACCGAGGAATCCTCCTCCACATGAACTGGGCACAGAACTGGTGTGGGTTACGGCAAGTAGGAAGGTAACCGCACCTCTACAGAGGGGCAACCAGCAGACACACGAGCATGCTTCAACTACACGAGAGCACAATTAATATGTATGTAACAGTGAACAATAAATGGGCAAATAACGAGGTGACACAAGGAATAAGTAGGGAGTGCAATCAGAGTGAAGGAGATGGTAAGGGGTGAGTAAATAATTGCAGTGATCAGCATCTCCCCGAGATAAATCACCATTTGCATGAAAACGCTGATCGCGTGCCGGCTCCACCTGTGAGACACGAGGGAGAGAGAAAAGCAAACAACAGTATGAGCCGGCACAAATGCCAGAACCATGACATTGTTGTATCTAACATAATAAGTATTCTAACATAATTTATGTCCTCATTTGCCCCACATTAATATAGAGGCTATTTCAGCAGTTGTTCTTGTGAATAACAAATGCAGACTCAAAAGTTAATGTTCTTGATTTATTTTGGCAGTGCACAGAGAAAAGAATGCAACAACAGAATTGCAACGAAATTACAAACGTAAATGACTTCTGTGCTCATATTAAAATCTACTAGGACTATCTTAACACCTAATGCCTTGAATTACATTTGTTAATTTAAAGCTGGTTTATATTAAATTATAGCAAAAATGCTAAATTGCAAAAAGATTTTTAAATATTGAATGGTGTTGCTATGGCGATTTACTAAATTAATGGAAAAAATAGGGAAACTGGAAATGTGGCACTTACAACAGATTTTGGAAAAAGTTAGCTTACATTTACCCAAATTGCTTAAATTGTTTAGACACTGTTGCTGGAAAATTTTGTGAAGTTTTAGTCAAACTGGATTGGTGGCATATATCTATTACACATTGTATGTTTAGAGTCAAAGTTTACATTAATGTTGAGTCGTTGCTGTGTCCATCATGCATTGTTTTCTGAAAGACACCGAGTGGAAATGGACCCATGGTGCTTGGGCCTGTCACCGCTGCTTACAACTATATTTTACATTGTGGCTCTGTCACTAACAATAAAGATTAAGGTTGGGGTTTATGCCACAGGTTCCTTGGATTTTCACCTCTCTTTTTGTCTCCCTTTTTTTTTCCCCTCTGTGTCTCTTATCTTTCTCTGGGCACCCTCCACAAACCCATCTCCCCTTCCTCCCCCTAACTGTAACAAACAGCTTTTCCCTCTCCACCAGCTGGTGTTTTTTAAAGTTTGGCGGTTGGATGCTTCTGTTGACAGTACAGTAGGATAACCAGGTTTTAAAATGGACCATTTGACACACCTACGTGAATATAGAATATTTAGCAGCCATAAATATTTCTTACTGACAACTTTATTTAGCATAATTTCATGAAAATATTTTTTCCTACATGTGACACTGGGATTATTTAACTTTTATTATTATTTCATTTTGTTTTTATGCATGTTAGTAACAGCACAGGTCATTGTCAGCTGCAGCATCATATAGTACAATCTATTCTCCACCTCTGAGAAAGGGATCCTGTCTCAAAATCATGAACCCATTGTAATTTTGTTACCAATATTTGTTTTGCCGAGGAAGGAATATTCCACGCATTAACTTCCTAAATACTCACTCACCTCATTTACTTCAACAAGGATAATTTTTTACAATTTGATTTAAACCATGTATTGTTTCAGTTCCTAATGAAATTGTCAACGGGCGAGTAACTACCGTTATAACATTATACTTATTAGACAAAATACATTTTTACTTGCATTTGGCGCATGGCAAGTGTTACAATTGGACCCTGAGTATAACTGTAAAAACACTGTGGGCTAATATTGCTTTGCAGTGGTTTTAGGAGGATGACAAGAGTATCTATCCCTCTCTCTCTCTGTAAATAAATGGTAGGATTTGTCACTGTGAGGGGGATGATGAGAGTCCACTGATCACGCCCTGTCACTGCACTGGGAGTTTGCGGTTTGTCCATCAGTCCTGCCTGCAGCAGTGGATCAAGAGCTCAGACACACGCTGCTGTGAGCTCTGCAAATATGATTTCATCATGGAGACCAAGCTCAAGCCACTCCGCAAGGTAATATTACTTGCATGCATACACACTCACAGACCCAGAAATATCCACGTCTGCCTGCTCATGGTGACATGCACAACGTTCAAATTAAATAGTTCAATCTCTGCATTGTGACGTAAAATAGCTGATTAACACGAACCTGTGACTGTAAATCTGTTACCTTACCATGACCTCTGAGGTTGTGAAGAAATAGTAGCAATTAAATCTAGAGTAAGTGCCAAATTCCCAATGAAGAAGATTGACCAATCAGAGAAGTCTACTCCCAGAAATCATTGTGAATGATGTAATCAAGTTGGTCTACATACACTTTCAAATAACAATAGCTCTAAAAAAAAAAAAAAAAAAAACAGTGTCTCTGTAAAATTAAAATACAGTATAGTATGGCATTTCATACTTGCAATCGGTGACCTATAGTGAATAGTTTTGCATTTTAGTAATGTTGTTTCTGTAAATTGCAATGTTTCATGGGATGAGTTGTTCATTTCCACATGTACAGTAAGTGGGTGGTCACTGCTGTGCTCTATAAATGCACAAAAATTGCTGCTTTTGGCAACCATATATCACCCACATTCAAAAAAACAAAAAACAAATGCAGTAGTTGATCAGTGTAGATGAAGCAGCCTGATTTTTTTAGATAATTGAAAACAAGTTTGTCCATGCAGCTAACAAATGTGTTTTATAATTAATTGTTCTAATGAATTGTTTTTGAGTTACGTGAGCACGATGAAAGTCCAGACACTTTAGTCCACTGCTTCCTCTTTTAATTAAATTTCTGATGCTGTGCATCTCCAATGGAGCTTAAAATAGGACATCTCTAGGACAGCCTTTGTGTCACCATGGAGATGAGCAGACTGCTTTAGAGAGCATTATTCCCAGTTGTCTGCAAGTTACTCAATATTGAAACGAGACAAAAACCTACCATATTATGGTCAGTATGACAACTGACATGCAACTGTTCATTTAATCGTAGTAGAAAATGAACTTTTACACTGCTGGGTTGGTTTTATTTTGTCTTGATTTGTCTGTCACATATTTCTGTTGAATAGATTATGAATACCTTTTTGTAAACTGGCACATATGTTGTGTTGGCATGAATTCAAATCTCATATAAACAGATTTGCATTGTGTTTTTTTTTTATTTATTTATTTTATTTGCTGTGGAAAGATCTTTTGCAAAGAAGAGATTTTACTTTTAGTTTTCCTAGCATTCCATTTAGTTCAGTGGATTTGCCTGTCAGATTCAGTGTTGTCATCTTTTCTCAGAACCTATTATTGGGTCACCCAGTGGTAAATTGTTCAAAACTAAAATAGCTGAGGTGTCAAGTCTACAGGAATCCCAAATGTTAAACCTTCCACTAGTAACTGACAAGCTCAAACTTTTATCATATTTTTATTTGCCTACTTAAGTGATTAAACTGTAGTACATTAAATGTAGGGCTGTCGATTTAACATGAATTCATTGCGATTTAATTATATACTAAAATAACGTGCTAAAGAATTGAACGCAATTAATCATCTCCCCGAACTGTACAGCAGGGGGCAGTAAGCGAAACTCCAGCTTTATAGGCACCACTCGGCTCTACCAGGCTTAGGGCTGTCAAATAAAAATTCTAAATTTTAATATTCATCAAATATAAGATAGATGCACATTCAAATGCGAAAATTAGCATTTGAATATTGGATGTCACTGACAGTGACTTATGTTCTTGGACTAAAACGGATGCAGTGCAGCAAATAGAACAGAATATGGTGTCTCACGACGTGTTGTGAATGCTGAATTTCCTTTTAAATTGATACAGTATCTGGAAAAATATGCATCGTTTCTTCATGTGATGCTGAAAAAACAGCGAGACACGGCCGCAACGGTCAAAGTTGTCCATCTAGTGCGTGCATCATGTTACTAATCCGATTAAAAAATGTAATTGATTGACAGCCCTAATTTAAAGTCAACACAAATTCTAAATTCACCATATTTATGTAATGCACACTCCTGGTCTTGTTGTGTACTATTAATCAGTGCACATTAGTGCAGATAAAAAATTGGTGTTCGTGTGTTTTTTTTTTTTTGTTTGTTTTTTTTAGCAAAATGCAATAACATCTCTGATCAACCTCTGAAAACAACCTTTTGGCTGACATTGTGAGCTTTTACTTTTCAACCCCTCCCCCCCTACCACATGACTACCTCCTGGTATGTAAAACAAGCGATGATTTTTGCTGGTAACCAATATTTCCAAAAGGCAACAATCAGCGGCAATTAATTCAACCGATATATCAGTCAATCTCTAGTGACCATCTACTCCCATGAATCATTGCAAATGATGTCTCCCTACACTATCAAACAACTTGTATACCTTTTGTATGTTTGAATATTTTGCAATAAGACTCAAATATAGTATATTTCCTACTTCAATCAATGACCTATAGTCAATAGTTTTGTAGTGCATCATGGGAGTGCGCTCTATTAATGCGCAAAGTTGCTGTTACTTTGCAACCATAAATCACCTGCAGGTTGGCTTATGAATTACAATATTTGGCAGAAGAATAGTTTATTCTGCTATCTTTAATATTGTTATCTAATTCAAGAATAACAGACACTTGACACTATTCAACAGTTCCCGATGGATAAAAGTCCTGCCCTCTTTGTTTTTCGTTGAAAAATGGGTTGCAAATGGCATTTCATGTTGCCTTTTTTTTTTTTTTTTTTTTTTTTTAAAGTCATTGAATTGATTGTTTTCGCCAGTAAAATATTATTCTAGGAAAAGCAGATGTGAATGCTGAGCTGAATCCTGGTTCATCTTGCACTGAATGTCTAAAGAGAGAGCCTGAAGATCACTCACTAAGTCACATGAAATATTTATTAGGCTGAAAGGCCAGGTCACCAATTTAGTTTGTACCGGACTCTGTAAAGAGTGCTATATTATTTGAAGTCATCAAACAAAGTCCTTATTTTATAACAGTAATAAAATATCAAATGTTTTGGAAATATTTTTTGTTTTAATTTTAAAGTATTATTGGCTTTTTGTTTTCTCTCACACACGTGTGTATCTGTATGTATAGTGGGAGAAGCTTCAGATGACAGCCAGCGAGAGGAGGAAGATCATGTGCTCGGTCACATTCCACGTCATCGCCATCACCTGTGTTGTGTGGTCGCTCTACGTCCTCATTGACCGCACAGCTGATGAGATCAAACAAGGTTAGCTCCGCCCACCCCTCTCCCCAGCCAATCCAGCACTATCTTCCCTCTCCCACTTCATCTGCCCACATTCCTACAGCCTCATTCCCACCATTTACCGTAAACACTCCTTATGTTCCCACTGGATTGTTCTGTTGTCGGAACGATTACATCCAACATCCGTCTTAGTCAGCGAAGCACATCGTGATTACTTAATCATGCCCTCTATCTACCAAGATGATTTATCCTTTCTTTCAATTATATAGTGCCCTGTATAATTTCCATATTTAAAAAAAATAACAATAAATAAATCCCTGATACCAAATAACATTATCATTACATTGTATTTAGTACAAGCTCCTTTTGCTTTAATGACGGCATGCACTCGAGCTGGCATTGACTTCAAAAGTTTGTGCAAAACTTGATGATCCCTGTTATTGTTACAAAATGCATGTTGCGAGCTTTTGTAAAAAGGTGTTAACGGACAATTCCGCAAAATTCATGATTTGATTGATTAGTGACTTAGAAATGGTTCAGAATCTTAAATATATTTAAGTATATATTTGAATTGTTTTATATTTTTTTGTTTTACCTTTTTTTGTCACAATTCTAAAACGTTTTTTTCCACCCAGTTTTAAATTAAAGATTTTGAATCCCAGATTTTCAATATCAACTCAGAATTTTGATTGTCACCATTGGTATATTTTAGTATTATGTTATTACCAGGTACTGTGGAAAACCCCCACAAAGCAAGTTTAGTCGAGCCGTACCATGCAGTGGAAAAGCCCCATAAGAGGGCAATGGATTTGATTTTATAGCAGATTTTTGCTGGTGTGTTCTCCACTAAAACACACCATCCCTTTAACTGCACACCAAGATCAATGTTCACGTCCTTTTGAAGTAATATCGCTGACCGTGACCTTTATGCTGATGGGTCTCCGAAAGTAGCACTTTACCGATTTGCTCCTACCATTAAGAGCCCATTCACACATGCTTCATTGTCCCAAGAACTGTAGCTAGGTCTTTGATCACTGTTACCATAGTTACACCATTGCCTTTTTTCATCTTGCATGGTAAAGGCTTGAGCGGAGTCAGAGACTTACCAAATCACAGCGCATGCACACACATACTCAATGACCGTAGTTCTTTTGAGAATGC
Organism: Moxostoma hubbsi; assembly: GCA_032164185.1. NCBI lineage: Eukaryota > Metazoa > Chordata > Actinopteri > Cypriniformes > Catostomidae > Moxostoma > Moxostoma hubbsi. Next base: position 29,087,390 of record JAVLUX010000021.1, read on the forward strand.
TTCCATCTTTCTGAGCTGTGTCTTCCTCATCTCTTGTCATATCATGCTGCAATGTGTGTTCAGGATACATTTAGCCTGGCAAAAGAGTCAGAGGTTCGAGTAGCTTTCTTTTGTTTTGGGTTCAGTACAAATTAAGCACTATCCTCAGCATCTATGGCACAATTATGATTACTACAGAAAATAATTTAGTTATTGGTTTTTGTTTGTTTTTTGTTTGTTTTAAAGCAAAAATTAAGGTTACAAGTATGCACTTACAATGGAACTACGTAGGGGTCAAGTAGTAAAATACAGTTTAAAATTTTTTTTTAAATGTTGTAAGTGTTTGTATGAGGCCGATTCTGGCACAACATGAATGCAGCATAACTATTGTAATTATAAGATTCTACTCTGAGCTGTTCTGAACTCTGAAGTTCCATGGCAACACTCAAACGCGCTACAGCTTTGTTGTTGATAACAGTAAAATAATCCCACTACATAAATTCACCTCCATATGTTTTTACAAATGTTTAAGAACAAAGAAAATGCTCCGGGTAATTTTGGCATAATAAAATGGCATATCAAACAGAAATGTGTTTTCACTGCCTTTAACTGAGGTCTCTGTGTAATTGGTTTCTTTTGACGTTACATCACCACTAACAAGTCGGCGCTTTTATAGATTACAGTTTGTAATTCCAAGTTATGCGAATACTTGAATGCATTTTACAAGTCAGAATGATGTGAACCATCATCAATCTTTTAACTTTGTTGTCATAACGACATAAAGCTGGTCAGTCTAACTTTTACACAAAACAATAATACTAGAAAGGAATGTGATGTAATCTATAAAACATTGTTTACATGGAGCAGACTCCACCCACAGGAATTACTCATAACCAGGAATTCTTCCACCTAGAAAAGAACTCCCACCTCAAAGAGGATTCTTTAACTGTTTTTCAGCTGAAATTTTGGACAGGGTTTTAATGAACTGTTCAATGGGGCTAAAGGTCCCTTGGAATAAAAAGGCACTTTTTTATTTTCTCTCAAAACACAAAATTTCATCTTAAACCATCACAGCACTTTCCTAAAAAATGTCCTCATTATGCGAGTTATTTAGAGGTAATTTGATCTAATATTTAACAAATTGTTGCAAATTTATGTAGCTAATGAAAATCTCTGATTTTAAGAGAATATACTTAGCATTTTTAGTTTTGTTAAAGGTGGTTTAATGAAAAGTATTTCAATAACTGTCCAAAAAGTTAAATTATAGCATTTGGGGTTAAAAAAAAAAAAAAAGCCCCACTAATGGTAAAGATCCCCATACATTGTTTTTCTTGAGTAGGGGGAACTGATTTGTTATGCAAAATGTTGAAAGTGTGCTAACATTGATCAAATTACAATAGATGTTAATTTGTTTATATAATGTTTGAGATGGTATGAAATGTCAAACGTGATGTTAAATGTTAACACAAAATGGTGCACCTTTTTCTGAAATGGTTATTTTAAATGAGCATTATCTTAATTTGTTCCTCAAAGCATCTTGCTGTCTAAAAAAAATTGCAGTAGTTAACAAATTTAGCCCTATTACCCTTCATACTACATCTAGACGATACACTATAAAACCCTTGGTGGCCATTTAACCCAAGTATAAAACCCTGTTTAACCCTCGCCACCTTTGGTGATGCTGCTCCATCAATATTCTCTCTCTCTCTCTCTCTCTCTCTCTCTCTGTACACATTTTTGTATTTTTTTTTTTACAATTTGTGACAAGAAAAAAAGCTAATTTTCCTTAAGTTGTGCCTTTTATCCCAATTGTACCCCACTGTAGATAAGTGCTATAACAAAAATAAGAGCTTCACATTAAGACTTTCAAGCCCTCTGGATTGCTGGCTCTGACTTCTATTATAAATGTTCCTGTAACTGCAATTTTTGTAATATATTCTAAATAAGTAAAAACTGAGCAAGTCAAAATTATTTTCAGTGGTACTTAATTCGTACTGAGTCCTGAATGTTCTTTTAAGATATTCCCATCCCTCACATCCCTAACCCCTGTCAGAGGCTTCACCTTTTGCCAATAGCACAGTAGTAACAAACTCTTTTTAACCATGCAGCCGGGAGAATACCAGGTAAACACTTTTACCATTCTTTCCTCTAACTCTTTCCTCCAACTGTAGTTGTTTCTTTGAGGGTCCAAATGGCTGAACCTCTGTCTGTCCTCCTCTCTCTCCCAAACTCTACATCAACCATCACTAACATGAAAGCCAGTCACAGCCTGAATAAAGGCAATAATGCCTTCAAAGCCCAAACACGTTCCAAATGCAATGTGTGTGGTTGCCCCACACTGTCAGTTGTAAATATGCCAGACAAAGGCAATTTCAGGCTTGATGGCCACTTATCACAGTCTGACCACTTTAATCTGTTTCTGGATATATTTAAGCACAAAAAGATTAAAGAGAGCAAGATTGTACATGTGACTGCATGGGTAATGCATGGAACAAAGAACAGACTGTTCCATTTTAATAGACTGTGATATGGTCTTGTGCCTGTTTGGAATTCGATAAAAACATGGCAAACTACGCTTTTGATTGAGTTCAGGGTTAATGTGTAATTATCAATATAACAAATGAGATGGTCCAAACAGGCCTGTACTATGTATGTATTCAGGGCAGATTGTAAGGACATTAATTTTGAAAAGGCAAAATCACCTTTAACCTACGTTTTTAAACAAATCTAAAAACACAATGGCAAAGACAAAATAACAAATCATAAAATGCAATGGCAAATCAGAAAACAACACCAAATCCAGAAACAAAACAAGTTAGAAAACTCAACAGCAATTCAGTTGAAACAGAAAGTGGTGTTTCATAGCTTCTCACCTGATTGGCTTTGTGGAGAATATCTAGTCCTTTCCTCAGGACTTGTTCTCTGCCCACTTGCGAGATTATCTGAAAATTCATTCCAAATGCTCAAATACTGAAAATTGTGAGTGGTTTGTCACACAGTAAAACAGTAATGGGACACTTTATAACACAGAGAGCAAAACCAGCGAGGGGAAAAGATAGTTTTGGGTACCACGTTCATCTACGGTGTGTAAGGGACCATCTAAAAATTCCACAAATGCACTAAAATGCCAGTGTCCAAGCGTTCATTCAAATGACTTGCCATATATGAACATCATAAACACTATTATTTAAAAAAGCATTTTCACATTCCAAAGGTTGCAGTAGACTGCTGGCGTGATGGCTCACTTTCTACATTTGAAGCCAGCATGTCCAATTTTGAGTACAGTGTTCAAGTATTTTAGAAAAAAATGCTGAAATTTTACCAAGCTATTATTTTCATATTAGAAGAATTGTTCGTAGAAGGCTGCTATTACAATGATCAGCCACAACATTAAAACCACCTGCCTAATATTGTATAGGTCCCCCTCGTGCTGCCAAAACAGCACCAACCCACATCACATAATCGCATTCTGAGATGATATTCTTCTCACCACAATTGTACAGAGTGGTTATCTGAGTTAACTTAGACTTTGTCAGTTGAACCAGTCTGGCCATTGACCTCTCTCATCAATGAGGCATTTCTCAAACCAGTCCATCTGGCACCAACAATCATCCATGCAATTATCTACTCAACCAATCGTGTGACAGCAGTGCATAAATCATGCAGATACGGGTCAGGAGCTTCAGTTAATGTTCACATCAACCATCAGAATGGGGGTAAACTGTGATCGCAGCATGATTGTTTGTGCCAGATGGGCTGGTTTGAGTATTTCTATAACTGCTAATCTCCTGGGATTTACACACACAACAGTCTCTAGAATTTACTCTGAATGGTGCAAAAAACAAAAAACAGCCAGTGAGCAGCAGTTCTGTGGATGGAAATGCCTTGTTGATGAGAGAGGTCAACTGAGAATGGCCAGACTGGTTCGAACTGACAAAGTCTACGGTAACTCAGATAACCACTCTGTACAATTGTGGTAAGAAGAATAGTTGCCACTGTTTTGGTGGCACGAGGGGGACTACACAACATTAGGCAGGTGGTTTTAATTTTGTGGATGATCGGTATAGATATGCTGACTTAACACTAGGTGAGATTTTCCCAGGATGTAGCTTTAAATTATTTAAAAACAAAAAACAATGCAAGTTAGTCATTTACACCACTGGCAGCCAGCTACATGCTTTTGTAATGTAAAAATTATATCTTGATGAATTTTTTTTCTAAAATAATTGAATTCTATAGCCATTTAATTGGATATACTTGGAAAATATACAGTATCCACTGGCAGCAACCGGAACCTTCATAATTTTTTTATTTGTAACAGTGTTTTTTTTACTTGGAACAAGCAAGTTGAATGAACGCTTGGATCACACCAATGTTTTAGCGCAGTTTGTGGACTTTAAGATGGTCCCTTACACACTTTCTGATTTGCAGTTGTGCTTTCTGATATGCTCTCTTGTGTTCCTGAATTGTTATCTTGTCTTTGTATTTGCCGTTGTGTTTTTAGATTTGTTGCTTTGTTTTGCAATTCACGGCCACCATAGTAACCACCTTGGTATACAGAAATCGTAAAGGACCATCCCATATCTGCTGCACCAGGGCCGTAAACACCATAGACATTGAGAATAAACCTATTCAGATTAATATTCAGATTATTGGCCGATCAGTGCAGGTTTCTCATGAGACTTCATTCAAGAAGACTTGTATGTACATTTGGTCCCAGCAATATTGGATATTCGGGTACATCCTTATGCAGCACTAACCTCATTCTCTGTCCTCTGCTAAATATGTCAGGTGGACTAAAGCTGCATCCTGGCTTGACATACGGAGCATCTGAAAGCAGTACAGTATTCTATTATCTAGGCCCTGTGCTTGAGCAGACCATAGCATTCAGAGACTTCACACATGGCAATTGCTTCACACTTGACACTCAATATTTTTTGACATTTTGAAATGCTCTTCTAGACAGACTGTAAACAACTCCGTTTGGCTGATTGTATTTACAGTGAAAGATGTGCACAGAAAATAGGTCTGTGCCTGTAAAATTCACTGGAATTTCCTTTGGAATTCCTGTTGCTGGTGTTATGTCTCATTCCGAAATTGGCTGTCATTTGGCAATGCTTATTTCTCAGCTAAGTAATAAGTAAAACGGTCAAGGGTGAAAAAGCTGTTTTTACGTTCCAAAGCATAGCCCCATGTCTATTGTTGCCCCATTAGGTTGTGCTTCTATTTACCCATCCTACCTGAAAAGTGGATGGAGATATCAGGACTCTTATCCAGCAGCCTGTATTTGCATCCCAGTGCTATTACTGCTCCTGTGTTTGCTTGTTGTTGTGCTTGACATATATTTTAGATATTATGTTGTAGTCCAGAATCACTTCATATGCCAATGATGTAATATTGCATTGACAAGGCAATTTACATGCTGTTGCTACAGCCTGACTTTGCTTTAGGGTTTCTGCATATGTTTGATCCTGGAGTAAAGGTGTGTAAACAGTATGTGTACTGTTTATGATGTCAAATATTACAAAAGGCAGTGGTGTAGGGAAAATGTGTTTAAATGGCTATACTTGCATGTATTGTAATGCATGTATGTAACATGTATTTTTGCTCTTTCTTTTACTCTACAGGGATATTGGAATGGCCTTTTTGGACCAAGCTGGTGGTGGTGGCCATAGGCTTCACTGGTGGACTGGTGTTCATGTATGTGCAATGCAAGGTCTACATCCAGTTATGGAGGAGACTCAAGGCTTACAACAGAGTAATATATGTGCAGAATCGCCCAGAGACCTGTAAAAATACAGTTTTTGATAAGCCCTCTCTTCTGGAGCCGAACTTGGAGAACAAAGAGGCATTTGGGCCAGCGCAGTCGGATACAAACTCTTCCCAGTACACAGAGACAGAGGACTACTGTATGGAGATACTGCACGTGTGATCATACGGCCCACATGACCGGTTGGTGCATTGCACGCTCCAGGACATATGGGAAAGCCACACACCACTGGGCACAAGGACTGAGACTGAACTCATTTTGTTGTTAGATGTTATTTTCTCTTTGTTTGTTCGTTTGTCTGATTCCTGTAAGTTGTTGGCTAACCATAATGAATCAAGTGTGTGCTAGATCTTGGAGCATTCCAACTACTGCCAATTGTACTGCTGTTGTGCGCGTACTGAAGTGTCTGCACCGGTTCTAATGGAGTTGCATACAGCATAAGCACTTTTTTATTTCCCTGTTCTAAAGAGCCCTGTTTTAATATTATTCAATTCCTTTATACATGGATAAGACATTAAAACAGAATTGAAGTTTTGCGATCAAGAGCTCACGTTTTATATAGCTGCATTTGTATCTCCACAGATCCCTTTGGATGGAACAAAAAATGAATTTGGAGGAGCGATGAGGGAACATGTATGTCTTATGTAATCATTCCACTTTACAGAAAAAAAAGTATCTACTGAATTTAGTCAGCGTGAAATAAAAAGTACCATAGCGTTTTTTTTTGGGTTTTTTCTATTATTAAATAGCCTGAATAATATTAATGCTAATTAATATATTTATCCTGTCAAGGGCTAGATTTACTAAAGTTATCTGTGCAATGCTACAATTTTTAGCATGTGCAAAAACAATAGCATGTGGTAGTCACTGTGTATGCTGCTGATTTTTGCATTTGCTAAAGATTTGCTTTAGTAAATCAGGCCTGAAATATGTTGAAGGCTTTGAGAATGTAAAGAAATTCAGTTTCTACCAGTCATGAAATTACAGTGTAGCATCATGAAACCTTTGCAATGAATCAGTCATGGTTTCTATGTGTGAAAGATACTTTATATTTAACTTCATTAGTTTGCTTAATTATTCATTTTACCTGACCTTTGGTGGGAAACTTGCAAGTTGTGTTTTCTAAACATATGTTCTGTCCTAAATATTTTTTTAATTTTTTATTTGCTGTACCTCTGCCACAAACTAATTATTAGCGATATTTTTTTTGATTTTGTCATTCGCCCCTTCTGATGCTCCTACATAAAATGTATTGATTCCAAATCACAACTTGAGTAACAGAAATGGATGATGTAATTATTGTTCATATGATGTTCAAAATATGAATTGAATTAATTGGCAGTACTATATTTACATGTTCTTTTGTTTGCTTGGATTTTTCTTACACAAGCATTGCAAATTTCCACTGGGTGTCAATTCAGGTTGTATTTATTGGGTATTTTTTTTAGTGTTTCAATGGCTTTAAATGTTGGAAAATAGCCATGTAAGTTTTGGTCTTAATTTTAACATATTGATCCTTTTTAGTGACCTTGACATGCAACTGTGCATAACATATCCCTGGCAATGATAATTTTCACAATTTATGCTTTTTTAATTATGTAGTGTGAATTAAATTTTTTATGATCTGAAATTTTCAAAAGGTACAGGATTCTTCTGCCATCTAGAGCTACTGCACAGCCAATGCACACTTAGAATTTATTTTAAACTCCTTTCTGATTGGCTTTGTGCCGTTTGACCAATAAAAGATGTTCAGTTTGTTAATGGTATAACTTTTTTTTTAATCCGTTAATTTATGACTTTTAATTTAGGTAAATCTGAGTTCAACAAAGCATATATATATATATTATTGAATGCACTTTTCCAATAATCCAGCATTAATGTAACCCAGTCAGCTTTCATAACATCCAAATTAATTCATTGTGTTGAATACATGAAAATATGAGTAGACAAAATAAAAGTATTGTCATTACGGGGTTCTGCACGGGGAAAGTGGTCTGATAGGTAACTTATAAATACTTATAAATTCCCTAAGCTTGGTGATGTCACGTTTTATTCTGTTGTAAGACAGTGAATAAGAATCAGTGTACTGTATACTTTTACCCAGTTTTTTGTTTTCTTTGATTGCATATTTGTAAAACAATGGGAGCTGGCTCCGTTTACCATATAGTGGTGGAGAAAACCTTAACAGTTACACATTTTGGTTTGAATTGTGCTACCTTATTTTGTTTATAGAGGATGATTTGGAAAATCTCTACGTCATATTCTTCTCCAAAGCTTGCATTTTCCAAAATATCATCTTCGATGTTACTGCACTGCATCATATTGATCTGGATGTGTTTTAAAGTGCAGTAATAGTATTGTTTTGTCTCATGGCTCTTCAGAAGTGTTCAGTATACAAAACTGCAGTGCATTACTACTGAATTGGCTTGAACATGGATAACATGACTGTTTCTTGCATCTCCCAGTTGTTTGTTTCTTCATTCTGTGATTTTTCTGTAGTAGTAAATAGTTTCTTTAAAAATCTTAATTTTTTTCCACATTTGCATAAAAAAAAAACAACCAAATAAAGTACATTTAGAAATTATTTTGACCAGCCTTGTTTAATTTGAATTACTGTAATAACGGGTGATTCACGCTCTGAAAACAGCCTGCATATGTATTGTTTTTTTCTCCTTTTGGTCATTTATCTCATGAAAAATCATACATCATTTAAGAGTTGGCTCTTTCGTATGGTTTTGCAAATGTTGTTCGCAGAAACTCGTACAAGTTCATCACGTACAAATTTCCTGATGTCTAATGCGGAAGTAAGCTTGAGTTCCGTCCACGAGGCATTAAGGACATACTTATTAATATTAGGCCCGAACCCAAACCCCTTATCTAAACTTAACCAATCAGTAGAGTGTGTAAACATGATAGGAAGCTGTTGTTTGTGACCGAAGCAAGTAGCCTAATTGTTGAGTATTAGATGGAAGCAACGTCATTGGCTGTAGTGAAAGTCGTAGGAATTCAAACGAGTGTAGTCGCACAATATCATATGAATTGGCCAAATTTAGAAAAGTAGTACGCATCCTGATGATTTCGCCTTGAGAGTGTGTTGCTTTTCAAAAAAATCTTTACAGTTTACTTGTCATAGACTAATTTGTTTTTCTGAAGTGAGATCTCTGGATCTTTCCAGGGTGGAAAATTAACCAATGGATTGGCTGGTAAATGAATAATCTTGAAACAGCCATGATTTATTTTCAATCCATATAAAAACTGTGCATGTGAAAATTACAACCTTTTACTACACATTTATTGCTGATTTCATAAAGGATATTGGATACTGTGTTCATAAGGAAAATATTAATAACCCTTATGGAAAATCACAGGGGTCAAGCTGCTTCCATAAACTATACATATATTAACAAATATATGTGGACATCCAAACACCACACTCCACATGTGTACCGTTGAACGTTTCATTTCAAAACCAGGCATACCTCCCTCTGCTGCTATAACAAAAGGCCTTCCACTGATGTTGGCAATGTGGGCCTGGTTTGCAGTCTGGAGTTTAATGGAGTTCAGGTCTGTGATGGTCAGTCAAGTTCTTCCACACCAGACTCATTAAATCATTTTTTAATAAACCCTGCTTTGTGCGCAGGGTCATGCTGGAACAGAGGAGGACCCTCCCCGAACTGTTGCCACAAAGTAATAAGCACACAATTCTCCAGATGTCATCACAGTATGTCAACCATTTCAGGTTGGACATGCCTCAAAGTAATGGATTTTGGGTAGCGTGATTTGTAAACACTGCATAAAGTCTGGTAATGATAACAATTAAGGTTATTTTAAGTTAAAACTATAAGATGTTCATTATGGTTCTACTTTTCTTACTTTTATAGATATCTCGAATTGCCACATTAACTCATGATGCTAAAGTGTGAATTATTGCCATTATTATTTTTATTCTCCTAAAACATCCTAAAATTCATTAATTTGAATAAAATCTGAACACGTTTCTGCATTCTTATGAAATTTTATAAGCATGTTTTCATCAAGACTTTAGTAAAAATTACAATAAATTAATAATATACTTCTAAAAATCATTTGCACAAAAATATCTTATGGTAACTTGAAGGAAAAATACACAAGACGGAAGTAACAGTAGATGCTCATGGGTTTATTCTGTGAATTAATTAATCTTTAATGAATGGTATAATATTTGTAGTAATTTGAATATTACAGTGGTTATAAAAAGCACTCATCCTTGCAAGTTTTCATGCTTTTTTATTTGCAACACTAAACCACAAGGGCTTAATTTGGCATGTTCAAAAAATTTAAATTAAATCCTCCTTCAGCGTTGTCATTGGTCCCTTGGTGGCCTGTCTCACAAAACTCCTATTTTTTCATGATGGCCTGCTCTAGGCAGATTTACTGCTGTGCCATACTCTTTCCATTCCTTAAATGATTTATTACAATGATTATCATCAAAATGACAGAAATTAGTAGTTTAAGCAAGAGGAATATGTGTAGCATATATCACAACATTACAAATGGAAAACAATTGCAACAAACTTGCCATACAGCTGCCTCAGCACCGCCACATGACGCTGCCAAGCCACTGGTACAGCCACGCAAGCCGTGGCCCAAATGAAGGCAGCTGCCTCTGTACAAGCCTTGCATCGTCAGAGCTGGTGTTTACAACAATCAAGCGCATTCTGTGGTCCGCCCACACCGGTGTTACGATCACAGACTGTGACACACATAGCGGGATTTACAGCCATTATTTCCTCAATCTGGAGAAGGACAGCAGGATTCAGCCCATTCAGGTTCTTAGACACTTGAATCGCACGCTCGCAACAAGCCCATTCAAATATTAACTCAGAAACAGATCTTATCACACATCAGTCCTCAGGACTGATTTGCGTCAAAAGATCTGAGGACCGCACACTTCATGTACCAACATAACCAAGTTACAGGCAGATTTTTAGATTCGTGTTCGAGGGAACTGCATATCAATTTAAAGTCCTTCATTCAATCCGTCTCTCCCAGCGTGTTCACGAAATGTATCGGTTGGGCACACACCCCATTGAAAATAAATGGTGAGCCTGTTTTGAATTATTTCTGCGATCGGTTATTACAAGCCAATCAGAAGCACTACTGAGTGAATAAAGAGACTTGCTTCTTTTCCATATGGAAAATCTAGTCTAATGTCAACTGGGCAAAAGCACACTTTTCCCCAGCCAGTATATCTCCTTTTTAGGAGATCATGCGCCTTGTGTCTGTTTCAGTTCAAAATAAAAAACATTACCACTGAAGTCATTTCATTTTCATGAACATTGCGGTGACTCGCCACTGTCTGGCTGCTCTAGAGCCTAGATCTAGAGCTGTCTTTCTAGCTTTGAGAGCATTTCATTCTGATATTGTGAATCACATCTTCTGATTTGTTCGGACAACACAACAGTAGTGGCGTATAATATGTCACCATGTCGCGCTGGCCCACATATGGCCGGCAAAATGCAAGTATGCGATTCCCCCGGTGCACTTCCTTCATTCGGTCATCAGCAAAGTCTGAGTGGATATGGAAACAGATCTGTTAATTGTGCTGAAGTGGCCCAATCAGTGCTGGTTTCTGGAGATGGTAGAAATACTGGACGGGCCCCCATGGGAAATACCGCTGAAGAATGATCTTCTCTCTCAAACACAAGGCTGTCATCCCCAGCCAGAGCTGTGAAGCCTACACGTATGGCCTTTGAACGGAGCACAGTGAATGAGCCAGAATTGGCTGGCCATTTTACAGGCTAGAGCACCATCCATGAGACACCTTTACACACTGAAATGGAATGTGTTCACTAATTGGTGCTTTTCGCACAGCAAAGACCCAGTGAACAGCCCCATACCTGAAATTCATACATTTCTTAAGAGAAACTGGATGCAGTGTTAACTCCATGTATGCTCAAAGTTTATGTGGCGACTATATCTGTGTATCACGCACCTGAAACTGGCACCTCTATAAGAAAACGTGATTGAATCATAATTCAAAGGCAGCTAAATCCCCCTCGCCCGGCTACAACCCGACTTGGGACCTAACTTGGTCCTAAGAGTGCCCGTGTGGCCTCCCTTCGAGCCTCTGGACTATGTTGAATTGCTTTCGCTTAAGACTACATAACTGCTGGCTTTGGCCTCAGAAATACAGGTTGGTGATTTGCAAGCACTGTCAGTTGACAATTCATGTCTGGAGTATGGTCTGAGTCTTTAAAAACCACTGTCAAACCCAGAAAAGGCTATGTGCCTAAGGTTATAACCACATCCTTCAGAGGGCTGTAGCCTTTAGCCTCCTCGTTAGCATGCCCACCACCCATGGTGGAGAAGCTGGTTTGAATACCGTTTGGAGCGAGTTGGGCAAGCAGGCGGTTCACCATGAATTTTTCCCTCCCCATTAAATTCAGACAAGGAACAGTTCTTGAACAGTTATGCCCTTGCGAGCACTAAACACATACGTTGAGCGCACACGCTAGTTCAGACTGTATGACCAACTCTTTGTCTGCTATGCAGGATGAACGAAAGGAATGTCCATCTCCAAGCAAAGACTTTCTCACTGGATCGTTGATATGGTCACCCTGGCTTACAAGTCGCAGGGTGCATATTGCCCAATTGGTATTAAAGTACACTCAACTAGAGGCGTGGCCTCTTCGTGAGCATGGACAAACAGTGTGTCCTTACAAGACATATATTTTGCAGCAAGATGGTCTTCTCAAACATATACACAAGGTTTTACAACCTAGACATAACATCTTTCTAAACACAAGTCATCTATGTCTAGAACGCTTGCATTTTATTGGCCAAATATATGCCCCTCTTTTTAAGTACAAACTCCTTGTCACTTTACACAACTGCCTGCATTCAGACCATTGCGCTCCCAAAGTTACAGGCGCTTCATTATAAATAAACTTCCTTTCCAACTGTGTTAGTGAAGGGGTTAAACCATACTATATGACCATAGTTCATATATATATATAATCTGAGGTAGCCTACTCCACTAAAATAACTCAGAATTCTAATTCTGAACATCATGTTTGTGCTTAGATTAAATCCAAGTATAACCCTCAGACACGTTGCACGAATTTATGATTCATGTATGCAGATATAAAATCACACAGCCTCTCTTCAAAATCTGAATCTGTCAAATGTTGGGCAACATTTGTAATAATTATCCATATATATATATATCACAAGCTGCAAGAAATGAAAGCAATTTCCTCCTCTGGCTTTATGTCTTATAATGATAAAAAGCTAAAAATTTTGTGCGATTGCTTTGGAATTCAACAGGTCATTAAGTTCACCACAAAGTTCACAACATCGTTCACCACTGCATCTGTACGATTATCAGATAAACTGACTAATGTGCAGGGGCTGATGACCTCTCGAGTGTCAGAACTTGCACCGTGTACGCCCGGCAATCACCTTTTAGATACAGACATTGCCTGTCTGTCAGCTCAAGAACGCGCATGTGCATTAGCTGGACCAGCCTGAAAAAAATCGTTTTTTTTACTTGATTTGAGCAAAAAAAAGCACAATTTCTGACACAATTGTTGTGAGATTTTACTGCTGATTTTAAATATCTTCTTTGATCGGGAGCCTGGGTAGGTCAGCGAGTATTGATGCTGACTACCATCATGAGTTCGAATCCAGGACATGCTGAGTGACTCCAGCCAGGTCTCCTAAGCAACCAAATTGGCCCGGTGGCTAGGGAGGGTAGAGTCACATGGCGTAACCTCCTCGTGGTCACATTTAGTGGTCCTCACTCTCAATGAGGCACATGGTAATTTGTGCGTGGATCGCGGAGTATAGCATGAGCCTCCACATGTGGAGTCTCAATGGTGTCATGCACAACAAGCCACGTGATAAAATGCATGGATTAACTGTCTCAGAAGAGAAGGCAACTGAGTCTTGTCCTCCGCCACCCGGCTTGAGGTGAGCAATAGCGCCACCACAAGGACCTACTAAGTAGTGGGAATTGGGCATTCCAAATTGGGATAGAAGGGGATATATATCTTCCTTGATCATAATCTTGACCAACTGTTTTGGAGATTACGGTCTTTCTCCATTCAAGTAGATAGTAGCTGTATTTTATCGCTGCTTATATCAACATAAAATAACTGCCCGAGAGTGTTCCAAATATGGCCACTGAGTGAACTGACTTCCTTTTAAAGGGACTTTGCTTTATAACCCCATAAGTTTATCAAAACGTGTTCACGTATAACAAATAATCAACTCTATGCATGGCCACTTCTGCATTTTGCCTCAGGGGGCTCACTTACATCCGCAATGACGAGACAACGGGGGTAAATTACTTTTCACAGGCGTTATTTACAGGAGTTTCTGCAGATGACATTGGGCAATATTCAATGAGATACGGAGCTGTTGCTCCATCCAGTAAAAAGAAGAAGGAGGTTTAACAACATGTATGTTAAGTTATTTAGATTACAATGGGGTGAATATTCACAAGCCATAGACCAGCACTGGCTCAGCAAGGTCCCTGTTTCCAACTGTATTACACATGTAATTGTTTTGAATAATTTTTTGCTAGATAAAGTATAGCCCTCTGTGATATTATAAGTTAATATCCACCTTTTTCCCGACTTCTCTATGGGTGTCACCATTATGGTGAGAGACTTCCTCTCGGATGCTCCGCACATCCATTTAGTTGTCGTTATCAGCTAGACTAATGTTACTGGTGATTGCGAACACGGGAGCTCTGGATGAATATGCCCTGTTATCAGGGTTGGGAGGGTTACTTCTGAAATGTATTCCACTACAGATTACAGAACACATGCTGTAAAATGTCATTTGTAACATATTCCGTTAAATTACTCAAGGTCTGTAACGTATTCTAAATACTTTGGATTACTTCTTCAGCGCTGGTAGATTTTTTTTACTTGTTTTGATTATTAAAAACTGCAAGTACAGTAAGACAAAATACACATTAAAAATACATTCACTGGAAAACTTAAATATCTCATTCAGTGTTGTTTCTAAAACAAGATAAATCATCTTGTTTTTAAGGATTTTTAGATATTTGAACAGGAAACGATACAAAAATTATTATCAAGAATATGATTTTTTCCCCTAATATCAAAGGTCTTACTAGAAAAAAGAAATTATGATCCAACGTGAATTTTCTTGATAAAAAATATGATCGTGTCTGGTAACATGTGAATGGTTAGAAATAGTATTTTAGCTTAGCATAATGCTGACAATTTACACAGGTTTATTTCTATTTCTTCTGCTCAAAACTTACTTCAAACGTACTTCTCTGTCTGCTCGTCTGAATGTAACTCATCACATAAAAGTGTTTCACCACTGTTCAAATGCACTTTGGATCACATAATTTATAATTATAAATATTTTCCATCTGAAACGACAAAATATCAAATGAAACAAATGACAAAAAAATGCAAAGTAATCTCTTCAGTAATCAAAATACATTTTTAATATAACTGTATTCTAATTACCAATGATTTCAATTGTAAAAAGAAGAAGGTTTAACAACATGTATGTTAAGTTATTTAGATTTCAGTTGTAACCGTAGTAGAATACAGTTACTTATATTTTGTATTTTAAAAACGAAATCCTGCTACATGTATTTCGTTACTCCCCAACCCTGCCTGTTATAGGGTGTTATAACAACTACAGGTGGATAAAAAACTACTGTAAAATGAATGTTACAACAATAAGCCCCCACAAAAGCTGCCAATGCTGAAACAAGTCAGGCCAGATGTAATAAGAAGAGGTTGCATTAAACTAATTCTCTGTCACTTGCCTTTTAAAAAATAAATATAAAAATTACAGATAATTCCAAATGATGTCCGTCATTTTGGAAGATAACAGAGATGAAAAACATTTAAACCAAGCTACTTGTTTTTTTATTAATCATCTTTACGAGGTTAATATCTCATGTCACGATGTGAGTGTATGTGAATGAGGGAGACGGCGGCACTTGTAAATGCAGAAATAATGCCATAAATTAGAATATTTTTTTAAATGGGACCTATGATGACCATACACTCTTTTCACAGACATGTCCTCTTTTTCAAACCTTAATAAAGCATCCGGTCGGGCTTCTAGACAGGGATGTAATGTAACGAATTACAAATACTCGCGTTACTGTAATTAAGTACATTTTCCCAAGAATTGTACTTTTTTAATTAGTTTTAAAATTGTGTACTTTTACTTGAGTGCATTTTAAGTGCTGTAACTGTACCTTTACTGTACTACTTTCCCACCATCTGCGTTCGCTACTTCCCTGTACTGATTTTATTTTTATCTATCAACACGATTGGCTAGAGAGAGTCTCGTGACTCCTGTCAAATCAAATCACACGTAAAAAACTTGAATGGCAGCCGCAGATCTGGCACCAACTGTTATGTATGTGGAGGATGCCTCAAGCACAGTTTGCAGCTGAACATAACTGGTCGCACCTGAAAGGTATTTTCGCAGTGAAAAAGGCCAATTGTTTTATCGTGTCAAGTGAGTTTAACTTGCTCAAGCCATATATCAGCACTAATCCTGCCTCTAATTTGAAGAAACATATAGAGGTAAAATACAGCTGTTCTCTTTGAGCCCCTAAATGTAGTTCAATGTCCAAAAATCCAACAGGGTTTCTAGGACTTTACATTTAGCAGCATTCCTTTTCTTGATTCAGCATCCATCTGTACTACTTCTTTGCCTTCACTTGGAGGGTTTCTAGGGTTTTACATCTAGCTGTATTCCTTTGCTTGTCTGCATGTCTCAGCCATGCTTGTTTCTCCTTTCCTGTGCAGTCCTCTTGTTGAATGCGTATAGCATAACGACATGATAATTACGTTAAATTATCTAACGTTACAAGATTTCATTGTAACGCTACATGTCCACTTGTTTAATGAACATTGTCCTGCCTCCAAACTATTGTGGCATTTTTAGAACAGCTAACGTTAGATCACGAGAGCTAGCATAGCTCATCCAAAGATGTTGGTGTGACTACAGTACCGATAGGAGCTATGTAAAATCATCTTCAAATTTTCTTGATCTTCTAAAACTCTTTGTTTGTGTTCTGGAAGTAAATTATGAAAAAATGTTAAGCTGAATTATCACTGTGACCTTTACAATACATGTCAATACACATGTAACAGGAATGTTTCCATGCTTTTATTTCAGGAAATATGCAATCACAATTGTTACTTTAAAGATCACTCTTCAGATCTGGACGATTCACAAAATTTGCTGAAAAGAAAGTTGTTTGCATCCCTGTGTAAAACCATCCCTTCTCATTTTCCACAACTCAATGTTGTCTGGAGTTTTTTGTGTACTGGGTGATTTTGAACAGCTATTTTTTCAAAAACACTTTAAACTGCAGTGCAACTTATTGCAGAAGTATATCCCTCACCGCCTCGTTGTCATTCCCATTAAAAATCAAAGATGGCGCTAGCGTGAATAATGTATATTGTTTGTTCCTGTGGCTGTCAAATTCAACAAAGGAACAATAGCGCCCTCAACTGACAAACATTATGAATCATAGCCTCAATGATCCGCTTCAAATATTCAACTCTGTGAGGACAAGCAAAATGATTGACAGGTGAAAAGCGTCCGCTGAAAAAAAATTATTAGCTGTTTACAAAGTCTACAGCTGTCACAGAGACATCTCAGGACACTTTTGCATAGTTTTCTATGAAAAAAATCGCTTACAGCAACTTTAAGGCAATGCCAATTCAGTCCCCTCGTTAGCCATCTTTGGGACACTTCCAAGCAGCTATTTTCTATGTATACAAGTACCATAAATGCACAGCTCCTATCTACTTGAATGGGGAAAGACTGAAATCTACAAAAAAAATTATATCCACAGAAATCTTTTGATCAAATAACATATCTAAATCAGCAGTTACTGTAAATCTGACAACAAGGGTAACATAAATTCAGATCACGCTTAAAACGAAAATTTACAGATTAGTCCAACTAACGCGCATGCGCGTTTTTCTTCTTCTTTGTTGTTTAATGGCGGTTGGCAAACCAGCTTTCAGATGCATTACCGCCACCGACTTTAGTGTGGTACAGGATCATGCAAGAGAGAGAGAGAAAAAATATTCTTTTAACTAATTCAGTTTATTTTATAAACTTCATCATATCATATATCTTGCCAGCTGTTTTCCCTAAGAGACCTGATAAAGAAAAGTAATGATGTTTTGCCTTCCTTAGTGACTGAAGAAGGTGATATCTCTCAGTATTGTATTTACTACAATGAAATAGTACATGGTTGACCGTTTCTGGTTGTTTACAGTAAGTGCATTTCCCAGTTGGGTGCTTGCCTATTTCATAAAATGTATTATTAAGTCCAGTATGACCTATTCTCAGACAAGCGATGATATTTTCTTTCCTCGAATACTGCCCTCCATCCTCCCAGCACCAAAGTGTTTTCTATATTATATAAATGTCTTCCAGTTTCATTGTCATCCCAATACTCCTGCCATACAGATTGTACATATATCCAATTTGTACCTTATCTTCAACTTTGCTTAATGGGACTTAAGATCCCTACTTGTTTAATTCTTAGAGTTTGTTTGGCCAGAATATCCACCTGCTCATTTCCCTCCACACCAACATGAGAAGGAACCCAAAAGATGCTTGTATATATATACCCTTAACTTTTATAGTATATATCATAAGAATATTGAATTGACAATATCCATCCTTAATGATGACCTGCCAGGTCTTATACTTGCAAGTGCTGAGTAGCTATCAGATGCAATGACAGTGTTACACATTTCCTTCTCCTCTATCCACTGCAGGGCCAATAATATTGCCAATAGGTCTGTGGGATATACTGACAAATGGTCAGTCACTCATTGGGATGTATACTGCTGCACCTGCACACCATGTATCAGGATCTTTGGAGCCATCTGTGAATAAAAAAACTGATTCTGAAAAATGCTTCTCAAAATCATTCTGGACTATATACCATACTGGAAGTTGTTTAGATTTGTCCTTCAATTCCTGCTGTATATTGAGATTAACAATAGGCAAGGGGAATAACCAAGAGGGAAAGGAATGGCTGTACTATAATTGGTGTAACCTTAGGTTTCCTGCCTTCGCATCACCTATCCACCCAAAACTTGTAAAAATTTGTCTCATTATGTTCCCAGCAGTCTTTTTAAACACTTTTAACAGGATGTGTATCACATTGTCGCTGGAGGTTAACCCACTTTGCCAGCATTCATTTCACTCTTCTTATTCTTAAAGGCATTTCTCCCATTTCCACTTGCATCGCTGATACTGGAGATTTTTCGAATGATCCACTACAGATTCTCAGGGCCTGAGCTTGTAACACATCTCATTTCTTGAGGTTTGACTCTGCTGCTGACATGTACACATCCATAATCAAAGACAGATTTCAGGAGTGCCCAGCATATATTTTGCAGAGATGCTACTTGCTCCCCATTCCTGTCCTGACAAAAAACAAAGTATGTTGATGACCTTTTTACATTTATTCTCAACTTTTTCCAGATTAATTTTCCATGACAGCTTTTCATCAAACCAAACCCCAAGAAACCTAACAGCTTTTACTTGCTCAGAAGGTTGCTCATACAATTTTAAGGAGATGGGTGTGATTTTATGCCACCTTAAGAAACAAATTACCAGAGTTTTTGCTACAGATAATTTTAATCCCCATTTATTTGTCCATTTTTCCACTTCAAATATTGCAGCTTGCAGTATTTTCTTATTGACATAAGATTTATTGCGGCCTCTAAATCACAATGCCCAATCATCTGCATACAAAGATTTTCCTATGCTTTGTTCAAAAATGTCATTAATTATTATATTGAATAATAATGTTATATTGTCTACATACACTACCTTGTGAGAGTTCCATTCTCCACCATATATACTCTGGAATACTTTTCATATACTACAAAATGCCCAACCCCACTTATATGCTACCGCCAATTCCCAATGACTTTAACTTAATAAGTAACCCTTCTTTCCAGAGCCTATCATATGCTTTTCCACATCAAAGAAGACAGCTATCACTACTTCCTTGTTAGTCTGTGCTTTCCTGAAGTCTGGTTCTAAGCACAATACAGAGTCCATTGTTTACCGACCCTAAAAGAAACCCACTTTGATAGGGACACAAAAGAGCTTTACTTTCTAGGAGATATGTTAGTGTGACAATTCGTTCTATGATTTTACATAAATGGGAAGTTAATGCAATAGGTCTGTAGCTAGAAGGGTCTGATGGGTCTTTCCCTGGCTTAAGAATGGGCACTATTATTGCTTGTTTCCACACTGAAGGAAGTTGGCATGCGCGTTCTCGAGCTGACTGACAGGTGATGTCTGTATCTAATATGTGATTTGCTCTTTTACCTGTAAGGCGGTAGTTCATTTTTTGTCGTGCCAGTTTCTTCCATTCAGTTTTACCAGTGGTCCGTCTCGGGCTAAATATTGTCTTTGATTAAGGTTAGATTTAGAGGTAGGGGTATGTGTTGGGTTTCTGTGGAACTCCAAATAAACACAATAAACTGTGTATGAACGTCCCAGCCAGACGTTTCCCTTCCAGACTCGTGTGCGTGTGTGTGTCTGCCTGCCTGCCTGTGACAGTCTGTCTGTGTCTTTTTTTTTTTTTCCTCTTCATTTACCGTCAGGCGCTGTTGGGACATTCTGGGGTCCTTGAGCAGGAGGCTGTCGGCACGGTTGGCGTTACATTACAGTCTCCTTCAGTTCGCCCTCCAACCGGTCAGTCCTATCACATTGCCTCAGCGCTGGCAAGACGCTTACCAGGCTTGCTTTAATAGACTCACGCCAAGCTTTTTAACAGGTAAGTCAGTCAACGTGAAAGGGATTATTTATTGCGTTTTTTTGATGTTTGGAACCGAAAATTAACGTGCTTTCTACTTTAGGCTAGCACATTAGCTTGTGTTAGCTGAATCACCCACAGCTCGGCCTGTTCTCATGTCAGTCAGTCAGTCAGTCAGAAAGACAGAGAAGAGAGATCATCTGCATGGTAGAGTGTCACGAAGACGACCCAGCCAGGCACGGCATGTTTGCGGTCTAATCTGTGGTGCAGCTTTAATTGACAGATCAGAGGATCACAGACAGCTCGTGTACAGTGTAGGGATCAGCCTGACATGAGTGCATCAGACTCCTATTTTACGTTATTTAACCATATCAGTACACGAGTGCTCATAGTACGTGCTGTGTCTTTGTCTAGTTTCACTTCTAGTCTTGTGTTGTGCCACCATCATCCATGCGGTTTTCCTGCGGCTGCGTAATAGCCGATACGTCTTCCCATTTTAACCTTGCCCTTATTTTGCCCTTAGAAATATGTCAGTTTCCAAACTTTTCACTTTTAAGGTGATTTCCATATTTATTCTTTAAAGGATTTCATCACAAAATGATCAAAATTGTATTATACTTTCAAAGAAGATTTCCGTGATATTTCAGTAACAGTTGTGATTACACAGTTCCTGAAATTAAAGCACGGAAACCAGACATTACTGTTACATGTGTATTGACATGTATTGTAAAGGTCACAGTGATAATTCAGCTTAAAATTATTTCATCATTTACTTGCAGAACACAAACAAAGAGTTTTAGATATCAAGAAAAGTTGAAGATGATTTAACACTGTAGTCACACCAACATCTTGGCTTAAAATTCTTCCATCATTTACTCACCCTCATGCCATCCCACATGTCTTTTCTCTGCAGAACACAAAACAAAGATTTTTAGAAGAATATTTCAGCTCTGTGGGTCCAAAAATGTAATTGTGACCAAAATTTTGAATCTCCAAAAAGCACAAATGCATCATAAAAGTAATCCATACAAATACTGTGGTTCAATCCATGTCTTCTGATGCTATCTAATTGTTTTTGAGTCTAATTTAATCTTATTGATAACTTTTGTGCTGCCTTTGTGTGCTTTTTGGAGCTTCAAAGCTCTGGTCACCATTCAGTTGCATTGTAAGGACCAACAGACAGTTTTCTAAAAGTCTTTGTGTTCTGGAGAGGAAAGAAAGTCATACTCATCTGGTATGGCATGAGGGTGAGTTAATGAGAGAATTAAAATTTTGAGGTGAACTAACTTTAAGCAAAATAAAGTCAGTCATCATTCACTTTCATTGCATATTTTTCCCCATACATAGAAAAGGATTTATGAGTGAGACTTCCATTCTATCTCCTTTTGTGTTCCATGAAAAAATGAAAGTCATGTGGGTTTAGATTACATCATGAAGGTGAGCAAATGATAACATTTTCATTTTTGGGTGTACTATCTCTTTAAAGAGTGTGTCTTGGCTCCACCCCTTAACTCCACACCCCCATCATGCAACATCAGTTGTATTCGCATCATTCCTGTTGAAGCCGATTTGCATGCATGTTCCTTTCCTGTAGATTGTGTGGTGAATTCCTTATTCAGTGACTCAGTTAGGTGTGGCCTGCTGTCTGTTCAGATTAGCTCACCCTGTCAGAGCAGAGCTGCTGCATTCAGGCTGGGTCATTTATCAAACTGTTACAACACTGTCTTCACCAAGACTAACCGTGGAAAGCAAGAGATACAGTAAACCACCCAAAAACGTACCACTGATTTGTATCAAATGGCTCAGATCTATAGTAACTGTAAATGCTGAGCTATTTCTGTTGTATTCTGCAGAACTACATTAGTATTTTTGCGTCTCCAAAATACAAATGACCCACTAAATTATTCCTATAAACTTTCTTTTTTAGAGAAAAATGGCCATTCCCCCAGCATATGCTGATCTTGGCAAATCTGCCAAAGACATCTTCAACAAAGGATATGGTAACGTATCTAATAATCCAAGACTACAGAATATGAGAAATGGTCATTATCTGTGCTTGAAGTCCTGGTTGTAATCATTTTCCCTTGGTTTATGGATTATTTTCTGAAAGGCTTTGGTATGGTGAAGCTTGATGTCAAGACAAAAGCAGCCAGTGGAGTGGTAAGACTTCTCTTTTTGTTATATTTAATACACCGTGCATGACTTTCTGTTTTGTAAATTCTTGTGTATCCTCTGTTTAGTCTAGAGGCAGACTGCTGTATTAGTGCAGATACTTGTTTTTTGGAACTATCGGTTATCAGCTACAGTTAAGTTACAGTTACGGCTTGATTTTACAGTATAACAGCGGCCTCTAGAAGTGACAAAGATTGATAAATATTGTCAATGACGGATTTAGATACAGCAAATCCTATGAGGTGTCAGATTATTTTGATCTTTTTTATCAATATAAATATCAATTAATATAAATGCATATTTGCTTTATTAGATAATCAAGAGTTCTTTAAGATCAACTTTACAATAAGGTTCCATTTGTTAATGGATAAGGTATGAACTAACAATGAACTAAATATTTTTACAGCATCTGTTAATCTTTGTTAATGTTAATAAAAATACAATTGTTTGATCATAGTGCGCACTTGTTAACAAATTCATCTTTTGATTAAAAAACAAAACATTATTATGTGTTGAAATTAACATTAACCAAAATGTAAAAAATGCTGTTAAAGTATTGTTCACATTTTCATTATAAAAGAAAAAACATAAATGACAATAAACAGTAGCTCTCATGTTGAACAAGTTGTTAGAACTCAAACTAATAAATAAACTCAAACCTTTGAAAAAGTCATATTTTGCACATTCTTTACTGCTAATAAAACAATTAGCCTACGTTGTAAGGTGTTTACACTTGCATCCTCTTAAGAGCCATTATATTATTATTATGTATATATAAATTACATTCATATACCCTACAGAAATATGGATTTCTGTGATGGAGCACGCAACATTGCTACACAGTCTCAAGCCTTTATTTGGAAGGAAACCTAGTTTCGAGCTTTTTATTTTGGAAGAAGTGTTGTCTGTGTGTTACCAGCAGAGGTGACAGTGACAACAACTTTGTGCTCCTTCCGTGTTATCTCTTCCTCGCTTCACACAATCCTGGTGCCATGGGTTACTTTAGATTTGTTTAAACACTTGCAACGTCCAAACATATTTGGAATTGCGTAAATGTGCAACTGAAGTGCATGCTACAGACGCGCACAAACCGAACTCATAGACAAGCTGTTCTGTATAACGCACATAATCAAAGCATGAGATGGAATTCATTTCATGTGCATCGAGCACAGAACCGCTTTGAGAACACTGTAACACCATTTCATTATCCTCATGTGTGTTCCCAGAATACGTAGTTAGAATTATAGATCAGCGCGGTGTACGCGATACTCGTAAACATCTGCGGTTCTGTATTTCAGTGCATGCTTGAAAGTGAAACAGTGATTGGTCAGTTGAGGTGAAGATGGACCGCGAAAGAGTTGGTGATTTGGTCTATTATCCAGACACAGCCTTTAATAAAAAAGGATTTTAAAATGGCCGATTATTTCTGTTTGCTGGCTCACAAATATTGCAGACGGTAATGCTTAATTAATAGTGAGGGGCAGAAATCATGATCGCGATTTAAAATAAAATTGTGCAGCCCTACAATAAACTGCATCTGGGAATTGATTCATTTGAGACTCCTGTAGCATTTATGTCTGACCGTCATAGTAAGGAAAGACTAAGGTTATTTTTTTTAAACATTCTATGAATTGATTGTAAAGACTATCGCCTGATTAATTGGTTATCGCCAGATTTTAATCTGCAAAATCCACTGTTGTTCGACCTTAAAAAAACCCCCAACATAACAGGTTTTTTAACAGCTGTAGAGCAATATAAATCACTTAGGAACTATTGTTCAGCATGCAAGGAAAGCTCTATTGTAGATAAGATGTCCCTAACTGGAGTATGAATTTGAACACTGTCAACAAAACATAAGAGTAAGATCAATTTATAAATAATATGCAAAAAAATAATAATTTAATAATCCTTTTTATTCACTTCATTCGGTGGCCCTGAGCGGCTATTTTCAGCACATATAAGTACAGCTCCTACCTGCATGATTGGGGAATAACCAAAATCTCAAACTGTTTAATCAATATTACGCTTCAGTAATAAATGTCAAATTGCCAATAAAATCTGACTTCAGTGGTATCATGAATTTACCTTCTTTAGCTCAAATAACACACAAAACCTAAAAAAGTTGGTATTGTTAATGCGCGTTGCCCATCTACAGTAAATCACAAACGAATAATGCCTCTATCAAAAAGGTGATTTGCTCTTTTAACTGGAAGACAGGACTTCCATTCGTACTGTTGCCTTATTGAGTGATACGATTTTTATTATTATTATTTACAAGTGGTCCTTCTCCCCATTATGCTGGCTTTGATTCAGTTTAACGCATCCCTTATTTTGCGTAATACCATATACATATCTGATCTTTGGGTTTACACAATGCCTATTCCTTATGAAGGCACTTGATTTCATAATTAAATCCAGGATTATGTTGCCATGATCTGAAAAATGTCTTCCTGTCGTTCCATAGGAATTTAAGACCACTGGTTCCTCCAACACTGACACCAGCAAAGTGGTGGGCAGCCTGGAAACCAAATACAAGAGGTCTGAGTATGGTCTGACTTTTACAGAGAAGTGGAATACTGACAACACCCTGGGCACGGAGATCACCATTGAAGACCAGGTCTGAATGCTCAAAGTTTTTGTGATGATGAGTCAAGGTGTGGTTCCTTAATCATTAATAATAATGCTATTTGTCACACTTTCACAGATTGCAAAGGGATTGAAACTGACCTTTGACACAACCTTCTCACCAAACACAGGGTAATTTATTTTCGTTTTCCATTTGCTCATTATTTTTGCAGGTTACACCAAGCTTTGATGTCAGAAAATGTTCAAATTTGAGTTGAAACGGATTTATCTCATTGCAAAGCTGAGTTCAGGAAGTTTTAATGTTGCCTCATGGCTGAATGAAACTGGATATTCTAAATAGCAAGACAAATGTCATGTGTTTAGACAGAGTTAGCGTTGTATTGTCGTACATTAATGCATATCTGAAGGTTATAACATGATTACGTAGTCCCATTGTTTTGAGATGTGTGAATCGGTCAGGAGAGTGACATGTCTGGTGTCGCTTTGGCTAACCATCTTAGTCTTTGCTCTCAGATGACAGTCACACCGATATGGCATTCACCAATGTGTAGGTTCATGAGGCTCATGACAGGGGCCGTTGGATCATGTAGCAAAGGGGTGAAGAGCAGTATCTTTCTCTTAGCAGGTTCACCAGAACTGCTGCAAAGGGAGGTTAGACTACTTGTACTGTTCTATTGTATTTCTGTGGACAATGGAAACTGTCTTTAAGAATAGTTAATATGTTCTTTTGCTTTTTTTATTGCTAATTTAAAAGAAAGCTTTGGCTTGCGGTTTAAGATACAGCAAATTAATGGTACTAAGGCATGACTTAATGTCATCCACTATGGAATCTGCTGCTTAGACCTTGTCAGGTGTGTTTGTGTCTTCAATTCAGATCATAATTAATTTTTTGTCATTTTGGAAGCAAGTTATAAATGTTTGTCTGAAGTGCAAGAGTTTATCAAGAGCAAGGAAGTTTTTTTAAAGTTTAAAAACCCCTGTCCTATTATTTAGTAAAAAGAATATTTTAGGTTATGTGTTTCTTATGGATTGACTATTTGTCAGATAATATCACATTCAAATTTGAATGTTGGCAATTGCTAGTCAAAATGTCATTTTATTTTTTTAATTGTGTGCAAAAAAACCTCCCTTGTTTTTGGACTTTGAAACAAATCAAATCTTATTGACCCCCCCACCCCAATGAACAGAAAAAAGAGTGGAAAAGTCAAGACTGCTTACAAACGTGAGTTTGTTAACTTGGGCTGCGACGTTGACTTTGACTTTGCTGGCCCAACCATCCACGGAGTTGCAGTGGTTGGCTATGAAGGATGGCTCGCTGGCTACCAGATGTCCTTTGACACTGCAAAGTCCAAGATGACCCAGAACAACTTTGCTGTCGGCTACAAAACCGGCGACTTCCAGCTGCACACAAACGTGTAAGTCTTGAAGCATCATTACATCTGTCTAAATGCATGAGATGGGTACCTGAAGGTTTATTCAAATGTTGGGTTGTTGACATAACTGGAATTTTTTCATTTGTAATTTCTATCCATAAAATGCTTAGAATCCTTACTACCTGACAAATGTCATTTGAAATAAGTGAACTGAGAAACTGCACTGATTTCTATGACAGCCTTAGTCTCATTAAAGGAATAGTTCACCCAAAAATAAAAATTCCCTCATCATTTAACCACTGGAGACTTATGGATTACTTTTATTCTGCCTTTATTTGCTTTTTGCTGATATAAATCTTCAAAGCCACCATTTACTTGCATAGAATAGACTTGCAGAGCAGGAGTCATACACATCTGCGATGTCATGAGGGTGAATTATTCCTTTAAAGAGCAAAAAAAAAAAAAAGTCAGGGGGGCTGGCCCATACCTTTTTAGCCAATCAAAAAATTATACAATAAGAAATGCCTTGTGCCTGTGAATCAAAATGATTTGGGTTTGCTGACATCGGCTTGGATGACATGACCGGAGGGGGTTTTGGAGAGGATGTGTGGTTAAATTTCGCAAAACTGATGAAATCACTTGCAATACCTTAATATGCGAGTGGGTTATTTTTTTTAAAGTGCTGTAAGGACAGGGTTTGTTAATGGTCTTTTTTTGAGTGATTAATTGACTTGCTACTGCTGTCCCTGCAGTAATGATGGCTCAGAGTTTGGGGGCTCCATCTACCAGAAGGTGAGCGATAAGCTGGAGACAGCAGTGAATCTGGCCTGGACAGCAGGCAGCAACAGCACACGCTTCGGCATTGCCGCCAAATACCAGCTGGACAAGGATGCCTCCGTCAGTGTGAGTAAACAAACCCTCTCATACTGCTTTTATAGAGCGCACTAAATCACAAAAACAATTTGGTCGCAGAAGGGGAGACCTGTTTGTTTCTGTGCCTTAACCCATAAAACAATTCTAGAAGTAACTTTGTTGCTGTATTTAGCCAATCAGGTTAAATATGCACATGAATGACCTGAATTTTACAGTAGATGCTGTGTCACAATTTTCAAAACATTTCTGTCTTGTTTTTAACAGGCTAAAGTGAACAATACCAGCCTTGTTGGTGTTGGTTATACTCAGACTCTGCGACCAGGTATAGTGATGAGATTTATTTTTCATGTATCCCCTTGCTTATTATCATCCTCATCATTGCAAAAAGTATATGTTCCAGTGCAGGTGATTAGCTAAAATATACCAACTTATGAGCTTTTGTAAGTGAAAGGCAGGATTTTTTTTTTTTTGTATACAGAAATATCTTCTGTCCATCCACAAAATGACTTGAAGCTTTGGAAACTTATAAAATAAGATGTTTTAAAAAAAAATTTATGCAGACTTCTATTGTGTTTGCATTTGTGGTTAGAACCTGTTTTGTGATTAAACTGTTTTTTGTTTTGTTTTTTACAGGTATTAAGTTGACCCTGTCGGCCCTGGTTGATGGAAAGAGCATCAATTCTGGTGGCCACAAGCTGGGCTTGGGCTTGGAGCTGGAGGCCTAAACCTGCTCCTGCTTAACGTCAGAGACAAGGGAATATCAGAGAAATCTGACCTTAAATCTAACTCCAACAGCAACCAGCAAGGGAATTCAGGATGGGTTGGGATGTGTTCCAAGGCTACATCAAAAGCAATCGTTTTTATGGTGTTCATTTTTGTCCCCTCATGGTCATAATGCCCTTTTTGATTGTAGTTTTTGTCTCATAGACATTCACATTGGGTCAGCTACAAATTTAATTTCTTCATCTGTCTCCAGCACTGCCACAGTAATGGGAAAAACTCTCTGGGACAGAGGGCATCTGTGGCTTCCTGTTGTGTTCCCTTAGTAATATGGCAGTGGTTTTGGGGTGGGTTTGTGGCAATACTATGTCTCTGATTTCATCATTTGTATTGTATCTGATATTCCTTAGTCGTCTGAATGCAACTCAAGCAACCACTTAAAACTCCATATTAAAGAATATACCTGCTATTATTTAAATACTGTTATACCGTTGTTTCTTTCCATGCACACAAGGATGAGCTTAAGCAGTTTTGTTTTCCTTTGTCAGCCATAAAGTCTCCAGGAATAATTGTACATGAAGTCTGCCCTTGAACTGAGCAGTTTTTGGGTAGCCTAATGTGGAGACAGTCTGCCATAAAATAAGGCTAGTGAGCTGGCATGGCTGGCATTTTGTTTTTATTTGCAAAGCACAGACGATTAGCTGGATCATGCAGAAAAAGCAGAATGAGTTGGTCGTGTGGTTTGAGTTTTAGTACCTTTTGCTCCCAGTGTTGCGGTATGACCCTGATTTAACAAAACCTCAGAGGTCCTTATGATGTATGTTTGAACTTTTCAATAAACTATTTGAACTCAAGTATGAGAGATTTCTTGATATAAGTGTAATCTGCAAAGCAAATGGTTTCTTTTACCCAAAACAAGTGGCAGACCAATTAATCTGTGCTGATAGTTGCTTTTTTGGAACTATCAGTTATCTGCAAAAATCCATGCTGATATTTTTGGTGACAGAGGATTCTATGGTTAAAACGCCTTGATTCTAGAGTGTAATGGCAGATTCTGGAGGTGAAATAAAAACAATCCCCAAAACCTTGTGGGGATTTACTATATCTAAATCTTTTATCCATCCATCCATATTTTATCCTCACTGCAATTTATATTGGTAGTACTTTGATTAGGTTAAATTGAAACGAGGGAATATACAGTGTATATACTATAGGACTATATGGAAACGTGCCCAATCAGCAATTACATCTGGTCTCTGACTTCATACCTTGTGAATAATAATAAACCTTATTCCTCATTAAACCTCCATCTTGTAAAATATATATATATATATAAAACAAGTTTATATCCCAGTTTACATACACTTTGTTAGTATTTGGGTAGCATTGTCTGTAAATTGTTTGTACTTGGGTCAAATATTTGGGGGTGCCTTCCACAAGCTTCTCACAATAAGTAGCTGGAATTTTGTCCCATTCCTCCAAACAGAACTGGTGTAACTGTGTCAGGATTGTAGGTCTCCTTGCTCGCACACACTTTTTCAGTTCTGCCCATCAGATTGAGGTCAGGGCTTTGTGATGGCCACTCCAATACCTTGATTGTGCTGTCCTTAAGCCATTTTGTCACAACTGTGTAGGTATGCTTGGGGTCATTGTCCATTTGGAAGACCCATTTGTGACCGAGCTTTGACTTCCTGGCTGATGTTTTGAGATATTGCTTCAATATATCCACATAATTTTCCTTGCACATGATGCCATCTATTTTGTGAAGTGCACCAGTCCCTCCTGCAGCAATGCACCCACACATGATACTGCCACCCCCATCCTTCACAGATGGGATGGGGATCTTTGGCTTGCAAGCCTCACCATTTTTCTTCCAAACATAATCATTATGTCATAATCATAACATAATCATAGTCATTATGGCCATCATTAAGTTACATTTTTGTTTCATCAGACCAGAGGACATTTCTCCAAAAAGTAACATCTTTGTCCCCATGTGAACTTACAAACTGTAGTCTGGCTTTTTTATAGCAGTTTGGAGCAGTGACTTCTGGGATTGATTTGCACTTTTCACACCAAAATATGTTCATCTCTAGGAAACAGAACGCGTCTCCTTCCTGAGTGGTATGATGGCTGCATGGTCCCACAGTGTTTATACTTGCAAACTATTGTTTGTACAGAAGAACGTGGTTCAGGCGTTTGGAAATTGCTCCCAAGGATGAACCAGACTTGTGGAGGTCCAAATATTTTTCTGAGGTCTTGGCTGATTTCTTTTGATTTTCCCATGATGTCAAGCAAAGAGTCACTGAGTTTGAAGGTAGGCCTTAAAATACATCCACAGGTACACCTCCTATCAGAAACTAATCTGACTTACAGTGTGTGTAAAACTTTGTTTTGACTTTGTTCTGCAGAACACAAAGACTTTTAGAATATCTCAGTTCTGTAGGTCTATACAATGCAAGTAAATGGTGATCAAACATTTGTAGCTCCAATAATCACATAAAGGAAACTTATAAGCGATATAATAGGTGTTGGTGAGAAACAGATCAAAACTTCACTTTCACATGTGAATGTGGAGATTTAGAGTAAAACAGGACTTAAAAATTGTTCTGTTTCTCATCCACACCTATTACATTGCTTCTGAAGACATGGATTTAAACATTGGTGTCATATGGATTACCTTTATGTTTCCTTTTTGTGATTTTTGGACATTTGAAGTTTTAGACCTTCAATTTTCTTGCATTGGATGGGCCTACAGAGCTGAGATATTTTTCTAAAAATCTTCTTTTGTGTTCAGCAGAAGAAAGAAAGTCATGAACATCTGGGGTGTCATGAGTGCGATCTATCCCTTTAATTTGGTTAAAACTTAAATATAGTGGGTTGTAATGAGGCCAAGACTCAGTTCAAAATCTCAGTTCAAAATAAGAGTATGTGTGCTCCGGGCTTGTTTATAGTTAAAAGTACCACATTATGCATCAAATCTTCTTTTTTTCTGATTAACATTGGGTATTTGGTTGAACAATATACTGCTTTGGGGGTTTTATTCATATTGGACTCTTAGTCTATTTGTTCCTGTCATAGTAAGGAAAGATTAATCATTATTTTGTAACATTTTATAAATCAACTTAAAAATTGATTGATTGATTATCTGCATTTTCCATCATCTTAGTTAGTAATAAAACACTCAAAACACTATTTAACTTTTTAAAGGGCAAGAACATTAAGCTAACTAAGAAAGTTAGTAGCTATTTTCCAAAATATTAGAGCCCAAAAAATACATTTTCAAATTCTTCAAAATATTGGTTTTATTTCCAATTTTACAGCTTTAACAACTCGTGAATTTAACATTAAAAAGATAAGAACACTTGCCTCAGGACAGCTGCCTTCTAAAAAACTGTTTCTGTTACATAAATATTTTAGATTTTATATGAAGTGAGATGATGCCAGAGCTTTTATACTGTCATATGACTTCTGTATTTTTAGTGACCCACTTTTCAATCATTTTCTCAGAAATGTTACCCACTCATTGCTCCTTTCCCACAGCCTCTCAAATGTTTCCATCCCCCATTATACAAAAAACATTTTAGGATTAAGGAAATTTGTGTCAGAATTAATTCACAGAATGTTGATGAATGGAAGTTTTGACCATTTGAAGTGAATTTTATTGTGTTCATTCAGAGGAAAGTGAGACATGTTTCAATAGAAGTGATTTGACATTGGTCGTCACATGATTTGTCTGGGTATAACAAATCTTGCACAGTGTTACTAGAAAATACATTAATAATAATAATAATAATAAATCTTCATTAAAATAAAATAATAGAAATACGTGAACAGGCAAATATGTTGTTTTTACTTTGTAATTCATTAAGTAAATAATTTAGTCAGTAGGGGTTCAGCTGACAAAAAAGCTTGGGAGCCCCTCTGCTATAGAGCAAATGCCTTTTTCAGCCTATGGTGAAAAAATAATGTTTTAAGATTATGTATGTGCTGTTAACAGCAAAGATGAGAAGAGGAGCATCAAACCATGACATTTCCCAATTGCTAAACAGCAAAACTCAGAACCATGTTTCCTCTGGTGTAATCTCTTAATCAAATTATAGATCCTAAAAAACTAGGTAGCACTTTACAATAAGGTTCCATTAGTTTACATTAGTTAACAATGAACAATACTTTTACAGTGTTTAGTAATCTTGCTTAATGTTAATTGCAACTAATAAATATTTATTTTTGTATTTTTAGTAACTAACAAAGATTAATATATATATATATATATATATATATATATATATATATATATATACAGTTTATATAGTTCATTGTTTGTTCATGATAACTAAGTTAACAAATGCAACCTTATTATAAAGTGTTAACGAAAACTGTTTAGAAAAACTCAATTAATACACCATGAAACAGATTGATATGCTGAAATAATGTTTATTCAGTAAACTGCATTGTTTCAATACATTTGAAATAAATGGCTAATCAGAGCACGGGATAAGGCAAAAATAATAATAAAACAAAAATCTGTTCTTGTACATTCCTCCTTATTCACACATTCATTATTCATTATGTACACCTACTGTATATGACAGTGTACACATGCATCAGAAATATTCAGACTTTAAATGGGCAATTTCCAAAATTTGTGCTCAACTGAGATATACTGTCATGCAGTTGAGTCATTTTAATACATTCATCAAGGTTGCTTATTTTTTACATTTTTCATTCTCTTTTCTTTTAGGGATTTTCTCATTGAGCTTTTTTTTTGTTTTGTTTTTGACTACTATATTTTCTGCTCTATCTTTTTCTGCTGGCTTTTATAATCTACACTACATTAAAGGCTAAACATCTTATATTTTCACGCTGTCCTCCTTGCTACCCCCTTTAACCTGCTCTGTCTCTGGTGCTTTTGCCTCAGTTTTGGAAGATGGCATAGATTTTGCAGCCTTCACTTCATGTAAGCCACTGTCTGATTCTTTGTCATCTTTTGGGACAGTTTCTTCACTTTTTACATCTTTGGTGGTTCCACTGTCAGTCTGAGGGCCTTTGGTTGTTACACTTTCCCCTTCTGCTTGATCAGACATCTTCACTTTGCTCTCTTTACAATCCTTTTGTTCTGGCTTTGCATCAGATTTGGTTTCCTTGGATTTAGGGGTTTCATTACTCTGTGTTTCATAAACCATCTTTTCTGTGACTTTTGTTTCTCCTCTGCTGGTTTTCACACCGTCTACACTGCTATCTTTTGTGGTGTCCTCCAGCTTCTTTGACTCTTCAGGTTTAGATTTTTCTCCTGCAGCCTTTGAAAGGTCCTGTGATTTTTCTGGTTCTTTAGGCTTGCCACTTTCTCCTTTTTCTGTTTTCACACTGTCTACCAATCCATCAGCTTTGCTATCTTCCTTTTTTATGGATTCCTCTGATTTTTGTTCCTTTTCCTCTTTTTTTGTTGGAGACTCTTGCTTTTTCTCAACATCCTTTTCAGCCTCTGTTATTTTGTTAGTATCGCCTTGCTCAGATTTTTTAGCTTCTACCTTTACAGTGTCCAAAATATCCTTTTTAGGGGAACTTTCATCTCCACTCTTCTTTAATTCCTCCTTTGTATCCTCTCCTGAAGTAGTCTTTTTTCCACTCTCAGCATTTTCTGGTGCTGGCTGTGGTTCCGGTGTGAGAGTATCCGTCTCTACAGATTTCACTGCCACTGTTTCTTTCTCCTTTTCTGCTGTTTTTGCATTTTTTGGATAAGTTACCTCACTGGCCTGTTCACCGGGCTTAGTGTTTTCTTGAGTTGTTGTTTCAGGACTGCCGTGTGGCTCCTGAGGTGGTTTGTCTTTTGGACCAGTTTCAGCTGATTTCTCTGGCATTACTTGCGATTCTAACAGTTTTGATTTTGGGACATCTTTATCTACCTCTTTAGCTGATTTATCGTACTTCACATTTTCCTCATCAGGTGCATCTGTTTTTACTTCTACTTTTCCTTTTAACTCATCCTCCTGATCTTTGAGCTCTATGCTCTTTGTGTCTATTTGCTCATCTTTATCTGTTTCATCAAGTGTTTTTGCTGAAATTTTGTCTTGAGTTGGTTCAGAGTCAGTGTCTGCATCTTTGTTTACCTCAGTGTTTTCAGCTGGCTCTTCCTCTTTTTCACTGACATCTTCAGTCAGATTTTCTTCGTTTTCCTCTGCCTGTATTTCACGGCTATCTCCATTACCGTTCTCCATGACTGGTTCTTCAGTATCCTCCTGTGTGACATCACCTTGTATATCTTTCTCACTGCTCTCCTCATCTGGTTTTTCACCGTCTATCCCCTCCCAGCTCTTGTCAGACCCTGTGTCTGATATCTCCACATCTTCTCTGGTTGTCTCTGTAATGATCTCTTCAACAAATTTGTACTGAGGCTCTGCTTTCCGAGTCGCTCCCCCCTGCCTTTTGACACAAGGGAGAGTATAGATGGGTGACTGTCTGTAAATATGTGGTACTGAAATATGTGCATCCGAGATTGTAGAGTACCTTGACTCTTCCCCCTCCAAAAGGTTTCTGTAGAAGAAAATTGAAGAACAACAAAAAATGTCAGATATAATCCAGAATAAAATGTATTATGCTCACTGGTCAAACTGTTAAATACAGGTTAATAATAGAGTTGGGTAAGTTTAGCTAAAAAAAAAAGTAATCACACTACAAATTACTATTAGCTTCAATGAAAAGTAATCACATTACTAATTACGTTACTTTTCTTACTTGTTAACACATTTAGCACAACAAATTTCTCCCTTACAATGACTTCTTAATTTATACTGTGGAAGGAGCCGAACTTTTTTCTCCTGGGCGAAGTAAAGTGCTCTAGGTGATCAAGGCCGGCATTTATACAAAGCACAGCGTCTTTTTAAAATGAGTTTGTTGAAGGTGACGTCACAGTGTTTAATGAAATGTTCCAGTCATGGATGCAATGCCAATAATGCAGGTCTTTCCGTGGATCGCTTCTTTGCCTTAGTAAACATGTCACAGAGCCCCTTCCTCTTTTGGGTGACAAGTTATCTGATCTGACTTCATTAAACCGCAATCTCTTTTCAACACATTTGTCATAGCCACGCTGTCTTTGTTGAGTTTGTGTTGCGAATCATATAAACTTTTTTTACTTATACACAAAATCTGAGAGAAAGTCTTCAAAGTTATACATTTTTTATGATAGTAACACAGGTGACAACTCAACTGGCATGTGCAATTATAAATAAAAAATGTCCTGTCCAAATCGCACCCATGATTTGTTTTAACCAATCATCAACGCTCTTTGACCAGTCGAGTTCTCCTAGGTCAAGAATTTCAGAGATGTGCGTGAACAGGAGAAATATGACCAAATGTATTAAAAGTTCTTAACTTTTAACAATAAATGGAAAGTAACCCATCTTTCAAAGAATTTGAAATGTAATGTGTTACACTACTGTACAGTAACTAATTACTTTGTAATCAGATTACACCCAACACTGGTGGGGGTTTTTAATGGCCGATTCCAATATCTTGACAGCAAGATGGCCAGTATAATGGTGATATAAACTGAATATATGATAACAAATAAGATTTACGATAGGGATGTGCACAAGTTATCGAGTATGCACTCAGCACCAGGTACTCAAGTATTTAAAACATTACTTGAACATCGCAAATTAATTTTCCTTTACACATTTTTACACCAGTACTCATTTCCTCAACTTCAAAATGACTTGAAAATGCCCATCCCTTATTAAAGACAAAAGTCCTGAATTAATACAATAAAATGAGAAGTGCCTGGGTAGCTCAGTGAGTATTGACGCTGGCTAACACCCCTGGAGACCCGAGTTTAAATCCAGGGTGTACTTAGTGACTCCAGCCAGGTCTCCTAAGCAACCAAATTGGCCTGGTTGATAGGGAGGGTAGAGTCACATGGCGTAACCTCCTCGTGGTCACTATAATGTGGTTCTCGCTCTCGGTGGGGCGCGTGGTGAGATGTGCATGGATGCCGCGGAGAATAGCGTGGGCCTCCACATGTGCTACATCTCCACGGTAACATGCTCAACAAGCCACGTGATAAGATGCACGGATTGTCTCAGATGCGGAGGCAATTGAGAGTCGTCCTCCACCACCCGGATTGAGGCGAGTCACTATGCCACCACGAGAACTTAGAGCTCATTGGGAATTGGGCATTCCAAATTGAGGAGAAAAGGGGAGAAATATAAAAAAAAAAAGAAATGTTATTATTTTACACAATATTTCTAATTCACCAAAAAATATCTAAAAACAGAAAATATATATTATGAACTGACAATGCTGAAAGCAGATTTTTGGAACTGATCACAAGGACAGAAAAGTATTTATTTTAATTTTTAATTGGCCAGTTGGCCACAATTGTCTCCCAGTGACGATAATCTCAAAACGTACAAATGTATCGGTCCATTACAATTATATAATCAATCAAACAAGTACCTGTAAGAATAAATTTCAGCATCCAGGGCCATTTTTACATTGAGAAGATCCTGGTACTCCCTGAGATGGCTGCTCATGTCACATTTGGCATTTTTCAGCTCGAATTCCAGCTCTCTGATTGTGTCCTGCACCAAAGATAAAATACTGTGTGTAACATGGAAATCCAATAAAAAAGAAAACATACTGTACCGTAACATACTGTATTCAATTGGTCCTGAATATTAGGGAATGTGTGATATAAATTCTTGAATTAGTAGTGTGTAA
Source organism: Moxostoma hubbsi (assembly GCA_032164185.1). Lineage (NCBI taxonomy): Eukaryota > Metazoa > Chordata > Actinopteri > Cypriniformes > Catostomidae > Moxostoma > Moxostoma hubbsi. The sequence continues at coordinate 29,124,384 of JAVLUX010000021.1, forward strand.
AAAAGAGCAAAACTTATTACAAAACTGATAACAAAAATGATGAATTGTTTCTTTGTACACCAAATTATCAAAGCTGATTTGATATTTTTGAAGGTGGACGGTTCCTCACCTGGTAATGATGGATTTCAGCATTGTGTCTTTGCTCGAGGTCATACAGCTGCCTCTCCAGTGCCTCTCTCACACCTTTCACAGAGTCCAGCTCAATGTTCTTGGACTGAAGCTGTCTCCTGTGTGCATTAATCTCTGCTTTAGTCGCCATGACGGCCTCTCTGTTGACCTCAGCAGCTTTGGTCAGTTTGGTGAGCTGTGTGCGAAAGCGCTCCTCAGCATATCGGATGTCAGGGTCGGTTTGACCTTCGAATTGCATCCTGATGTCTCTCAGAGCTGCAGTAATATCACTTCTACTGAAATCACTTATTTCTGCAGTCACGTGACCTTCCTGGATTTGGACTATCATTTCAGCCACCTCGCTCTCGTGGTTTTTCTTCAGGAAGCTGATTTCATCTTCCAGAGCATGTGCTTTGCTCTCCATCTCTTGCTTGGCTAAGTTTGCGTTGTTGATGCATTTCTTCAGCACTGAAATGTTGTCCTCAGCATCGACCCGACCACAGGCTTCTCTCTTACACTTCTCTCTCAAAGTGTTGAACTCGTCCTCCAGATTCTGGCGATTGATCTCAATCTGATGCTTTTGAAGTGTAATCTCGTGAGCTTGCTGCCTCAGATCGTTGAGTTCCGATTCATACTCTTTGGACAGAGAGGTAGAAGATTTGGCTTTGAATCTAATGGCCTCGATTTCTCTCTCGAGCGCTCTGTTTTGGTTTTCCAGGTGACGCACCTTCTCGATAAAACCCGCGAAGCGGTCATTGAGCCCCTGCAGTAATTCTTTCTCACTCACTTTCCTCTGAGGCATCCCATCTGCGAGTTTATGTGAAAAATGTAAGCTATCGACTGCTCTAGCGCCGAATTCAAGGGTTTCATTACCTCTCAGTACAGTTGTGGACCCCAGGCTGAAGGCAGTCCTTGAGATCAGTTGTGATGAAGGACGTGTCGTTTGATACCGGTACTCTTCTCGAGCCCTGGCAGGTGAATGAAGAAGTCGCTCCATCGCGAGGCTGATGCGTTTTCTTTTGCAGCGTTTAGTGAAGGACTTGTGCCCTTTATATACTGCAGTAGATGCTAGGTTTGCGGAACGGAGCTGTCCGTGCTGTTTAAATGCACAGAATCAGCTGTTCAGCCCAGCATCATGCGCAATCACTCTTCCGCGAACCTCCAGGGAACCGCTGTGACGTCATCCGAACTCCACTTTACCCGCTGATACCGGACTCGCGCTCTTTGGAGGAGAGGATGCAAGATCTTATTTGCCTTTTCCTTTTATAAACTGAGTTAATGCTATCATTGAACTTTAGGCTATATGCTTTTATTTTTCAAGTAATAATAGCCATACTGTTGAATATGTTGTATTTTTGTAGCCAGTGTTTTGCAGTGTAAAAATTGTGTTCATAATTTATTTTATTTTTTTTACCTTAAACTCATTCATAATGGCACGAATACCATTATGTTGTTACTTTTGATTATGTTGTTATTTTAATTATTTTGTATAACTTATTTATTTTTAATATAATATACATGATATATTTTACTTTTCCTGTAATTCTCCAAAGCAGTGCTAACTGTTCTTTCAGCATATAATAATGAAATAAGAGTCCCAACATTTAGGTGGCTCTTATTTTTCTCCTTTAATAACCTGTGAGTAAAAAAATATATATTTAATGGCAATTTTAAAAGTAATAACCATGCAGTTTAATATTTTTTCAAATGTCTTGATGTCTTACCCAGAGAAGAAGTAATGTCTCTCTCATACAAAACAGGCAGGTATTATGACATTATTTTTCTTCTGATTGAGAATTAGTTTTTTATTTTTATAGAATTCTATCTATTCTCTAGTCTGTCTATCTAACTATCTAACTATCTGTCTTATCTTTTGTATATTTTCCTGCATTTATGTAATGAAATGCACACTGTTCTTTGTTTATGTAATGTGCAATTTACAAAAATAAATAAATAAAAATCCCAACTCATATTACTCATTCGTGCACCCTCAACAAAATTGTATATCAAATTTTATATATATATATATATATATATATATATATATATATATATATATATATATATATATATATATATATATATGTGTGTGTGTGTGTGTGTGTGTAATTTATATATATATATATATATATATAATTTGAGAAGACGTCACACTTAAATGAAAAAGCAAACATTTTCATTAGCTCATATGCAATTTTTTAAATTTTATTTTATATGTTGGTGTTGTTGATTTTACAGCATTACAGTGTTCTTCTTAGATTTGCCAAACAAAAATTAGCCTTAAAGCCCAGGGCACCCCCGGACAGTCAAGGGCCCCCTAGTAGTCATGGGCCCCTAGGCACTGGCCCCATTGGCCCGGTCGGTAATCCGTCCCAACATCTATTTTTGTGTTCCACAGGAGGATGAAAGCCATACAGTTTTAGAACAATGACACAGCTAAATATAAAATAATTAATGATTTCATTTTTTTTTTTTCTTCAGTGAACTACTTTAACTGACAGCTCAGGTGAAATTATTGTCATTACATGAGAGTATAGATATTATAATTAGTGGAACTTCAGATTTCAAAGTAAACCATCTTGTATAGCAAGGAAAGGTGCAGGAAATGTTGTCTCTTAATCAGTGTCTCCATTATTCTCTCTGCTAAAGGAATCCAAGTACATCCGGATCTGGTATGCATCCCTTCTGTCATGCCATAGGACTTTTTTCAGTCTGTTTCTGCAGTTTTTCCATTCAGTGGACACTCGACCCAGCATCATACCTTGTTTGTAATGCTCAACCGCTGCTGCCTCTGAACCCAACTTGTAGAGTTGGAAATCTCCATACTTGCGATGCCAGGCTTGAAGATCGTTTGGCTTTAGGTCAAGAGAAATGAGCTCACGGAACTTCTGCTCTGCTTTAGCATATTGTTTGATGTCTGCATATCTCAGAGCTAGCTCCAACTGTGGGTAAATGAACGCTGGATTTAAACTGGCACCCTTCTCTAAATGCTGAATGCAAAGGCGCAGCAACACTGGATTGTGGATGTCTTCCAACTGCATGGCTTTCCAGCGGTAATTGTTGGCAATCTCATGATGTAAACGTGATGACTCTGGTGCTTTCTCTAGCATCCTCAGCAGCACTTCCAGGGCCCTGTCATAGCTCTGCTCTTTCTTCATGAACTTTGCAACACGCAAAACAACACTGAGGTTATCTGGAGCCACTGTAAGTGCTTTCGTCATGTACTCCCATGCCTCAGCATTCCTTTGGTTCTTGAGGCACTTTAGCCCCAGATATACATAGATCATTGCATCATCTGGGTCCAGTATCAGAGCTTTCTTCAACTGGACTACAGCAGCAGACTCTTCAAAACTTAGACGCTTGTACTGATTATTCTCCAATCCCTCCAGACAGAAAAGAGAAAAGGCATAGCCTGTGTTCCATTCCTTGTCAAATGGTTCTTTCTGCAGAGCTTCATGGAAACTCTCCTGGGCCCTGATGTATGATTTTCTAGAAAACTTAAGAAGTGACCAGGCTTTTTCACTCTGAACTTCTCTGTGAAGCTCTGTTGGAGATGGAACGGGAAAAGCTTTGAGAATTTGATTCACTTTCTCTATGCAGGTTTTGGCTTCTGGCACATTGCCCATGAGACTGTGCACCCAGGCTAAGTTTCCATATGTCACAATTAAATAATTTTCATTTCCTGGATGTTCCTCTTTTGCAAGTTCCAGATTCTTAAGTGCCTTGTCATTAAACCCTTGTAAATGTTTGATGAAGGCAAAAAAATTAAAATCTCTCTGTTTCAAATTGTCTCCATATTCGCATTTCATTGTCAGCCTTTCACAGAATTTCACTTCAAGTAAATTAAGATCAGCATCCTCCTTTTGCAATCCCCACGTAAAGTGGCAGGACAATTTTTTAAGATCCTCCTCAGACATTTCCTTATTGTTTCAGACACAAAACAAAGACGTTTTAAGTTATTTTTAAGCAGGTTTAAAAATAGGCCACACTCCAGCAGATTTGCTTTCTCGGTATTATTGAATTTTGTTTCTTTTGGATACTTACTCTGCTTACTGTATATCTGACCATTTTTACAGTAGGACCTACAGGCACAAGATTTTATGTTTACTGAAATATCATTTCCATTAAGCATGTAAGCCATTATATATATATATATGACTTGTATTACTATTGCTTAAAGCAGTATTTTATTTTGGTATAATTTGATAAAGCATTTAGATAATCCTAAAACTAATATTTAACTTTTTAAAAAGTCTTACCTTCTATTAAGCACAAGCTCTTTGGTGGAAATCGAAATGTTGTCTGGCTTGACATGTTTACAGAACAGGATTTTAGACGGTTACTCCGCCTCCTTTATTTAGATAATATCTTAAGTTTCACATTCCTCTTGTTGTACCCCATAAAGATAAACGAAACTGTAGGCTACAGGTACAATGCCATTAAACAACACATTAAAAAGCAATACTGCTTCACTTTATGTATGCCGGTAAACTAATTCCAAATGAAGCTGTAAAAGGCCATGAGCCACAGGACATTTATACAGTACTACAGGCCACTTCAAGTCTCAGTGTGGAGAGCACAATTACGTTGTAACTGGATTTTCACTATCAATAAAAGCTGTTAAAGAGAGTAGAGAAAAACAATTAGTCGACACGTAAACAAACATTGAATATAGTCGAATAAAGTTAATGTTCTTAGAAAAGGACATCACATTATACGGAAGAGTATGCTGTCATCTAGCGGCTAAAGTTTATAACGCTTCACTGCTTTAATTAACTACTCCATGTTAGCAGCTAGCAAAATATTTGAGAGTTAGCAATTCAATTATAACGCCAAAATATAGAGACTTAGAGAAACCGCTACTTGATACACTGATTATTTGTTTCAGTCTTACGAAATAAACCCGTATTTATTGTCAACATTTACACTTTTACTGTAGAGATTGATTGAATTCTCTATATTTGATTTTAAAAAAAGCAATATTTCATTTTTCAGGTTTTTATTAACACAAGACAATACAGTTGAACATTTCAGTACATTTTAATTCAGAGCAAAAAGGAGATAAACGTCCCTTTTTAGTATGTAAATGTCAGTATTCCTTTAGACATATTACTGTAGGCTACTACCTAGATCAGACGTGGCCTTTTTTATTATTATTATTATTATTATTATTTTTTTACCAAAGGTCAAATTAAAAAATTGAGGACCAGGGGCAATTTTTAGAGGATTTAAAACCAGGAATAGGCCTATAAAGCTTATAATTTTATAAAAGCACTTGCATTAATTCTTCTGTTAAAACTTATAATTTGATCTGTAAAGTTGTTTAAATAGTTGTTTTAACATTCATTGTAGGGTTTTAGGGTTTGTTGACATTACATCATCATGGCAGCCAAGTTGTAAAATTGACTATAATTTGAAACAAAAAAGGTTAAGTGATTTTATCACACTAAAATAATGTTAACACACATAATGTTTATGTCTTGTTGCTATTCTTTTGAAACAGTGAGGGTTTTAACGTTCATAAATTGGCAGCGATGAAGACGACGACGATGATAAGTGCAGTTTATTTTCTAAACGTGTAATCCAAAAACCCTAACTTTTATATATATATATATATATATATATATATATATATATATATATATAAAAAAAAACAAAACAAAAAAAAAAAACACTGACATGACCAAAACAACAGAGTTAAATTAACAATACTTGACAATGGACCATGAAAAACATGAGGGTTAAATACATGACATGGGAGAACACATGACAAAGATAACCAATCACAAGACTAAACTATAAACAAGATAACAAGATTTAATGAGCTTTAACCAATGATAAGACAAGACTAATAGCAAAGTAATCAGACAATTAACCAATGAAAACAAGACACATGAACATGGGTGGAACAGGAATCACATGACCAGGGAACACATGACATGAAACAGGAACTAAACTAGAAAATAAAAGACATGAAAAAACATGAACAAAACACATAACTGTGACAGCCCCATTCACTTCCACTGTAAGTGCCTCACTATAACCCAGATTTTTGCTTTTTTTTTTAAGAAAAAGATGGATGAGTCGAAATACATTTTCGTGGTAATCAATATTATGTCACAAATGCTGTTGACTGAGCTTTACTTGTACTGAACCTGGCATATTCCTTTAATGTAATGAAGAGCTGCATCAATGGCATATTCTTTATGTATTTTTATTTAAAGAATGTATCTTGTCATATATGGCAAGTCGGGCCAAATCAAAGGTCGCCACAGGCCACCTTTGGCCTGCGGGCCCTGGTTTGAGCATTTCTGATCTAGATTATCTTCTGATAGCCAGGGTCAGTCCATCTCCAACAGTGAGCATACTGAGATCAATCCGGTCATCTTTATGTAACTTCTTGTTCAGTTTGTCAATGGTCTGTGAGGACAGGTCATCCTCTGCAGGGTTAATGACCCGTCCACCCCAGAGGACCTAAAGAACAGAGAAACCAGCTGACTGACTGCAAATGAGGAAAGGCAGGCCTATTTATATTTTTGCTTTATTCATCACAATATTATGTAGTTATTTTTCCAGCACATAGGCTAGATTTGATTCTTAATGAAAAAAGTACTTAATGAAAACCTACAGCTATAGTAGTAGTTGTAGTAGTAATATACAGGTGCATCTAAAAAAAAAATTGAATCTCGTGGAAAAGTAAATTTTTATTATTTTTTTTTCCCCGTAATTTAATTAAAAAAGTGGAACTTTCATATATTCTAGATTCATTACACAAAATTAAATATTTCAAGCCTTTTTATGTTGTAATCTTGATGATTACAGCTCATGGAAAACAAAAATCCAGTATCAAAAAATATTACAATAAAAAATGTATAATACAGAAATGTCAACCTTCTGAAAAGTATGTTAATTTATGCATTCAATACATGGTCTGTGTTCCTTTTGCATGAATTACTGCATCAATGCGGCGTGGCATGGAGGCAATCAGCCTGTGACACTGCTGAGGTGTTATGGAAGTCCAGGTTGCTTTGATAGCGGCCTTCAGCTCGTCTGTATCTCTGTCTGGTGTCTCTCATTTTCCTCTTGACAATACCCCATAGATTCTTTATGGGGTTCAGGCCAGGCGAGTTGGCTGGCCAATCAAGCACAGTAATACCATGGTCCGCAAACCAGTTACTAGTAGTTTTGGCTCTGTGGGCAGGTGCCAGTCCTGCTGGAAAAGGAAATCAGCATCTCCATAAAGCTTGTCAGCAGATAGAAGCATGAAGTGCTCTAAAATCTCCTGGTAGATGGCTGCATTGATTCTCGACTTGAGAAAACACAGTGGACCAACACCAGCAGATGACATGGCACCCCAAATCATCACTGACTGTGGAAACTTCCCACTGGACTTCAAGCAACTTGGATTCTGTGACTCTCTTCCTTCAGACTCTGGGATCTTGATTTCCAAATGTAATGCCAAATTTACTTTCATCTGAAAAGAGGACTTTGGACTACTGAGCAACGGTCCAGTTCTTTTTCTCCTTAGCCCAGGTAAGATGCTTCTGACGTTGTCTCTGTTTCAGGAGTGGCTTGACACTAGGAATGCGACACTGCCACTGTAATTTGTGCAAAATTCTTTATTCTGATATACTTTTATTTCCATGAGCTGTAAGCTGTAATCATCAAGATTAAAACATAAAAGGCTTGAAATATTTCACTTTATGTGTAATGAATCTAGAATATATGAAAGTCAATGTGGAGATGGCCTTTACTATTAATGGAGCACTGGTGGAGAGAGTCAACAGTTTCAAGTTCCTCGGTGTCCACATTACTGAGGAACTCACATGGTCTGTCCACACTGAGGCCGTTGTGAAGAAGGCTCACCAGCGCCGCCTCTTCTTCCTGAGACGGCTGAGGAAGTTTGGAATGAACCACCACATCCTCACACAGTTCTACACCAGTACTGTAGAGAGCATCCTGACTGGCTGCATCACCGCCTGGTACGGCAATAGCACCGCCCACAACCGCAAAGACCTGCAAAGGGTGGTGTGAACTGCCAGACACATAATCGGTGAGCTTCCCTCCCTCCAGGACATATATAACAGGTGGTGTGTGAAAAAAGCTCGGAGGATCATCAGAGACTCCAGCCACTCGAGTCATGTGCTGCTCTCACTGCTTCCATCAGGCAGGCGGTATCGCAGCATCAGGACCCGCACCAGCCGACTACATGACAGTTTCTTCCCTCAAGCAATCAGACTTTTGATACATGATCTCTCACGATCAACAATCAGCACTGCACTCTATTAATCTATTATCTCACACTGGACTGTCATAATTATATTCTCCACAATACAACTACTGTATATATATTTTTATATACTCTTATTTTTTTATTGTATGTGTATTCTATATTGTGTGTATCGTTTACTGTACATTGTATAATAGGATTGTGTTTTGTAAGTATATGTAAATTGTGTTGTGTAAATGTTGTTATTTGGTATATGTCTCGTCACTGTCATGACTGCTATGTTGCTCGGAATTGCACACAAGACTTTCACCTACTGTTGCACTCGTGTACATGGCAGTGTGACAATAAAGCGATTTTGATTTGATTGAAGTTCCAGTTTTTTAATTAAAGTACGGACAAAAATGAACTTTTCCACGATATTCAAATTTTTTGAGATGCACTTGTATATACTGTACATCCATTGAGTATGGATTTACAAGCAGACTTTTCTCAAACTAAAATGGGTGTACATCATACTTACATTATCGATTGATATTATGCCACCCTTTCGAACAAGCTGAAGAGACTTTTCAAAGTATGTATCATAATTCTTTTTGTCAGCATCAATGAACACAAAGTCATAGGTTTCAGCCTCACCAGCGTTTAAGAGTTCGTCTGTGAAGACAGAGCAAAATTTTATTTCCTTAGCTCTATTCAAAGAGTTTGATGGGTTACAAATAAAAAAAAATCTTAATTAAAAGTGATGGATAACAAAAATGTATCTTTACCCAAGGTTTCAACTGCAGGTTTAATGCGGATATCAATTTTATCCTCCACTCCGGCCTAAAATAAAAGGACTTTGCATAATATATCCGTCATGTACAACAAAACTTGCTGTGTTTACCATGCATTTCTCAGACATGTTGAGTCTGCGTATTGATATGGTGCTATTTATTTATAAAAAAAAAATTTTTTTGCCCATAGTTGCTACAGAACTAGAAAAAAAAAGAGAAAATTGATGACAAAGTACTGCGCAGTTTGGATTTACTAATTGTGCCGATATCAGCACACAAATGGACACCCACATCTGTCTCTATCAGCACACTGCACAGTCTGATGGACATTTCTGCATCTCTCTTCCCTCACTACTGGGCAATTGGGTTTTATACTGATGACTGATGTTCTTGCAATGGTAGACAGTAATCAATATAAAAACGGCGACATATGTAGGTGTATTTGTGGAGGAGCAACTTCACAGACACAGTTTTCTGAGAGGCATTGACATGCTCTAACTAATTTCTTTCAGTTGTGAATTAAAACTCAGCAGCTACTAAGCTTCATTAAATTTAGATGAATATAAATGATATATGTACAGAATAATGTTACAAATGTGGTGCAATATGTTTTGTTTTGTCATACCTCTGTAAAAAAGGGCTTGGCTATTTTTACATATTCCTCATTGATTTCACAGGCCACCACTCGTCCATGCTCGGGTATTACCAGAGCCATATTTAAGGCATTGTATCCTGTGTACATACCTAAGGTAGATGAACCCAAGCAAAATGTGTATTTTATAAGAAAGCAGTGAAATGTGAACACATAATTGAATGTATTGCACCGCTTCCACTCACCTATTTCAATAGTTTTATTGGCTTGTATCAGCTTCACTAGATTAGCCATAAACTGAGCTTGCTCAGCTGCCACCATCATTATGTTTTTGGAATCATCCATAGTTTTCTTAAGAGACATATACATGTGAGAAAAGCAAAGGCCAAAGGTGTAGTTTCCCCCTCCCTGTCTCATTATTACTGATTTATCAGGCTTGAGAATATGCTGACCTCTAGTGTTGAAAAGTGAATCTACATATAAATCCATAAAGAACATCCAAAAATATAGTAAAATGTGCAATTTTGTCCAAAAGTCAAAGACCAAATTGAAAATCTATTTTTTTCTCTCATTTAAAGCAAGTAATAAAAACAGGCATATGTAATTTTATATATATAAAGGAATGACTAATAAAAAAAGGACATTTTCTAACCATTTATTCACCCTCATACCATCCCAGATGTGTGACATTCTTTCTTATGCTGAACACAAACAAATGTTTTCTATCTGTGGGTTCAAACAATGGTGACCAAAAGTTTGAAGCTCCAAAAATGACATAATTACATAATGTCAGCATAACAGTAATCCATGCGACTCCAGTGGTTAAATCCATGTCTCCAGAAAAGATCAATATTTAAATCCCTTTATTCCCTGTAAATTGTCCTCCCTGCCCAGTAGGTGGCAATATACACAAATAATGTAATGTAATGTACATCGGCAAAAAACAAAAGAAGAATATAAAGATGAAAGCGGACAATTATAGTAAAAAAAAAAAAGGATTTAAATATTGATCTGTTTCTCACCCACTCCTTTTATATAACTTTTGAAAACATGGATTTAACCACTGGAGTCATATGCATTACTTTTATTCTGCCATTGTGTGATTTTTGGAGCTGCAAATACTGGTCACCATTCACTTGCATTGTAGGGACCTACAATGGAACTTACAATAGAACTTTGTTCATTTGTGTTCAGCAGAAGAAAGAAATTAATTTGGAATGGAATGAGGGTGAGTAAATGATGAGAGAATTTTATTATATTGGGTGAACTATTCCTTTAAGATTCGACATTATTTCATATTAATTTAGTGTGAAAAAAAGAGGGTGAGGCTAAACATGTTAACGCCTAAAAATGTCAATTATTCTGATCATTTAAATTGTGATGTAATAAGCATTTATGATGTTCCTGCACTACCCACCCCGTATGATATTCGAACCGGCGTCTCCGTCATGGGAGACGTGTGTGCTAACAAGGAGGCTAAAGGCTACAACCTTTAATGTCAGTCGCTAGTGCACCTCTTGAGGTCAGGAAAGTGAGGTTTATACACATTGCTCAGCTATCTATCAGTTGGCCACCATTACACATTACATTAGAAAAGACTGCAAAATAGAATAGGCTGTAAATTATGTTTTCCACTAGTGACTTTTGGACACCTCAACCATGTTAATATACTGTATTCACTCTATATTTTAATTAGCTTATTTTATTATTATTATTATTATGAAAGGTGGAACATGTGAAGTGTTCATACATACCAGACGTAGTTTGGTTAGCACCGGGTGCTCCCTCAGAGAGTTATTAACTACATACTGTAGCAGAGGATCGTCTCCTTTGTGACTCTTGCTAATAAGAGCAGACCTGCATATTCCTACACAAATTAAATTAACTATTGCATTTCCAATTGCACATTGTGTATTTTTAAGTCAATGTTTGGTTACAACTTCTAACCAACCAACCCACTTAAATCAAGATGAAACATTGTTAGCAGGTCAAAAAGGGAAACATTCCAAAATGACTCCAAAACACTGCCATTATGAAGCATACATCTGTATTTTATAAGTGAAAGTACTTTCACACAAGATTTACCCATCTGAGCATATCTGTCATAATCGAAGCAGTCAGAAACCTACCTGTTAATGTCAGCAACACAGTAATGGTGTTCAGCATCTTATTCTCATGGGCCAGACTTAATCAACAGAAACAACAGAGACAAATTAATTTGTGATGTGTCCAAGTGAGGCTTTTATTTCAACTATTTGAGAGAGAAAGTCCATGGTTTGTTTGTTTGGCCTCTTAAGATAAAAAGGTCCTGCTGTTTGCAAGTTATTGATTTCAGCAAAGTTTTAAAGTATTTTTTTAATGGGTGCTATAGGAATATCATGATAATACACTGAATAAAAATAATTTTATAGATCTGAAGAGAATGATGGAAAAAGGGGTTTCAAGGGAGAGCAGAGAATTACATGTCATTTGCAAGAGCTGTGATTTTGTGACAATTCAAAAAGCTTTCAGGCTTTTTAAATTCATTTTCTTTACATATTTTCAGTTGCAGAATGCATGGCTGACATTGATCAAGGGCTGTTCCCTCTTCGTTTTATATTCCATTTACTGCCACAGATATCTTTTTAGAATGGTAAGATTACCGCAAAAACAATAAATGATCAATCACTACAAAAAAAATTATTTATACCTTTGCAAAATGGCTCTATACATTTTAAGGGCTCTATGTGGCTCTTGAATGTGACTTATAGGCAAAATTAAATACATGCATAAACTTTTTTTAAATCAAGATTAAAAGTTTTGGTAAAAATGTGTATGGATGTATGTGAGAAAAAATATATTAAAATGACAAATAAATAAATCAAAGTAATGATATTGATTATTATGCAAAAGATTATTTCATCAGTGTGGAAATCCCGGGAGTAGCACTTTGCTTATCAGTCACGCAACTGTGTAACAGCTTATATCAACAATACTGTGTCAACATAGTCATCCAAATACATGCACTACATGCACATTACTCAATGACGCATATTTACTAAGGCTTGAGTGAATTGAATGTCGTGAAAAAAACACTGCATTTGTTACTTTGTAATGTGATTCGAAAATCTGGACAATGACCTTGTAAAGGATTATAAGGGAAAGGTGGTGGTGAGAACCGGCTTGACAATATAAATAAGATTTTAATGAAGAAACAAACCAAAAGACACAAACATAAACACACGACAGTCAGCTGCCCATAAACAATCTCTCTCTCTGTGTCGCACCGCCATCCGCAGTCGGCCTTTATCCCTCTTGGAGGCTTAATTAGCCTGATAAGGGACCGGGTGTGCAGCATCACGACCCAGCCCCGCCCTCCGCCCTGTCACAGACCCAAAATGAGTGACAATGTAAGTAAAAATGTCTAGGCTGGACCTGTTCGTCAATTTTGATAGCATATATATTCACTCTTTGTTTATTGTTGCACACAAGTCATACACTCAGCACCAAAAATGTCACCCTTACAATGACTTGTTAGCATGTGCACACCACACAACTGTCAAAAAAAAGCAAACAGCTGTACATATGAAAATAATTCATTTTTATATGTATTTCACGTAAATATATATATATTTTTTTAAATATAACCTGTGTAACCCAAATGTACATAAAATTAACTTAATTTAAAGTAAGTGTATAAGAATGTAATTTTAAAATGTAATGTGTTACACTACTTTTATTACACTTAAAAGTAATTCGATTAGAGTAAATTATTACTTTGTAATCAGATTCCACCAAACACTGTTATTGACAGCCCTCTCAAGCAAATAATCCATACAATGTTTTAATGATTTCTTTTAGCTTTAGTACAATGACACTAAAAGCAGTCACTTAAAGTATTAAATTAAATATGAATCAAATTTAATTATTTTCTCACACTGTATAAATGGTCTTTGTACATTAAAATATATGCCTTTATATTTTAGTAAAGGGGTCCATCACAGGGGTATCCTTGGCATCATAATGTTTAAAAACCTGTATATTATACTACTCTCGAATGGATGACGAAATGCTTAAAGAAATAGGCCTCCAGAGAATCTGTCTCTGCTAGTATGTAGTTTAGAGACTCGTTCATTTCATTATTGTGTTCATGACTTTGCCAAACTTAATGAAATGCATTTTAATGATCAGTCTTTGTAGTAATTTGCATGAACATGCCCGTGGAACGTAGCCTCCCACACACAGTAGTGAAGTTCCGGGTATCAGTCTCAAATAAAGTGTAAGTGTGTCATATGGTAAGTTTGTTGACTTCATCTCATTACTGGCATTTCAAATATGTTTGTCTGTGTGTTTGTGTGTTTCACAATGAGAAAACCAGTGCACAAAGCTGTTCAGTGACTGGGTGGTGGGGCACTCTCAAAGGAGGCGCACTTCCTCTGTCGATACGATAATTAGGTATGCACGGATGCAAACAAATCTCCCTGCCCACACATAAGTCATCAGCAGTGAAATATGGGGCATGATGACTTTGAATCTTGCTCATGCTGCGGCGCGTAATGACAAGGAGAGATGCCTGTAAATAAAGTGTGCGTTTCAAGTCCGTTTGCTGAAAATAAAATGCCATGTTCTCGCATCCTTTCTCCCCCATTGCTCTGGGAAGCTTATGTGATGCTAATTGTTTCTGCTACTTGTGCCAAGTACCCACTGTTCTTCAACACTTTCACCAGACAGAGCCCGGTCCCTCGGCTGCTTTCGGTGTCTGTTTAAGGACTGAAAGGATGCATCTTGCCATCTTTGGAAAGTGCCTCTCTTCCTCATCCCAGCCCTGATTGTATTTGCTCTTCCTTTGGTTGTCAGTGCATCACCTTGATATATGCTCACAAACCCACTCAGAGGGCTCAGGTTAGGAATACAAGAACAAAAAATTATCCCCACTTCCAAAACAAGACAGGGAAATACACATGAAAATGTTAATATGAAACAAAATAATTCAGGAGGCTTCGCCTTTGTTGTGAACAAATGTGACAAATAAATACAGTTGTTGTAAACACAGGAGCAGTTTCAACTTTTTATTATTTGCATTTAAGGGTGCCTGATATGGACAAAAATACACATTTCAAGTATTTTATTTTTTTTTTTATCGCCGCACAGCAGCATGAGAAAAGCTCTAAATTTCAGTCTCTTGGAGCATATGCTGCAAAAATAAATGGATCTGAATCACAATTTGAAGCAGAGAAAATAGTTTTATGGATTTAAAAAATATAGTAAATTTTTCATTATAAAACTTATGTCATATTATATGTAATAATATCATATCCAAAGCCATATCCATGCAATATAAACAAGGGCATTCTTTTTAGAAGCAGAGAATGCTGTTCTTGCTATCTTGCAGCAAGTGGCAGCGTTGTCCACTTAATGACACATTTAAACCGCAGTTTGCCATTGTCTCCCTGAAAAGACACTGTAGAAAGATCACTGAAATATAGTGATCACCAAGACAGAGTTCCAGTACCTTGCTACTTAACAGAAAACACACAAAAGCATAAAACACTAATAAGGTAAAACTTCCAGCTCTTGTTGCATTATTAATAATTTTATTTTTATTTTATTTTATTGAGAAGAATAAGTTATTTGACATCATTTAACATTACAACAACAGAAAAAGTAATATTTTTAGTCTTATTTGTGCTCTTAAATTTTTTTTAATCATGTTTCTGTTAACAAAATCTTCTCTAGAAAAAAAATAAATAAAACTAATAAGCAAATAGTACAAATAAATTCCACTAAAAATTTGTCTGGTACCTTTATGAAGCCTTGTGTACAGTATCTCAGAGATAAGCTGGTACAATTATTTTATATAAGCCTGCCTTTGTGTCTCTATCCCATTGTGACAATGTACCAAACCTGGTCTGCATAAAATTAGACATGAGTGGCAGGTGCAGTTGTTTGACTTTCAAATCAAAGCATCTTTTTTTATTAACCTTGCATGTAAATAAATAGATTTCAATTTCTATGGAATTGCATGTGGCAATGACAGTCCTCAAAACATCAAACAAACGGCTTCAGGGCAATCGCACCATCGCAAGCCCTCTAATGTGAAAGGCACTGACACCTGAAGCAAGGTGCAAAAAAGACAGATGTCATTTTTTCAGAAACAATTAGCGAGAGAACCTAGCATTTGAGGATGGCTCATCTTTCCAGCTTGTCGGCTCTTATATGTGGCAGTGCAAGGCTGCTGGAGCTCTGTCGTATATCACTTGCTGCTGACATCTCCCTGCCTGTGCAAGTCAGGCCTCTATAGTGCTGTATGTGCAACACACACACACACACACACACACACACACACACACACACACACACACACACACACACACACACACACACGTTGGTGCAGCTATTCTAATGAGGACTCTCCATAGACATAATGATTTTTATACTGTACGAAGTATAGATTCTATCCCCTAAACCTAACCTTACCCCTAAACATGACCCTCACACAAAATAGCATTTTTTAAATACAAAAAAAAAAACATAGTTGAGCTATTTGAATTACGAGGACACTTGAAATGTCTCATTAACCACATTTATAGCATAATACCCTTGTAATTACAAGTTTGTAACCTAAAAAAATTTCCTCGTAAACCACACACACACACACACACACACACACACACACACATACACACACACACACACACACACTAACATACTGCTTGAAAACCATTCTCACCTGAATGTTAAACAGTGCTGAGGTCTCTGTCGCTTTTAAAATGATGTTTCGTATTTATTTTCAGCTTGCAGTGGTAGTAACAACTATGCAATGGAAGTTCTCTTGTTATATTACTAACTTGTTTAGAACAAGAGGGTATTGTGGAGTCAACTTCCTCACAATTTATCTTAATAAACATTACAATTGTAGACTCCATGAAAAAGCCCAGGCATTAGTTTTTAGAGCATGGTCAATAAATGATCAATAACTACTAAACAATTACCTTACCTATGAAAAATGGCTAAATATCTTTTATTGTAATGGCTCTATGTGGCTCTAACATTTGACATTTTTATGCAACATCACATTGCTGAATACATGCATAAAAATTGATTCTTTTAATCAAAATTCTAAGTAAAAATATGTCTGAATGAATAAGGGAAAGTTTATATTTCAGCTGCTGTAAATTTGTTTAAGATTCTCACAATTTTTGATCCCCCTTTGCCTTCACTAATTCATTTTAAATAGTTCAGCGTGTCAAATTAATTTAAAAAGTAAAAATGTTCCATGTAGTTTCAAATTATTTTATCTCATATAAGTTGTATTCAAAATAATGGACCAAATCCGGGTTTGGAATGCAGAAGTAAAAATAGCAGGGTAAACTTCTATAGGGCTGAATGGGAGATCACAGCAAATATATATATATTTTTGTTTACAAAGGAAACTTCACCATTAAATCTTCCCAAAAGAGGAACAAATACACAGTGATGGATTATGGCAGTAAAAATGTACCGTCACTTCCTGTGGTAACTAGATTTGTAAAACTAAATCCAGTTTACAAAGTATAATGTTGTAAATGTACACTAAATAATGTAAAAAATTTAAAATGTAAAAAAGATGCTAGATTTACAATGCCCAATAAGGTGGAAATGTGATGGGGTTGTGAAGGGTTGATTATAAAATAACTAGCAAAATACCCTCATACAAGCATCCGTGTCATTGAAAGAAAATAGTCTTCCACCCATCTGTCTTGGAGGACTTTTCCTTGCAGAAAGCAGATAATGTATGTGATGGGAAGCTTCAATTCCTTTTTCTCCATATACTGCTGACACCAGGGTTATTTACACCACCCAGTGCGTCTGAAATGGATGTCCTTTTGTACAGTCACTTCATTTTCCTTCCCCATTATGCTTGCTTCTGCCTGTGAATGTCCTGTAATTGCCATACTTGAAGTGCTAATGATAATGTTATAACTTGGATCAAGTTGCGGTGGCAATTGGACCTTTTTAATTGAGTCAATTATAAAGCCTGTGTGTGTTGAAGCTTACTGAGGGAGTGCCAGAGAGATCTCTCCTCAGGTCGAGTGTATGTGTGTGTAATATGGGCTTTAAGTGCCCTGGGCGAGAGATAAGGGTTCAGGGGAGAAAGATGACGGAGAAGAAGAGGGCAGATCACAGAGCCTCCACTGTAATATTCCCAGACACTCGCCACATCTGAAGTTAATCCAATCATGAAGCGACGCCTTACTTTCATTAGCCCCAGACATGCGAGCATAAGGTCAAGAGCAGCTTGTATTAGCACAATGATGTCAGAGAGAAATGGTGTAGATAATTGACTTTCAGTTCCTTTCAGAGGAAACCCCAAAAGCTAGTCGGCCTTATGGAAAACAAAAACTTCAGCCGGTCATGTGTTTAACAACGGACGCATAAGACACGTCAAACTCATGGGAGCGTTGTCTCCTCCTATTCTTTGCTTGTTCTCAGTGCGGAGCAACGAACAGCCTTGTTGAGTTATCTCTAACAGAGTGGGAATGCCAACATATCTCTATGGTTAAGTACGTCTGACGACTCGCAAAAGACTCCGCGCGAGCATGACTGCAGGTCTTTGTCATGTCACGATCGCGCTTGTGCTCAGGCCGCGATTTTATCAACTTGATTACCAGCTTGAAATGGCTGGAGGATTTTGTGTTTTATATATTTATATATTATTCATTATGATATCCATCATGTTAACTTTGTGTGCTGTTAAGTTGGACTAATCTCAAAGGATTGTCTCTTCCCCTAGCTGTATGAAAATATTAATTCAAGAAAATAAATGAAAACCATGGGAAGTGTGTTTAGTGACTTGTGTTGTAAAGGTTGCGATTTATGACGGGAGTAATACATTACATTTGTAACATACACATAATATGGGACTTGTGAAAGGAATTGCTTGAAATAAATGCTTTATGGCCTATTTAGAGCACATGAATGAAAATGTTCTTCAAAGGAACGCACCTATTTTGCCGTTCATATCAGCAGCAGAGAGGCAGAGGCCCTTTGTAAGGAAATAGTATTCTGCTTAATGTTCCATGAAGACCATGGTGAATTTATATTGATGGGACTGTTGACTCTGAACTACATAGCCATGATTTTTTCATAAGCCACGGGAAACACGAAGTCAGCCAGCTGACAGGTGTTAACACTGAGAATAGCGCTGTGAATAAGAAATGGGACACGCATAAAAGCGGGGCTGGATTTGGTCTCAGAACTTGTGTTTTGCACTGCACCCTGTTAAGTGTATAACTAGAGGTTTTACTGCGACTTTGTAAACACCAGGATGCATGTCAAATAGGATGAGTCTTGATGGCTGTAAAACAGGACCATTCCTCACTTATTATCTTTAGTCGAGCTCTGGAGCAGTGCATCCTCGTGTTCCTGTGCGTCAGCACAGCCAAGCCCGCTTGGGAGAGCATTGATTATTTTGGCTTTCTGGGAAGAAAGAGAGAGGTGTGATTTTTCTTTTGTGCTTCTTGAAAGAATCAAGAAGAATAAATATTTGTCTGCGTACGTCAGAGGGGGGCATATACAGTATGTGTTTATGAGCGTCTGTACAGGGTTAGTTTCACAGCGGTTCTCCTCTGAGGAACAGTCTGCCAACCCCAGGCTGAGCCGCATTCTCACTAGTCAACTTTACTGCCTTCATTTGAGCTGATGAATGGCTAGCTGACTGAATGGCTCCTCAGCTCCTCGGCCTGCAGGCTGTAGTGAGTCCCAGGAGCTCCAAAGGACCCGCCGCCTCTGGCCCAATACATCCGCCTCGCACTTAGTTTTCTCTGGCTTTAGAGACAGGAAGGGGGGAGGCTGGTGGTTGTGAGGTTCCTGAAGAGCTGGGCTTCCTGCAGCTGTTGTGTCATTCAGGGGCTATCCATGGGCTCCTGCTTTGCTCAGCAAACATACATCAGACAGATATTAGAGTAATCCAAAGGTAATATTTTAGCTAGCATGCCAGGGGGATGGGGTACTAGTAATGGATGCCTCTGCTGCTCATCCCTTCTGTCAGAACTCGCTCCACAACTCATCGAAAACAATTCCACCGCTAAACCTTTTTGCTTATGTCATTACTTAAATTTATTTGGAAGTAATGCACCTAGTATTTTATTCTTAATCACGCTGCTCAAAGGATCGAGACATATTTTCAAAAGAAAAGCTTGCATGCTCTTATGAAAGCAATATATTACCTAAGCACTTAGCAACCCAAGAAAGGAAATAAAACTAGCTGCATGATTCTTGTAGTATGATTATATGACTATATTACTATCACAGTGAAGCCCCTGTTGGCTTGAGGCAATGCGTTATGGCAAGAACTCCATCTGCAGTTGCACATCTTACCCTGAGGTTATTACAATTCAGATTTGTTTGAACCAATGTACCCTTTATTGTGTTTTATTGTTCGCACTCTGTAAAACACTCTTTTAAGTGTTCTCTGGACAAGTTCATCTTTCTCTGAGAGAGTTGTTATCAGATGAAAGCAAATTGAATTGCATTGTGTGCAAGCAAGAGGCTAAAATGTTTCGGTTTTGTGCACGACAGATTTAATAGTTCAGGCAAAAGAGAGTATGGCACACTTCCCTCTGCCACAGGATCCTTAGCCAGCTGCAGACTCCAAAAGGAAGATGATCGCTCTGATAGGCCCCCCTGACATCCCCACATATGGGGGGCCATATGTTTCCTTGATAGACAAGCAAGGGCAAGCACAGCACAAACAAGTTCTTGGCACTTGGAGCACTCCGCCTCTGAACAAAAAGAAACACGACAGATTCTCAAGTACTTAGCATAGGGATTGCTGAAGGGTGGATGCATACCCCCAGCCAAACTTCTACTAGATGAAAATAGACAAAAAATAAATGATACATGCATACTGTGAGTGTTGAGCTATGTTTGAAATAGCATACATATATATTACTCTTACCATTGCGGTAGTATACATAGTATCAGGGCTGGAATGGCCATAGGGAGAACTGGGACTTGCGATAAGCTGAAACAGGCTGCCTTGATGTGCGATCGGGCAGCGACAGACTGAAGAGGGCCACAAAATTGTGCCGTGATATGCAGAAAAGGACAGCGAGATCCCCACCAACCACCCCCCCCCCCACATGCTCTAAATATTTTGTGCCAGTTTCCATGTAAAATCCAGGGCCATAGACCCTGCATAGTATGCATACCGTGTTCATAATTTGACTGTACTTACAAGAATCACAAAGCATTCGTAGTGCATATGTGTCGAATGTGTCCGTATGGGCTCATTGTCAAGAGTATAATTTGAAAGGCTTGATGTCTCGGCCACGTGTAAGACATAAAAACAAAGCATACCCTAGCCTATTCTTTAAATTCCAAGATGCTACCTGGACACCACTTGCTGAATTTAACTTGCAAAGTGATGAGGCAATATGACAACATTGCAGCATGCTACTGTCTGAAATATATATTGTGGAATGTTTAATGTTATACTTGCAGTGTATACTGGGCACTATTCAGTAAGTAGTAAGCTAGTAACCCATTCCAAACATAAATGTGTGTGTGTGTGTGTGTGTGTGTGTGTGTGTGTGTGTGTGTGTGTGTGTGTGTGTGTGTGTGTGTGTGTGTGTGTGTGTGTGTGTAAGTGTAAGTGTAAACATGCATGTGTGACTTTTAGCTCTGCCTTGTTGTCCAAAACAATAAGTGGAGCAATGGAGAGAAACTGTGTTAGCAGACAGCTGGATCAATACCATCCATCCAAATCCTGAGCACTTTTCAGGGTTCTAGAGAGCCAGTCTGTTGTTTCCTGCTCCATATGCTCTGAGGAGAACCAACATTCCCATGTTGGTTCTCCTCAGAGATCAGTAGAGTCTGCGAGACTGACAGCCCTGCTGATGAGACGATGGCATCAGAAGGCATTGTCTGACAGCTTCTGCTAGACAGCCTTCCTGTCTGAATATGTGGTGGCTCTCAGTTCTGCTTCTCTCAGCCCTGCAGAAGGAAGAGACATCCCTGGACGAGGGGCAGGGTGAGGCTGTCACTACCTGACAAGCTTTTAGTCATGATGGAGCAAGGAATCATAATTATTCACAGCCTTATTGGCGGTACATAAATGTCAGTGTGTGTTATTTTAAGGTAGGCCAACTTTAAGCATAGTGTTGATGATCTAAATAAATGATGTCCAGTTTTCTTTGTTTCCACTATTTTCTAAAAATGTAGAATGTGATGGAGACAACCTATATCATATTCTGATGCTATGAAATGATGGATGTGCCTGTGTACTGTCGGGATGACAGTGTTTGTTTTGAACTTTAGGTTTGAGTGAGGACTGTCAATTGGCATCTCAGTGCCATATGTTAAAATGACAGGCCCAGAGAGAGAACAAATACATCATAGTGCTGTCAGCTCACAAGCACACTCCAAAGCAAATGCTTTCTATTATACAGGTTGCACAAACACATATTGTGCAGAAAAGCTTTTTTTTTTTTTTTTTTTGGCTATATTTCCAGTGTTTGTTGATGCTCACGCCACAGCACAGCTCTTGAGATTTAACTGGGTTGTGCCTTTAAATATTTTCATAGCATTAGCCCTGTTGCTAACTTTGCAACACTCAATATGGCAGCTGTGGGAATGGCAGTTAAGGTAAAAGAACCCATGCCCATTTACGTGAGCTAAAGAATCAGAACTAATGATAATATTGTAATATTGATTATATAGCTGATTTAAAGGGATAGTTCACCCAAAAATAAAAAATTCTCTCATCATTTATTCACCCTCATGCCATCCCAGATGTGTATGACTTTCTTTCTTCTGCTGAACTCAAATGAAGATTTTTAGAAGAATATTTCAGTTATTTTGGTCTATACAATGCAAGTAAATAGGTGCCAATATTTTGAAGCTCCAAAAATCACATAATTCAGCATTGATGTAATCCATAAGACTCCAGTGGTTAAATAAATGTCTTCAGAAGCGATGCGATAGGTGTGGGTGAGAAATAGTTCAAGAATTTGTGTTTTGCAGAAGAGAGAAAGTCATAAACATCTGGGATGGCATGAGAGTGAGTAAATGATAAGAGAATTTGTATTTTTGGGTGAAATATTTCTTAAATATAGCCAATGGTTTGGCACTGTACTTGCCAATAGAGTCCAACAGTGCACAACCACTTTTTTAGCAATGCTAGTTTCAGAAGTGTTTCTTGCATTGATTTTTTTTCACAAGGATTTCATGAAGTACTTCATAAAATAGTTCTAAACCAAATCAACCAGCGTCAAGGTGAAAAACAACATTACAAACTTTAATATGAAGAAAATAAATAAAAAATGTATCATCTGACAAACCAAGGTAGAAGACTATGTACACTACATACTTAACGTATTTTATTAAGGAACAAGCTACAATCCCATGAAACACTGTGAAAGATGTAATCAAACAAACAATGATGTTAAAATATAAAACTACTGATTTAATATAACTGATTTATATATATATATATGGTTGGCTGTTTGTGGTGATTATCTTATTAGTCATTCTTGCATCTTATTTGTGAATCTAAATAGTGTTGTTCTTCACCAGGAATGTTGCTATTAAACACAATTTATTTTTTAATTAAGTAAAAAAAAAAAAACTTGTGGCTTCAACAGAAGCATATCATCTTTTAACAACGTCAAAGCTCACAGTAGGTGACAATCTATCAGTAAATGTTTACAAGTTGTCGATAAAAATCAATTTGCTTTAGGAGAAAGTGAATGGCAAATACTGTAGTTGCTGAGGAGTTGCCAAGATGGCCGCCAAATGAGCTGACTTACCTTAAAGAGACTTTGACCACACTCACATTGATGTCCTGTCTGTTCCTCTGTCACATTACAAAAGGCAATTGCACTTATTACAGATGTAATAAGCTTGTTTTAGAAATTGTTCTTTTGTTCTTTTTTCTAGCTCTTTTCTTTTCTTTTCTGTAGAACAAAAAGAAATAGGAAAATATTGATAAAAAAGAAGGCCAACCATTTGTGATTTTTGATATTTTATTTTTACATGCCAAATGTTAATATATGTAACTGGTGGATAGAGATAGTTAATATAATTATATAACTAATAAATATCGTAAATAAATTGTATTCACTGTGTATGTCTCAAGAATTGAAGGTGTAGGCCATTTGCAGATGGCACACACCAATAACATTACCTTTGTTCACTCTGTTGATCTTCTAGACTTGCTAATCTTCAAGGCAATTTATACCAGAGATTGCAGCTATGCATCATTTTACACTTGTGCATTATACATAGAATTATTCAAATACGTGAAGGCGTGTCATTATTCTCCATCTCTGGGGAGTGTTGCCATGGGGAGGAGGCTCAGAATTAGGAAGATGTAACCTGGCCCAGGCCTGGTTATATTGTAATACGGAACTCTCATTTCTCTGATTGTTGTGAGGTTTCATCATCTACTTCCAGTTGACATCTTCTCCAAACCCTCAAAACACTGCACCGTCTCGGATACCAGCCCCCCCACCACATCACTCACAAATTAATCAAAGCTAAGACAAGCGTTGTGTGTATAGCATGAGGCCTGTTTGCTGAGGCAAAGGATGCCATAAACTCACATACAGGATTTGACTTTAAGTGTCTTCAAGTGCACCTTGGAATCTCCTGCGTCCGAGTTGGGCATTCATTATTACAACATGTCACGCATTCATGTTGGAAACAAAATATGGAAGAAGTCAAACAACAAATGCACAATGAACTAGCATACTGTAAATGAATACATCTGCATCACTTTTACACAATCTATATTATGTTAATGCAGGGTATTTAACAAATCATACATTTATTTGCATAAACCAAAAAATGTAGGGTGACATATCAGCTTTATCTGATAACAGTTCACTATAAGATTTCTCATATATATCTCATTAATATTACTGAAATAGCACTGAAAATAAAACAAATTTGCAAAGTAATTAACTGTAAAGTTGCTCTGCACTTTCTTTCATGTCAATGTGCCCGCAACTCAGCGACTCAGGTATCATAAAAAATGACACACAGGTAAAATGACTTTGTTTAGTCATTCATGTGCTTGTAATTACGATATTTCCAACTCCACTTGAAGGCGGCATTAGACATGGGGGGAAAAAAACTTCTCTTTACTCATCACCACATCTGCCAAGTTGAAAACGCTAACATTCCCATAGGAATAAAGCCAAGGCTAAATCTATTTGTAATTTGGCCTCTCATAGAAAGACATTTATGTAAAGGTATACAGGGCTACTAATATCTTTCATCAAGCTGCCAAAGGCTGCATTTAAACCATCAAACAATTAGTAACAAATTTTCAAATAACTCATTGAGTTGATGTATCGATTTACGCACAGTGTGTTAGTCATCTGAGAACCACATGCACCTATCATCCAAGAGTTATTGCAGGCAGCTGAAGCCTCAGATTTAGCACCTCCTGTCTGCTTCTTTCAGCGCATGTCTCACTGTTTGCAGGCCTTTAAAGACTGAATCGGTTCTCAAACTCAACTGAGTGTTCTATATTTCAGCCAGAATGACATCTCTCACTGTACAAAGTCCAACACAGACTGACAGCAGGATGCTGAAAGGAGATGGGGACACAAGGGAAATATCACCTTTCTCTCTTTAGCAACCAGAAATATGGTCTCTTAATATAGCTAACGAGAAAAGGGTGGCACCATGAATCCTCATGAAGTAGTAATTGTCAGGACTACTCTTTGAAAGATGACTTGTGTGTATGTATGTGCATTTGGGATATCAAAGTCCTGTTCCTAGCCTTGTGCCTTCCTGCCCTCTGAGTTGACACTTTCACTTGATTACTGTGGAGTTATCAAGCTAATCTCCCATCTAACATTTGGCCTGTCCGGTTTTAATTGCAGCGAATAGCGTGAAAAGTATCACAGTATGCAAGCTTTTGAAAATAGAGTAGTCTCAAGAGCTGTGAAAGAATAAATTATGTAATACATTGTTTTATTTTTTTGCTAAAGATAACTTAAAGGATTAAAGAATGTGATGTTTTTAGAAGTAACTGCTGACTATATGCGAAAAGTCACGTGAGGGGAGACATTGGCTCCAATTAGCTGTAATTCGTTCAATACGCTGTCAATCAATCAATGTGATGGTGCCCGCCTCTCATGCTCTGGTCCTCATAGCATGCCTATGCTGATCTCTATGAATGGGATGAACTGATGGAAGTGCAGAAACTGTTATAACTACTGACACAGACAACCACACTTTTGGTCACATCCAAATCAAAATGAACTTAAAATTACTTGAAATGTGAAATGGTATGTGAGTGACACGCTTTTAGGAACAGATACGTGCCATCACGAACCAAGGACTAGATGATGACTATAACAATAATAGGTGAACAGATGAAATATACATGAAATATGCTTGTTGCTGTATTCTTGTAGGCAATGATTTTGAGGCAATGAATAATTAGTAATTATAAAACACTGCATATACTTAATGAGTCTTTGATATGATTTAATAAATAGTGTTAATATAAACTTTCAGACTATATTGGAAAACAAAAACAAATGCTGAGATGGCACTCTGCCTTCTCATTTCAAAAGTCCACCACACGCCACTGGTACACATACTTTATGTAATCATCTGTAATGTACACAGAAGATCTCATTTAGATAGTTGTATGTATTTTACTGTAGATGCATGCAACGGTTTATTAGTGCATCTGTTGGAGAAATCTGCTTTATTGCCCAGAGTCATTGCAGGAAAAACAAAGTCTCCCAAGACATCATTTTTTAATTATTGAATCATGATTAGATTTGTTTTATCAGCATAAGTAACATGGCTCAAAATCAGTTTGTGTTAGGCCAGTAACTCCTCTTGAAATTCGACTCTGCAGAATTGAGCAAACATTAATTTAAATCATTATGATGAACCCAGATTCTATTTTCCAATTTAGCTAATAAAGTGTATAAATGATTCATGGCAGACACATACATAATTCATAATTAGATTACAACTTGATGGAGTGGAAGTTATTAATTGTGAAGATACACATGTCGCCACTAATTCTTTAATTCATTTGTGTAGTTTTCTTTATTGGCACATTGCTCTGTGAGCTGTGCTGCACCGCTGTGTCTGATTACCAAGCTGCATTAACACATTTTTACAGCGAATTATCTCTTTCCTGGGACAGGGCCGACATTAGTGATAGCCGCAATATGCATTTGCCTTTAAAACTTAAGGGGCTGATTTAATTCATTGAAAGTGTCAGATGGCCCTAGTAAGTAATTATTTCAAACACCCTGAAGATGGCAGCTAATATATTCCAGCAGTGTAGGGAACACAGTGTGACTAAGCTGTCCTTTATGCTGTCCGTCCAAACAAACTAATTCAAAAAGCACTATTATGCACTAATGTAAACCTCCTGAAGTCAAGTAGCATTGGATAACACTGGTTCAAATGAACATTTCTGTCAGGTTTTTGTTGCTGTTGTCGTGACCATGGAACCTGAATGCATTATTTCCCATTTTATATGAACAGTTTTGTATTTGCATCATTATAATTTCATTTTGGTTCTTCATTTTTTAACTTCATTTAAACTCATTCTGGATTTTTAAAAGCATTTCTTTTCATGTGCCTTTAAGAAAGTTCAGTGCTTTGAGATGTGAAACATGCCATGAGAAGTCACACTGAATTATGACATTGCAGAAGTGAGCAGTTAAGTTGTAGAACTGAAAGACAATGCCACATATATTATAAAGAACTCGCCTCTGACTTGATGACTGCTGACTTGCCTCTACGTCAATCATTTCAAGGGCGCAAGACTGTATTTACACACACTGGATGGACTAGCTTGACATTTGCAAACTTTTCTGAACCCCCTCAAACTACAGGACTCCAGTACAGTAAATCTTAATGGGAAAGTTCACTTAAAAATAAAAATTCTGTCATGTTTTACATGACTTTCTTCCGTGGAACACAAAAGAAGATGTTAGGCAGAATGTTAGCCTTCGTCACCATGCTCTTTTATTGTACGGAAAGAAAATGCAATGAAACTGAATGGCAGCTGCACGGCATGCATTTTAAATCTAGGCCTTCAGTGTGATTCATGCATTACATTATGTGGCAGTCAACTAGTAATACCAACTTACATTTCAAAAACACGTCCACGCACGAAAGCCAGAACTTGTAACGACATTTAATGCTCAAGCAAGCCATTTAATTTTAACTGCAACATGACTGTTTTGTGAAATGAACATTAAAAATCATAAATTTTCATATGAATCTACCAAGGAGGTCTATAATACCTGGAAAAATCTATCTAATAATATTTAATAACTTTAGTTGCTCATTCATTTGCACTGTTGAGGGATTCTGTGGAAATTCTGAAGACCTGAGGGGGTGGAGCTCAAACTTACACGCTGCTTCGGGCATCTGATTTGTGAAACAGCTGTCGCACTTTGCTTGTGAGCATTAATGAATAAATTCTGACTGATTAAACTTTTAGTTTTTCTCTATTTGTTTGTAGATTGATTAAGAGTGCAAAGCAATTAAAAATACATAGGCAAAAAGGTGATTGAGAAAATATTTATTTATTTTTATATAGAGAAGGCTTTTCTGGCCCTGAGAATTCACCATTGGTGAATGGTGACTGAGGTTAACATTCTGTCTAATCATTACAAAAAGTTGACCTAGGCTTTCTTGACTTGACTTCTAAAATAATCTTAATGCAGCTCAGGGGAGAAAAAGGGGCTTTCAGGGGCCCAGTCAATGATGGGACAAGAGAGATAGATCAACACCCCCGATAGTGTTACGACGTCCGGATATCACGCGGACGCATTGTCTGTGACAATTACCGGCGCTCCAACATATAAACGCACGTGCATCTCTCCCATTGTCTCAAATGGCTGAGAGAAATACATTAATCTCTTCCGTACTCCCATAGATCCTTAATTAAATCCAAACAGTCTGAATGCTTGTATGTTTAGCTGACAGTTCATTCACTCCAGCTTGGCTTCACACTTGACACAAAATAGGCTCTTCCCACCTGTCAATAACATTAAAATGTATTTTGCCGCCCGCCAAGTCGAACCAGCCATGCTTTGGGAAGACAAACCGGTTAAGCTCTTTTAATGGTCCCAATAATAATGGCTCCTTTAACATTCATGAGAATCTCCTATTATCTATTGATTCGGTCGCACCTCACGTCTTGCTGACTTACGCCTCTCCCTAATTCCCATTACCAGGAACACTGTACCCTTATCAAGCCAAACAATACACCAGTTGTCAGTGGAACCAGAAAATACGAGGAAGCATCTGCTCGCTCCAGGAACTCATGACTCTCAAGTGTAAAAAAATACAAAAGAGAAAGGAGCTTCAGCCTTCTCCTTTGGAAGTCCTCTCCATGACCTCTGGCTCTGTGTATGTGTACACTAAGGTAAATATGATTGTTTCGCAGATAAATCAGAATCCTCAATCTTCCTCATTTCATTTGGTATGGGGTGATGTTTAGAGGTTTGAGGGGACAAGGGAGGCCCGAAATAGAGGCTGTCTCCTTGTCTATAAACCTGTCTCTGAGATATGTCTCTTGCCATGATGGCATCCGATTCTTTTTCCCCTCCTTCAATCCCAGCTGCTATCTCTTTCCGCCGTGCAATGTCTCTGTGCTCTTTAAGACAAAGGGTAATAAAGCAATAAATTGTGTGTCCTGCAGAAGGTATAGACATTCTGTCTCAGTACTGCTGTTAGAATTGCCATAAAGCACCTTCTAAGTCATAGATAAAGATTTAGAGTTTTAACATCCTCCTCCTCTACTAAATCAGTGTGATAAGAGAATTAAGTGATGGCCATAGGTTCTTTGTCCTTAGTCTATTGATTTTTCACCTCCAGAAGGATCCAGTATTTTATAATTATTGAGTGCTGGGTTTAATTCAGGTTTACAGAGTGGAGAGGGCCTGCTTCGATTTTAATAAGGCCAAATGACAAAGCACCCAATTTTGCCATTTGCAAATGTGCTTTAAATTACCCTTCATTTTAGATGTTTAGAATTGTATTTACTACCACAAGTAGTTTATTTGCTGATCTGTTTTGATCAATGCTTTAACGTATGTCCTATTTCCAGGTTTTTTTTTTAAAGATGCACGCAGCTATTGTCTACAAGATTTAGAGTGCACTACCCATCCGTCCGTCCGTCCATCCATCCATCCATATTTAATGTGAAATATAAAGTGTAAGGCTATAAAAATGTATAGCCTTGACATAATCATCGTTCTTGTGGCAAAACTCAATAGCTCCCCAAAGTTTACAGGAATAGTTCACCCAAAAATGAAATATTTCTCATCATTTACTCACCCTCATGACATCCCAGATATGCTGTATGACTTTCTTTCTTCAGCAAAACACAAATTAAGATTTTTTAGAAGAATATCTCAGCTTTGTAGGTCATTACAAGTGGATGGTGATCAGCACTATAAAGCTCCAAAAATCTTAGACAGTCATAGTAAAAGTAATCCATATGACTCTAGTGGATAAATACATTTATTTTAAAGTGATCTCATAATTTTGGGTGAGAAACAGATCAATATCATTTACATTACATTTACATTTATTCATTTGGCAGACGCTTTTATCCAAAGCAACTTATAAAAGAGGAAAAACATAAGTGAATCATCTTAAGGAGACAGTGGTATGAAAAGTGCCATACTACAAAGTTTCACTAGCATCAGAGTAGTATACAAAACCGATTTAAGTGCAACAAGAATTGTTAATTTTTTTTTTTTTTTTTTTTTTTTTTTAGTGACTGGTTAAATACTCTTGGAAAAGATGTGTTTTTAGCCGTTTTTGAAGATAGAGAGTGAGTCAGCTTCACGGATTGAGTTGGGGAGGTCATTCCACCAACGTGATATGATAAAACTGAAAGTCCGGAAAAGTGTTTTGGTGAAAATATATTAAGTCCTTTTTCACCTGTAATTGTTTACTTCTGGTTGTCCTCCAATGTGCGTTCATAAGAGGACAGAGTACAAGCAGACTCTCACGTGACGTAAGCGTGATGGCAGTAAACAATTATAGAGAAAAGGACTGAAATATGTATCTTTTTTCTCACTCAAAGCGACTGTATCGCTTCAGAATACATTCATTAAACCACTCGAGTCATATGGATTAATTTTACTATGACTGTCTGTGCTTTTTGGAGCTTTAAACTGCTGATCACCACTTTATTCAAAATAATTTGATCAGCAAATAGAGATTTCATAGAATATAGGGGCATACTTTCCATCTTTAAAGACTGTTTTCTTACATAGGCATTCATCCAGACCCTTATACACTCACCTAAAGGATTATTAGGAACACCTGTTCAATTTCTCATTAATGCAATTATCTAATCAACCAATCACATGGCAGTTGCTTCAATGCATTTAGGGGTGTGGTCCTGGTCAAGACAATCTCCTGAACTCCAAACTGAATGTCAGAATGGGAAAGAAAGGTGATTTCAGCAATTTTGAGCGTGGCATGGTTGTTGGTGCCAGACGGGCCGGTCTGAGTATTTCACAATCTGCTCAGTTACTGGGATTTTCACGCACAACCATTTCTAGGGTTTACAAAGAATGGTGTGAAAAGGGAATAACATCCAGTATGCGGCAGTCCTGCGGGCGAAAATGCCTTGTTGATGCTAGAGGTCAGAGGAGAATGGGCCGACTGATTCAAGCTGATAGAAGAGCAACTTTGACTGAAATAACCACTCGTTACAACCGAGGTATGCAGCAAACATTTGTGAAGCCACAACACGCACAACCTTGAGGCGGATGGGCTACAACAGCAGAAGACCCCACCGGGTACCGCTCATCTCCACTACAAATAGGAAAAAGAGGCTACAATTTGCAAGAGCTCACCAAAATTGGACAGTTGAAGACTGGAAAAATGTTGCCTGGTCTGATGAGTCTCGATTTCTGTTGAGACATTCAGATGGTAGAGTCAGAATTTGGCGTAAACAGAATGAGAACATGGATCCATCATGCCTTGTTACCACTGTGCAGGCTGGTGGTGGTGGTGTAATGGTGTGGGGGATGTTTTCTTGGCACACTTTAGGCCCCTTAGTGCCAATTGGGCATCGTTTAAATGCCACGGCCTACCTGAGCATTATTTCTGACCATGTCCATCCCTTTATGGCCACCATGTACCCATCCTCTGATGGCTACTTCCAGCAGGATAATGCACCATGTCACAAAGCTCGAATCATTTCAAATTGGTTTCTTGAACATGACAATGAGTTCACTGTACTAAAATGGCCCCCACAGTCACCAGATCTCAACCCAATAGAGCATCTTTGGGATGTGGTGGAACAGGAGCTTCGTGCCCTGGATGTGCATCCCACAAATCTCCATCAACTGCAAGATGCTATCCTATCAATATGGGCCAACATTTCTAAAGAATGCTTTCAGCACCTTGTTGAATCAATGCCACGTAGAATTAATGCAGTTCTGAAGGCGAAAGGGGGTCAAACACAGTATTAGTATGGTGTTCCTAATAATCCTTTAGGTGAGTGTAGATTCAACATGGATGGGATGTCCCAATAAGCACAGAATGATGAAGTGTACCAGAGGCCCTGCAATTCACATGCCTTTAATCTCCATAAACAACACAATTATCAATACGAGGAGCATTAAAAGAAATAGACATTGAAGAGTGATGTAGGAAATGGAAGCCCAGGCATTCATTGAAGTATTGATGATAGCTGTCACAATGCTAACCTCAGTCAGAATTAGTGTGCTGACAAACGCAGTGATCAGTAGTGGTCATGTACATATAACTGTAAATCACACGTCACTTTAACTTTACGTCTCCCACACTGCTAGTTTATTGTGTCTACTGTCATGTTGAGCTCATTGTCTTCAGGCAACAGGGTGTCCGTGTGTTTTCCTGGCTACAGAATAAAGAGAAACAGAGCTCTGTTGTCTGGCATTTGGAACTGTCAGAGATGTGCCACTCACAAGAGTATGTTCACCAGGGAGAAACTGCTATCCAACTGTCTCCATGTACCTGCTAATTCCTGTTTCTGCTGCTCGAGTGAGCAGGACTAAGATCACTTGCGGCCCCAGGCAGCTCAAGCACTCAACTCCCACTTAATACTAGACAGTTGGCTTCTTAACAAAGAGGCCTGGAATATAATTAAATCATATTTACCTTTGATTCCGAGCCAGCTTTGTAATTAATAAATTCACCCAGGGTGTGTTTAAATCACATTACTATGACAAGCCCGGTGTCATGCAAGATTCTTTCCTTCCGCAGAATCCTGTCCGCCTTGGACCCAAAGAGGTGAGCTGTTTGTAATACCGGATCAAAAATGTATGGAGTCATCCGAGCAGTTGGATATTCGTTATTACGACATGTCATGCATTTAAGTTGGAAACAGACTATAGAAGAAGTCAAAGAAATACACAATGAACGATACAAAAGCAAAAAGCTCTTTTATCTGTTGGATAAGCATAAGTGGATACAGCTGCATCATATTTACACCCCCTATATGGTTTATTAATAAATGGTATCTAACAAATTATATATTAATTTGCACAAAACAAACAGCAAGGGGTAGTCAACATTAGCTTTAAATGAGTTGACAGCACAATCTGTCATATATAGCCTAACTAATATACATTTTTTAAATAAAGCACTAAAATGTAAATAATTTCTTCCATTAGCTTTCATGTGGACATGTCTCTTCCAACGTCACAACTTAGCATCTCAGGTATCATCCCACTGGTAAACTTTGCTTGGTCATTTATGTGCTCGGAACTTGTAATTTCAATATTTCTGACTCCAGCTGAAGGCTACATTATCACAATATCCTGTATGTATTGTGATAGCTATAATCTACAGAACTAAAATAGTCTGGTAGTGTAGAAACTTGCATAGGGTAAATGCTAGTTTAGCAGGCTAATTGGTTAGCTATGTACTAAGCTAGTAGGCTAATAGTTTAGTGGCATGTTAAGGTAGCAGGCTAATTATGTAACAGTATGCTAGCTTGAAGGCTAATCAGCTAGCAGCATGTTAGCTAGAAGGATAATCAGCTATACCTTCAGTTATAAGATGACACCACATAGCAGACCAAGGTAAGATAATATTTTATTATTTTGTTGAATCAAATAGGTTTTTCTTTGCAATGTTCATACCAAATTAAACTTGCACAAGAACATTCTCAAACTGTAGAAAAAATTATAATAACAAAATCCATGTTGAAACTGATGTAAAGCATCGTATTTTGCAACTCTTACAGACTTGTACCGTGGCAGCCATAGTTTCTGCCACAATATCGTAGCACTGCAGTTATGGTTAATAAAATAAAATAAATATATATTTATAAAAAACCATACATAAAACTGGTGGCAACATATTAGTCAGGAAAAGACAGAACAATTCTAAAAGATTTTACATAGTAATAGGAATTTTAAGTTTTTTTTTTTTTTTTAAATTTTAAGGCCTCTTTAGCAGGCCTGCATGCCTGCTAAAGAGAATGGCAGAAACTATGTTTACCATGGTAAATGATTCAAGCATTTCTGAATTATAGTATCAACAGAACAGATAAGATTAATGAATCAGGGTCAAGTTGATCATTATTCATCATACTGATGTCTATTTTTTTAGGATTGAAATATGAAAAATTAAATGGAAAAGTTCAGAGCGATTGTAAGCAAATCACTTATCCCACTTTGATAGACAGAACTCACTTTTTTGTGTGATTTCTTTGAAGTTGCTCAGAACACATTGTGGGTGGTCTTCATGCTTTCTGATACTTTATGTAAAACCGAGACAAACAAATTAATCTAGGAATTTGTAATCTTTCTGTTTGGCTGGTGAACACAGTAACTGTGGTGTCAAGAAATTGAAAAGCTGAGTGACCTGTTGGCCTTAGCACCTGACAGAGCATCCACCTCGCGGTGAGAGAGATTTACGGAGTGATACCATTTAATTAAATACGCTGAATGACAGATCTGTTCAGTGGAACAGCGTAGCAGAAGGACTGAACAGATCGCATTTGCTCTAGCAATTTCAATTAACTTTAGTAAGGTAACAATTTATTAAAATATGTCACAACCCAACATATATGGCATAGTTTAAAATTCTTTGAATCTTGCATGACCCCGTCATACTTTGGGGACCAAAATGCATCTTCTCTTCTCATTCCTGGTAGAGACTGTTAAATTAATGAAGTGTTGGAGCTGAAGCAATAATGACCTCAGTGTGCAGTGCAGCTCTCATCAGGTTGAGTGGCTCTGGCTTAGAGGCTAATGTCTATAGACAGGGGGTTTCTTACACAGTCATGTAGCCTTTAATTTTCTCTGACCTTTCGCTGTGAAGTCGGAAGAGTATTACAGTTGACGCTGTCATCACACTGCTCCAAAAATAGTAGCAGAGATCCACAACATCTACATGATGAGTCTAGACACTGGCTACAGAGCTAGCCAGACCACCCGCTCCAAGGCTGCGGAGACGCACTGATATATGTGCACATATGCCTACATGCTCGGAATCAAATGCAGTAAGTGCTGAAGTCATCTCAAGTCTTCTAGCTCTCTGAAGCAGTTGTGAGTACAGTCTTCAAATTACTGTCAGTCTCTATAAATGATTTCTTGGTTTGAAAAGAGAATGGATGTCATTCCATCTGACATGCTAATTTTGTAATCAGCTTAGTTCATCATTACATGTGTAAGTGTGTGTGTCTGCGTGTTGTTGTTCCTACACTAGATGTTGTTTCCAATCATACACTGTTCCTGTATTCATTTTTAGCTCTTTTGGATTATAGTGATCTGCTCTGGATAAGCATTAACCAAAAAGCATTTTTTTTTTTTTTTTGCTGTATCTTGAATTGACATTCATTCTGCACTGTTAATGAAAGAAAAATACAGCTGGATGTTATTTTATTGCCAGAAGAAGAGGATTGTAAACAGCTTCCGTGTTTATGATCACCAATCGATAATCATAATTCACATATGGAATTGTGGCATTCGTCTTCTAATTGGAGGCTGACTACAGCAGGAAATGGGCTGTGGCTCAAAGCAACTAGAGTGCAACTGTGCAGCCCCCCCCCCCCCCCCCCCCCAACACACACACACACACACACACACACACAAAAAACACACAAACGCACACTTTTTTTTAGCCATATGGGTTCTGGTAGTATTTTCCTTATTCATTCCTTCCATAGACTTATCATAAAATAGTCCTAATCCATGAACCTAACCAACCAGTATTTGTAATAAATAATAACTTTAAATCATCTATCTTTTATTTTTATGGAACATTAATTTTATTTGACTTCAGTAATATTTCTTCATGTTATCTGATTACAGAGGAGGCATATTTGGCTATTCACCCATTAGAAACAATCCTGTTGATCGGTTGAAGTACCTCCGGCATCAACGCAATAACAAAGAATTCTCTGTAATGGTTAGTGATATTTGTATCAATGCACACAACAATTAGTCAAGGGTAGAAGAAGATGAAGCCTTGACTGTCTGCCCTTATCCCGAGGATGTGGCTCCCACCCCCAACGTCTGTGCTTTTGTCTGTGGGCGCAGTGGAAGTGATTTATCTCAGCGTGAAAAGACTTGTGATAATGCCCCAGTAGGATGAGGCCCAAAGCCCTGCGTATTGAATGCTTCAATGCTGTTTGAATGAAGTTCACGGCCCTGAAGCAATGATAAATGTCAAGTGCAACAAATGTCCTGTAAATAAGGGCCTCCAGCACTAAGCCACGGCCCTGCTCACAGCCTGCAACTGTCAGAGAGAAGCAAATGTGTGAGTCCAGACAGAAGCTTATCTTCTGGAGGAAAACAGTAATCCACTCCCTCTCATACACACACTATGCACACAAAAGATATATTGACCTTGTTCTAAAGGCTTTGGCTGAAGAACATAAGGAGTGTGCGTCAGTAACTGAACCTGACTTCACCTTACACAGTTAATGTATCATTGTTTTCCTGTTAAAAGATCTAAACATCATTGAAACAAGAAACATTTACTTGGGAAGCAAAATTGCATGATGTATTAAGTTTTTATATCCTGCCCTTATTACATTTAAATCTAAAGCAGTTAAACACATGTGTCACAATGAAAATGCTCTAAGAGACAGAGACCTCAATGCTGCCATCTGATGGCCAATATATGAACAGCATTAAGAAAATTCAAGATGAACAAATTTACAGATGAACATCTTGCTATGTTGAGCTCCCAGCTGTCTTTTTTTTATTTTATATAATAGTTAAATAAAATATAGACTGCAATAACCATGTATTTTTAGAGAAAAATCTTTCAATTATCTACTGTTGTTAATACACAGCATGTCACAGGCAGCAGTAGATATTTTTGCCCATACTGGAATTGTGTTGTTACTGAAAGCAATCTAGGCTACCACTATACGAACCAGTGAGAGTAACTTGCAGTAGTTTGTTGGTTTAAAGCTGGTGATCACACAAAGTAAGAATGTATTTGTGGGGCTGTTAAACCCAGTGGACAGAGACTGTTTGTGTGTAAGTGAGTCGGAGCAGTTGGGTTGTGAACATACCTAACCCATTTGCTCACATTGCACAGGCTGTAAGGGAATAACTGCAGCTGCCACATGTGTGGATGTCCTGAAAATGGCAGAGAGTGAATTATTTCATTAAAACCCACATCAAGATATCGCTCCACTTTAAACTGTTCAAAACAAATTTCCAGAAGAAAAAAAGCCCTATTTGCCACAGATTACCACAGCTTTCCCGTTTCCCCCCTTGAGGCATCTTTATCTAATTTTGAGATGTTATCTAAGGACCCAAGTCATTTTGGGATTCAAGGGCGCTCACTTCAAAGTATAATTCCTTTATCGATGGATTCTCTTCTGGCCTTCTGCTCTCGGTTGTTGGAACTGCTCTGGGCTCTGTGCTATTAGCCATGTTGTCTGCAGATGAACAATGTCACAAACATGCTCTGCTGTCACCAAACTAATCTGGAGGTAAGTGCACCAATTTTCGTCTTTATAGGGGACAGACAAATACTAAAAGTATTTATTCAAAAACCATATTATCGCTGAACCTCACAAAAAGATATCAACAATATGTCCTGATCATATTTCACCCCAAAACAAAGTATGGAGAAATTATATTTTGCTTTAAAGGGGTCATGACACGAGGAATCAAATTGTTATCTTTTAACATAGCAGAACACAAAACTTCCTCCTCACTGCAAAAAAAAAAAATTTTTAAATAGCATTTGTTGAAACTACGCTGCAAAAACGTCTCGTTTTCTAATTCGTCCACATTATGATGTCTCATGGTAGACATTTGCTTTTCACTGCCTCCACAACAACACATCGACACCTACTTTTTATGTAAATTTGGATTTTGAGGCCCTGATACATTAACCTATTTATATTTATTTTTCATGGAGCTGCACTGAATGAGACTCTGGCTGTATCAACATACTTGTTTAGGGTGTGTACTCATTCACCATTAAATGTGTACCGCATAGTGTGCAGTATATGCAAACACACGCATGTATCCTCTTTGTTGGATTAAAATTGTGGTCTCAATTATTGCATCATATCCTTTATACTGACTGCAGTCAGTCACATGGTCACTCCCTGTGCATTCCAACACCCCTGACAGTGCTGCCTCTCTCTGGTCTGGCCTGGGATATAGGCTCTGTTGTATATTCATTTCCTCAGTCCCGCTGGTGACTGCACTCAGCTGACACAGGCAGGATTTATGGGCCACTGGCTGCTAGCTGATTAGGATACTGCTTGTAAAACGTATTTTGGCATGTACTGACGTTTTACTGGAGCTCTTCCTGTCAGGCAACTGCAATACATCAGTGGTAGGAGGGGTAGAATGATGGGCACAGAAACATCCAACTCAGTGCCATGTTTAACCTGTTGGCACTGTTTGTCCCACTTGGGGCAAATACTGCAGACTGCCACTAAACTCTCAATGTCATGTAGGGGAGACTGGGGCTAGTTCTCAAGCAGGGAAGTTGTCACAAAGGCTACAGTATAAATTCAGCGCTTGAGTGAACACAACAGAATTACCCTGGGATACATTAAGGCAAAAGTCAAGTATTTAATGAAGGCAGATTTTAACTGTGTACGAAAGCTGTCACATTTTAAATGGAACAAATGAGGCTTTAGAATAGAATCAAATAGGAAAGACTTTTATTAGTTCATATATAGAGATTTTTTTGAACCTGTGTTGAAATTTTAAACTTAATAATTAATTGTGATTTCTGCTGACCAGAGCAATGGTTTGATATTTTTTGTTACCTTATTTTTACTGTTTCATGTATTGTTTGCATTTCATAATTATTTTACTCTTTATAATAGTCTGTAATAAACTGTTTTATGGCATGTTCCCACTGTGGCAACTTATCCCATATCATATGACAACATGCCCCACTTGTGTTCAGTTAACTATAACTTTTTTCTTGGGCAATGACAGTGGAAATGTGCAATAGATTTTGTAGCTAAAAGTTAAAAATATTTGCCAGTAAATTACTTTCAAAAATAACACTTGATAAATATTCACTAGAGTAAATTGTGACAAATTTACATTATTGGTGCCAAATGGGCTGGTTTGAGTATTTCTGTAACTGCTGATCTCCTGGGATTTTCACGCACAACAGTCTCTAGAAATTACTCAGAATGGTGCCAAAAACAAAAAACATCCAGTTAGCGGCAGTTCTGTGGACAGAAATGCCTTGTTGATGAGAGAGATTGACAGTGAATGGCCAGACTGGTTTGAACTGACAAAGTCTACAGTAACTCAGATAACCGCTCTGTACAATTGTGGTGAGAAGAATATCATCTCAGAATGCTATTTGGAGATGTGTGTTGGCGCTGTTTTGGCAGCACGAGGGGGGCCTACACAATATTTGGCAGGTAATCAGCTAATCATGTGGCAGCAGTGCAATGCATTAAATCATGCAGATACGGGTCAGGAGCTTCTG
Source organism: Moxostoma hubbsi (assembly GCA_032164185.1). Lineage (NCBI taxonomy): Eukaryota > Metazoa > Chordata > Actinopteri > Cypriniformes > Catostomidae > Moxostoma > Moxostoma hubbsi. The sequence continues at coordinate 29,164,006 of JAVLUX010000021.1, forward strand.
TTAATGTTCACATCGACCATCAATTTGGGGAAATATACTCTGAGACTGTTTTTGTTCACAGCATAAGCATGGCAGGTTCTTTAAATTTCTTAAAGGAGGAAGTGGGGATCAGGTGTACACTCTAACAAACTTTAATTGTACAAATACTATACACTTTTAACTTTTCCATGACAGCGCATCCTTCCTCCAGATCCCGGGTTTTGGCACCAATGTGGCAGGTTCTTTAAATTTCTTAAAGGAGGAAGTGGGGACCGGATGAACACTCCAACAACCTTTGATTGTACAAACACTACACTTTTCAGTGTGACACATAACAAGCATACAGCTCTGTGTGTCTCTCTCTCCCTGTCTGCCGCTGATTTGCCTCCTTAAATACTCCTGCCGCTCCTCACTGGAACGCGAGACCGGTGTATCGCACAGATGGAACTCGTTTGCCACTTATCCTCCTGGCCTCACTCTGCCCAAACGCCACTCAGCCACGCCCTGCTTGCCACAATGTGTTTATTTAAATATAAGTAAATAATCTTGGGGATTTATGATCTGAACTGTGGTCAAACTATTTTATCCGTATTTATCTTACCTTCTTCTTTCGGCTGCTCCCATTAGGGGTCGTCACATCAGACCATCTGTGATCCACATAGTTGACTTGGCACAGGTTTTTTTGCTGGATGCCCTTCCTGACTCAACCCCCAGTGGCTGGGGGACTATCACTCACGCCTACGGACAATTTATAGTCTCCAATTCACTTAACCTACGTGTTTTGGACTTGTGGGGGGAAACCGGAGAACCCTGAGGAAACCCACGTGAACACAGGGAGAACATGCAAACTCCACACAGAATGGCCCAGTTGAGCTGGGAATCGAATCCGGGACCTTCTTGCAGTGAGGCGACAGTGCTAACCACTTTGTCACCTAGCTGCCCCATTTATTTTACCTTACACTTTTATTGTAACTAACATGATTACATCAAAATGGTTAATTATGTGTTTATTTACATTTAAATAGTATTTATTTGCGATAAAAGAGGTATTTAAATCTTTTTTTTAAAGGTCTGGCTGAAGAACAAATATGACCTTACATCCTCAACTAACATATAGGTTTTGATTAGCTTTACTTAACATACAAACCATAAAAACAAACAAAGTAGAGTTATTGTTTATGAAAACTGAGAAAGAATATTTAGATCTGCTAAAGTCTGTGTCTTTGTCAATATCAACACACAGAAGTGAAAAATGGCAATCTAATGTAGAACTGTCTTTTTACACAAAATCAATGTAGCCTAAAACTGAAAAAGGGCATTATGTCTGTTTTTCCTTTTTAACATTTTTATTATCAGTTATTCAATGAGTGCAGATAATAATCATTAGATACAGAAACAAACTGATTTAATGATGTTTGAAATTGAGAATGATGTAGAACCAAACACCGTCTGGATATATGCATTGGCAAGTTCAATGACAATTCACATAATCTTTTTAAGAGCACTACAGAAATTAATGGAGAATAAAAGCACATTTTCTTATGTATTTTCTTTGAAGGTTCGGTTTTCATCATCATTTTTCTCTTGTGAAAAATGTTGTGAATATGAGGTGACATCACTTCTGTAATGGCTTTTTAAAGTCTGTAGTTTTGACTGTACCCAGCAGCTAAGCAATTTGCATAAATACATTTGAGTGAATAAGACGTGACAAAATGTACTCACCCAAAATTTGCTGGTTCATGTTTTGCAGAAGAGTGTAACTGAACTATGTCCAGACAAGCTTAAACACGAGCGCTCATCTGGAACGGGACCACGGATAGCTTGAGGAGCTGTTGCACATGTTGAGTGTTTCTTAAACTCACCACTGAGTTTTGGTCAGAGAGCGTTCGGATGTTTACCGCGATTTGATCAAAATCATTTGGAAGGTCAGAAAAAAGTGACTGGCGGACCGCATCAAATCACTGAATTACATTAAATAAAGACATTACATCATACCGGGAGACTATGAGAAGTGGTGGTATGCAAGAAAAACTGCCGGTACTCGGTCGAGTAAAGTATAGAAGTGCAGGTACTGTGTACCACTTCATGCATTGACAACACGTCGAACCTTGAGGCGGCTGGGCTACAACAGTAGAAGACCACATTGGGCACATTGTTTGGACCATAGTGTTCCTAATACCGTGTTTATTTAGTGTATATTTTAAAGCATTTTATATGTTATTCATTGAGATGATAGTTCCTGTGGCCTGCTTTTCTCAGACACCTGGTCACTTCCATCAACTCTTAATTCGTAGCCGGTGTGAAAAGCAGCCGGTCTGGCAAAGCAACATGACAGTGTGCTCACCACGCACAGGAAATGAGGCTAACGTCTGCTACCTGTCACTCCACTTCCACTGTGATTTGTGCCTTTGTCAGTCTGACTAGTGCAAACAGGTTATTACCGTGCCATAAAGATACACATATCACATTTGCTCACAGTATGTGTAAACTTTAATTAGAATTACTCAGAATAAACCATTGTTTCTACAGTTAACATTGCATATTTTATGGAGAACCGCCAATGTCATGTGAATAGTGTGTTTTTTGCAGAAAACTGCAAGGCTTCACCAGAGATGGTGTAAGTGGGGGAGACAGACCATGTGTAGAAAAATGAATGGTGGAAATCAAAATGCTCAGCATAACAGCTGAAGGAATTGTGCTCCTGCCTTTCAGTTAAAAAAGAGAAAATTGCCTTATTTGGTGTGTTTACATGGATTTTCTTACACTGATAATGCTTAAGAAGCTGGCAATTTCAATGTAAGATCATGTAAACACCTTGAACCATATTCTTTTATTGGGGGATGGTCATATAAACGGTTTAAGGAAAAAACACACCTACATTTTAGCCTATTATCCCAATTTCACAATGCATGTAAACACCTTTTATCTGTATTCTTTTTCAATGTACACATGTTTTGTGTGCATGTCAGTTAAATGTTTTGATGTCAAAACTTGCCCATTCAAGCTGATAGAAGACATAATTGAATGCCTATGGATTGTTTTCACATTTCTGGGCTTGGAACGTGGAAATAAACTATAGTAAGTTAAACTTCTATCGCGGTAAATGGGAGACCACAGAAAAATGTTATTTTTGCATTCTCATGTGATGTGAGCAGAGCCTCACATCACCTCATCCTTCAGCCACTACAGCCAAAGCAATCCTTTAAAACAAGGCTGCTGGTTGTTCATCAAGAATATTGTCAAGCATGTCCACTAGGAAGTGGATAAACAATTACTCTTAGCAATCCGCTGAGGTGCATTTAGGTTATTTATGGCCAGCATGTAAATATATAAATTGGGCCACACACCAAATCAAGTTCTCTCTTGGGTGCCATTCAAGTCATGCTGCCTCACATTAAATCACTGATGCAGTTAACAATGGGCAGAGTGTGCATACGATAATGCCCTCACTGTAAAAAATGCCTCCTACTTAGCAGCCTATGAGTGCGCAAGGTGACATATGCTGAGAGGTACAAGCGCCCCTGTAGGATCAATAAACTCGGCCAGGTTTTGGGATTTACAGTGACGCACCATCGATCAATTAATAGCGGAAATGCTTTAAGTGCTTCGAAATACCGATGGGTATTATAACCAAATCAGAAGTCAAATATTTCAGACAAATACAGAGTGGAACTGCAGTCCACCAGAGTGAAATGACGACAGATTGTTTCTGCATAATTAGCAATGCCACCAAAAGAGGAAGTTGCAATGATTGCTGTTCGGAGAGTAAAACTGCTGGTGTGGCTGTGGGAGATGAAATTCATAACTCTATAAACAATCTGCAGGACAGAGCGCCGCCACCGCTGCTAGCTGCTGAAGACTGCAGTCGTGATACAAACGAGCTCGGTTTGCAGCCCCTGCTCTTCCTTTCCCATCGGGGAGATGAAGTCATTTGGCAGATCACTCTCCCTCTGCTTATCACTCAAAAGAAGTAGCTTTCAGGGTGCAGCAGATAATCATACATATTCTATGTGCTGGCAGGCCATAAATCTCAGTCGCTATTTCATCTTCCAGTAATTCATCGATCATGCTGTGAGCTGGATAGGGCACAGGCTGCTTCACAATATATCAAATTAGTACCTGGGATGTTTACCAAGATAATGCAAAACACCAGGAATGGGTGATAATGTAGTGATGCCGCATTCCTCAAATTAAAAGGCTTCTCTGTTCTGCATGTGGAAAGATAGTTGAGAGCTATTAGCGCTTTGTGCGTTAGCCTGGCCTAGTTTTGTTGACATCACTAAGAAATGGACATTGAGTTAGATTGCTTTATACAATGCTAGGAATTTTATCATTTAATAGAAAAGACAAGTGTAAAGAAAAAAATAGAATAAAACACATTTGCTCTGTTCCAAAACACGGGCTGCCTAAAGAAGCAGCATTTTAAAGCATTATAGATGTTTTACTGAATTCAATACTGAAATGTATCAATAAAATAGTTTATACAAATTACAATAGATTATTTTACCCAATATGTGTATGTTATATTTTTTTATGAATATTAGAGTCATGTTGTTAGCTTAGCAACATGCTAACGTCAGACTCCATTGAAATCAACTGCAAATCCTGTCTCCTTTGCATATTGCTGTCAATGTAGAGTGTTCCAAATCAGTCACTTGTAAGATTCCATGACGGTTTGGATGCTGCCTATGTAGGCAGCTTACCAGGTTTCAAAACAGAGCCATTATTCTCAGAAATTTCGCAATATGTTCAGGGCTCAATAATGCAAATTTCCATGCATATTTACCAGAAATACATTTGCATTGACACTGGAAGTGGCAAATATCTGCTGTATCTGTTGAACGAACTTAAAATAAATAGTAAAATCCGATTTCTAATTTTGTTACTCCTTGGCAATAAGTAATAGGAAATACTAAATTCAGTTTAGTTGAGCAGCAGCAGTATGAGAAATGTTGTTAATTCATATAATGTAATTTGATCCTCAACTGTGTCGTGTGAGGCTGTTGTCTTTGTTTATTTGTGAAGGATTCACGTTAATTAAAAGATTGCTATTTATTACAGTTATATAGCTGATCAATAATATCCTCTCATTGCCACATATTTGTACATCATCTTTTCATCAGGAGTTCGTTGAATGGGTACTTGAAATTTCCTGCAGCTTAATATGCTATGGTCCATTTGAAACTATTTCAAACAGTGTTTTGTCAATTTTTCTATAACAGGGGTCTTCAACAGGGGGTCCACCAATTACTTTTTTCTTTTTTTATTTCAAAGTAATTTGTGAAAATATAAAACATGCAATTATTTCAGTTGAACAAAAATACAATATTAATTGTAACCAAATCATTCAGTCTCTCCTACAATAAAATTTATAAAGTAAAATCTTTTTAAGAGATTTAAAAAAAAGTTCATACCTGCAGAACCAGTGACAGGGCATGTCATACTCACTTTCCATTACATTTTACCCAAATATCTTTTTGATGATGAAAAAGGGTCAGTGGAAACATTATGCGTCAACTACCTCAATTGCAAAGGTGTACAGTCCTCTCTGTTTTCACTATGTAACATCTGTATTGCCATGCTACACTACCGGATAAAATGGATGCTTTCACTGGTACTGTAATCTATCATTGGCTGGATTCATTAGGGGCGGTTAGCCAGCAATAATTTTTGCAGATTACAGAACATAATTCATGGTGCAGGTTCTCCATTTGATGATGGCACACATTTTTTATATAATTTTTATAATATTTATTTTGGTGTGCTGTACTATATCTGCATGTTGCTTTTAATAGGTGGCCCATTGCTAAAAAAATATCTTCCTTGGTCAATACAGGCCTCTCTTTCCTATACTAATGAACCTGTACTCGTACCTCATCTGCTTTGACACATAGAGAGTGATTGTTGCTAAAGTCAGAACAGAAGTCAATGAAAGCCACATAACACTGTGTCTTCTTTCACATTAACGATACTTATAGGAGTCCAATAGATATCCTCTGTGTGCATATATTTGGAAAAATCATTAAAAGCAATTAGAAGAATGTCTTTTTGCTGAACACGCTCAGCACAGCACACTTTAGGATATACACTATAATTCCCTGTGCATCTTAGAGGTAGTCACCATTCAAATTCTTTACTATATGTGCCTTTGCTTTGCTGAATTTTTCTTTAAGCTCTAGAGAGCTGTGAGCTCACCAATTTTCAGTGATGCAGCAGATTTTTGGCAACAACTTCAGGTGCAATAGTCATTAATATCTTCTACACTGAACAAGTCCAGTTCAACTCTAGCAGTCTGCAAGGGAAGAACTGTACTGTATCACTGTGTATTGCTTTCCAGATTAAAAATCTAATTTAGGGAGATGAATGTATTTTATTTCAGTTTGCTGTGATCAGAAACTGCTGTGCTAGACAGTGGAATCACCTCCTGATTATTGAATTTTTATGGCCATGTAATTAATTACAGATTCACTGTTTTGTTCTATTTCTTTCTCTCTGACATTTTAATTTCAACAAAAGCCAAGCTCACCATGCAGCCTTTCTCCAGAGATCCCTAATGGCCTATAAAATACAATGACTTATAGATATGGGGCAGACATCAGTTTGCCAATGATTGTTCGAAACCTTGCTGATCACATGAAATTTAGCCTGCTCCTCTGTAACCTCCTGGATTCATTCCTCGTCAATTAAATTGTGGCAACAGCGTCATTTCAGAGGGATGGAATCTATCATCTTGTCATCGACCAAGAATTCATTATTGGAGGCAACCTGGAAACTTTTCAAAGGCGTCATCAAGGCCATTATTTCTTAAAGATGATTGTCATTACCTGAGAAAAGGGAGTGTCCTTGGTTCTCCTTGCATAGGCTGCATTTAAGAGCTGTGAAAATCAATCCTGCTGTCAGTTGAGCTGTGCTACATCTTCGAGTGGACAGGTTTGAAAGCTTATATCAAACTAGAAGCCTTAGCTGCTATCAGAGGCTGCAGTTACCATGCCATTTGGTGAAAATGTGATATAAATCAGACATTGCCTTCTGCAGTCACCTCATCCAGATGATACCGACTTTGATTGGTTGTTTCAGAATGCTATTCATCTTTTTGGTTTTGATGCACAGAGGACAGACTTACTACTTCGTGAAAGCTTTATTGACTGATCAGACAAAATTCTTCATGTGGACAGGAATAAGGAATCAAGTAACCTACACACTAGTGTTTACATAGAATAAAAAAGAAGAAAAAAACAGAGACCCAATGGTTTAAATGGGGATGGTGCATCGCAAGGACAGAGAGGGAAAACGCAAGGGTTTTCGAAAGTAATGCTCTGTCTTGCGACCAAACGTTGAGAACAGTTCAACGTTTTAATGTGCAACACAATCTGATGTAGGCATTCATTGACCAATAAGAATATTGGAGAGGCGGTTCCATTGTGCTTTTGGGAATTAACTTTGCTGTATTCCCATGTGATTAACTTGTATGGCTCTTTCTATACCCTCAAAATGAATTATAAGCATTCCTATCTGGCAAATGCTCCATCAGAGCTTTATCTAGTGTGTAGATGCCCATCATTCACCTTCACGTTTTTGCTTCTTGAAGATCTCTCAACTGGACCCCATTGTCATTGTGGCAGTTTTAGTGTAGCTTTGAAAACATTGATTTTTTTTCTGGCAAACCCATTGAAAAAGGCCATGCATCTTGTTTATTAACTCTTCTTATGGTAGGCTATATCCAAATGAATATTCCTCATAGTTCATTGTGGCCTCGTTCTGTGGTTGGGATAAAGAATAGGTTTTGTTGAGCCATGCATTGATTTCCCAGTGCCCACTCTGTCTGCGAGACACTGATCTTTTCAGTTGTATTTGCAAGAGGTGTAGTATATGTCCCCAAGAGGCAAATCCATCTAAGAGTATTTATTTATGATTCTGCGGCTGTGCCGTGCTATCCCTCATTATTGTGCACTTTTTGTGCTGTGTAAGCACAAATCAACAAAACATAGAGCTGAAAACTACTCCTTAACTTCAGCCTTTCAGTCTCTCTGTACCCCTTTTGGTACAAAATAATAGCTGCGGCACTTACCATATTTCAGGCCTAATTGGATGATGGCTGCGAAGCCAATTTAAGGCGCACACTTTAAAGGGAAGAGTTCCTCTGTGACATTGTTAGGCATTGGGATGCCACCTTCCATCTCAAAGAAAAAAAGTGTAAATGCTGTTGAATGAAAAGAGCTAATCTGTTGATGTATGCCATGCATAGTGGCATGGGATATATCCATAATTTGTCCAGGTTGCAGTGCATCTTGCTAAAGCCCTGGCAGAGTCAGCAAAATATTTCAGAATAGCTCACTGAAAAGTTCAGAGACCCCATTGACATAGAATGTTGTTCATGCAAGTACATGTCCTTTTATGGCATGTCACTTATCTTGTCGGCCATATTAGAAACATCTCTAGGCTGCTAGTTACAGCTATTTCTGCTTGAATAAAAAACTGACAAAATGTTGGAAACTGTTGGTTAAGATTATCATTAATTTTCATACTTGGTAGAATATCCCTGTAACAAGTCACTAAATTTGTAGGAACCAGGAAGCGGGACACGGTGTATACTCTTCTCAATTAATTATTTTATTTACAGTTATTAATGTGGCTTTTCAGCACACACACACACACACACACACACACACAGGCATTTCAAGCATAGCTCTCTTTCCCTCTCTGGCAGGCTGGGTTGCCCTTTTATACCTCTCCAGCTCTCACAGCAACACAAAACAGCTGTTACCCACAGGTGTCAATCCTTACAAATCCTCTCCTGGACTCTCCACAGACGTCCCTCGGCCATGCCCACATCACCACATACCCCCATCGCCCAACTCAGGCCGGGGAGTCATCCAGCCTGCCAATCACCCCCCCCCGCCAATTCTGGTTACAACCACCTATTAGAAGCAACATGCAGATATAGTACAGCACACCTAAATATATTACAACATTTGTTAATACATTCTTAAGAGGAATTTTAAATAAAATATAGCCCTATGTTTAAACACAGCACATTGCAGTGTTGGGGAGAAACTGACTAAAATAATGGAGAGCTAGATACCAATGGGTGATCAGCCTGTTGGCATCCTTCATGCGATGGTGCCACTGGAGCGGGGCGTGGTCCCAACAGAGGGTGAAAGCATGCCCCAACAAATAGTACCGGAGGGTGAGGACCACCCACTTGATGGCCAAACACTCCTTCTCTATCGTGCTGTACCTAGTCTCCCTTGTGACTTTGTGACTAATTTACAGCACAGGGCGCTCCTCCCCGTCCAACATCTGGGACAGTACCACTCTCAATCCCCTGTTAAATGTGTCCATATGCAAGATAAAAGGGAGAGTGAAGTCAGGAGAGTACAATAATGGTCTGCCACAAAGTGCAGCCTTCACCCACATAAACGCCTGCTGACATGGCTCTGTCCACTGGACCGGATTTGGTACCCCCTTTTTAGTCAGATAATTTAGCGTGCTGGTGACAGTCGAATAGTAAAAGGAAGCCTAGATACCGCATACAAGACAACACACATCTTGGGGGGAGTTGTTATAAGTTTTGAATAATGTGATTCTGTCTGCCCCACTCCCTCGTCCTCAAAATGCTATACATTTTTGTAATACTCACCCAATTATGCACTTCTTTGGGTTTTCCATGAGTCCTGCCCATCTCAACGACCTCAGGACAGCCCTCAGATGCCGCAGGTGCCACTGCCATTCATTATTGAAAATGGTGATGTCATCCAGATAAACAGTGGCATAAGGTCTGAGGATTCTGTCCATGAGCAGCTGAAACTTAGCGGGGGCCTTGAACAAACCGAACGGAAGTGCCACAAATTGGTGTAATCCGAATTGTGTGGAAAATGCTGTCCTTTCATGAGACACGGGAGTTGAGGGGTTCTGATACTCGATACAACCGATAATTCAAGGGTCAAGGACAAGGATATCTTTATTGTCCCCGAGGGGCAATTTGTTTTACAGTCACACAGTACAGTAAACACACAACAATCAGAAAAACATTAATAAATGGACAATAGATACAACATAAAAAATAATAATATTAATAATTGAAAATGATTATTGAAAAATAAGAAGCGGGACTCAGTGTATTCTCTTCTCAATTAATTAGTTTATTTACAATAATCAACGTGGTTTTTCTCACACACGCACACACGCGCGCACATGCACGCGCTTCAAGTGTAGCTTTCTCTCCATCTCTGACAGTCTGGATTGCCCTTTTATCCTTCTCCAGCTTTCACTGCAATGCAAAACAGCTGTTAGAGATAATATCCCACAGGTGTCATTCCTTACCTCTCTTCCTCTCCCTGCCTTGCTCTCCACAGAAGTCGCTCAGCTATGCCCTCATCACCACAATCCCCACTGATTTTAGCTCCTCCTACTGGAGCTCCAGGTGATACCAACTGTAGTAGTTGCCTCTGAGGACAATTTAAAGGTGTGCTCAGTATTTTTTCCTCATTAAAAAAGTTTTACTCCTAAGGAAATTAATTTTAATTTGAAACTTGTATTAAATCATGACCTCTCACATTGAATAAATGAATACTCCAGTCACAGCAGTAGCCTTATAAAAGCTGAAAAAAATTTAGAAAATTCCCTCAGAATCAAATGACCAGCTAAATACTACTCGCTTAATCTCAGTAACCACACTGCTATTGGACAATTTCACTCATGGATTGAATTAATCATGGCTGACTGTAAATAGGGAATTTCTACAATGGCATCGGTAACTAAAAAATATTGGTTTTGAATGATGCTGTGTCCACAACACTAGGTGTGAGTTTAAGTCCAAGATAACACAAACAAAAGTTACTGAGTGCACCTTTAAATGAACCATTTTTTATTTGATTTTTTTTACATATTTCAAATTAGATGACTTTGGTATCATGAATTGTGTTTTGTTAGCTCAAATGATGCAAAAAAAAAAAAAAAAAGAAGAAGAAGAAGAAGAAAATTCAGGTTGGTCTAGCTGCACATGCTTGGTCAATAGAAAACAAACAGGCGATTGGCTTTTTAAAAGGAATAGTTCACCCAAAAATGTTAATCTGTCATAATTTACTCAACTTCATGTCTTTTTAAAGCTGTATGGCTTCTTGACATCTTTTTGCAAAACATAAAAAGGAAAAGTGTTACATATCCCGGTCCATCCATGCATTACAAAGGTGCTCACTTCAAAGATTAAAAAGCATCCAAAAACATCATAATAGTTGTCCATAGGACTAGTGCATCATATTACTCAAGTACTCTGAAGCCATAAGTTTTTGGTGAGAAACAACACAAAATTTTTCAGTGAAAATCTTAATGCCCGTTGCACATTCATGAATGCTTGAGAGAAGCTTCTTCAAAGCAGCTCACATGATCACAAGAGTTTTTAGTGCTACACAATACAAGTTCTCACATGAACAAATGTAGGAGAGACTACAGCTGCCATTTTTAGTGTTATGATTTCTCCCATTCCTCAATATATGAATGGCCTGTCTCCTTGACTTATAATGTCTCTTTTAAGTTGCCATGAATCTTGCTCAAATGTTTACACAGGCTAAACAAAAAAACTTGGCTTATGGATAAACGGTAACATTTGAATGAACATTCTCCTGAAGATGATTAACTGGTAACACTTTACAATAAGGTTGTATTTGGTAACTCTAGTAAATACATTAGGTAGCATGAATTAACAATGAACAATGCATTTTTCAAACAATTATTGATATAATGATACTTTTGTTGATTGTTGGAAAAACCTTAATTAAAGTATTACCGATTCAATTGTTATCTGCAACTTGTTCTATTCTGGTGACCCTGGGGACCTCAGGTTTTACCAAAGTCCAATTTCATTTATTAATTTCTTTACTTTTTGTAGAGAAGATGAATTTCACTTCATTTGGTCGAATATCAAAATTTTATTTATTATTCTTATCTCCTCTTTATCAGAGATGGGAATTTGAGGGAGGATTCATAAGTCAAGGCGGTAAATTGGATCCGGTCTTTTGCTCCAGCACCCCTCCTCAAAAGGGAGATCTATGGGGTGATTTCCCAGCCAGCCAGTCATGAAGAACCAGAAGATGTAAATGTCAGTCTGGCTCTTCTTTACACTCAATAAAGGCAGAAATTGGGCTTTGCTCTCCCCCAGTCGATTGCCCATCTAATGAGGAAAGGCTTCACCATAACTCTCAAAGATTCACCAGTGTTTTTGTTGCTGTGGGAGGGCCTTGTGGAGTAATAATTCCAAGTGGATAAATGCTTTCCCGATAACAAGCTGAAATAACCTGTCGGGACGACCTTGAAGTTCGCAAGAGAAAACACACAATTAGTGATTACGGAGGTTATACCTTAAGACAGAGGCGAAAAAGTTATTCTAACTCTTCGCAAATATCTAGCTGACCGAAAGGAATTTTCCTTTGTGTTTTTGTGACAGGTCAGCCATTAGTCATAGACAGAGCTCTACCTCAGCCGTGGCCCCTGGCCTATCCTTAACTGTGTTTTAACACTAACATTAAGCTTGTTAATGTAATTGAAGTCACATGGAGGCCCCGGTGATAGATGGCACTTTTGGAATGGCAGAGAGTGGTAATCTCAGTTTATCTTCGCTACGAGTGAGCGCTCTTTGGCCTGAGAGTGTAGGTAGGGCCACAGGAGATCTGGAAAGCAGATACTAATGCAATGGATTCAGCAGATGAGACCACCAATCACTATAAGCATGCACACACTGAATGAGGCAATTTTCTCCACCCTATCTGCTCCGACAGAGATCCTCTGAGAATGTAAATCCGAACAAGACAGAGGATGTTTGCGCCAAGCAATGCATAGTGTATCAGATTATAAGTGAATTTCATGTTATTGTTTGTTTGGTTCCAAATACAACAATCCAGTTGTAATGGATAAAAACAAAAACTATGAACTGGGACTGTGCTCAATGCCATTTAGAATGAAAATAAAGTACCCCAAAATGCCCTTAATATAACAACTACAAGTAACCACATTTTACATTTTGTAATTTAATTGGACAAGGGCCTATACAAAAGAGTGCTGTTATTTTGTGTAATAGCACTGGGATTTATCACCATTTATATTACTATGTTTGTCTGTGTTTGCGACGTTGCAGCTGTCAATTTGTGTGTTGGAATTATTTTCGTTAGCAGAGAAAAAAAATATATTAACTGGTCAAATTCAGCCTGAAACCTAAATTACACAATAACTTCTTGTTTACACAATAGAACGTCTAGGTTACGTATGTAACCTCCATTCCCTGATGGAGGGAATGAGACATTGTATCAAAGAAGCGACACTAGGGGTCTCTCTTGAGCGCCGAATATGCCTCTGATCTATGAAAAAAGGCCAATGAGAAATTGGCAGACAGTATTTGCATACCTCGCCCCCGGACATATGGGTATAAAAGCAGGGAAATACATAGAGATCATTCAGGATTTTTTGAGGAGCCGGAAATGGTCTGGCCACAACAGTGGCTTGGCTCAGTGACGTGTCCGGGAGGATACAACGTCTCGTTCCCTCAATCAGGGAATGGAGGTTACATATGTAACCTAGACGTTCCCCGTCTGTCACTCACTTCGACGTTGTGTCGAAGAAGCGATACTAGGGGTCATATTTATATCACGCCATGCGCTGAGCCGTGTATGTGTACTGCTGACAAAGGAGTGGGCAGGTATTTTATGTTCAAAGGTGACCAGCTGTGTCAGACTGCGCGTACCCTTCCCCAATGCCCCAAAAAAAGTTGTCGGAATCCTTCTGGTTACCCTAGACAGGGAAACAAGGCAACGCTTGCCAACCTGGGAACGGGCAGGGCCTGGCTGGGCCTCTTTTCTCTCTATGTTTCTCAACATAGAGCAAGAATGGCCGGGGCCCTTGCATACATCGAGGGAAGGGGGTCTTACCCAGTTTCCTATTCTTTCAGGGGGAAAAGACCCTGCGGAGGCCACACCTGCCCGTAAGGGAAGGTAAAGGTGGCGAATACATCACATGGGTTTTTAGGCGACATGTGGAATGTGGTGCAGTGGTAGCTACAACATGGCGACCGGAGGGCAGCAGGGGCTGCCTAAGGGAGACGCAGGTCCACTTCGTATGTGGACCGTACCACGGAAAATACACACAGGGCGAGTCCATGTAGGAGTGCTGACCTGTGGAGCACCTATTCCAGTACAGGGTAGATTAAGTACCCGCAGTGGACTGGGTCGGCGTGTTACACCACTGAACTGTGGACCCAAAGGGTTAGGGAGGAATCATCCAGGGATCCGGATTGGTGGGATCTCCTGGGAGAGAAAGCGCACAGTTTTACCTCGGCCGAGGGAAAGGGTGCCAGGTACAAGCGATCCACCCGGCCAGTCCGTCAGCATGTTTCCGAGTTCTACCGGCTCAGACCTGAGAAAACACGGGACGATACTGACTCAACCCTGAGATTGTAAAATCTCACAAAGGTATTAGGTGTTGCCCAACCCACTGCTCTACATATGTCTGAGAGGGAGGTACCTCTGGCCAGAGAGCCTCTGTTTGGAGACAGCGTTCCCATTCAGCTGTCCACCAAAGCGGACAAAGAGCTGCTCAGAGCATCTAAAGCTCTATGTGTGGTCCAAGTAGGTACGCAAAGCACGTACCGGACACAGCAACGAAGGGGCTGGGTCTGCCTCCTCCCGTGGCAGCTTTGCTTGCATGTTCACTACCTGGTCTCTAAAGGGCATGGTAGGAACCTTGGGCATGTAGCCCGGTCATGGTCTTAGGATCACATATGTGTCTGCCGGACCGAACTCCAGGCAGGGGTCACTAACAGAGAACGCTTGCAGGTCCCCAACCCTCTTGATGGAGGCAAGCGTGATCAGCAGGGCCATCATTAAAGAGAGTCCAACTGATTCTAGCGGCTCGATGGGGGGTCTCTGGAGGCCCACGAGGACCACTGAGAGATCCCAGGAGGGGAACAGGCTTGGCCTGGAGGGGTTCAACCTCCGGGCGCCTCTTAGGAACCTGATGATTAAGTCGTGCTTACCCAAAGACTTGCTGTCTACTGCATCGTGGTGGGCCGCGATAATGGCGACATACACCTTCAGGGTGGAAGGAGATAGCCTCCCCCCCAGCCTCTGTTGCAGAAATAAGAGCACTGACCTAACTGAGCACCTCGGTGGGTCTTCAGACCGGGAAGAACACCAATTCGTGAACAAGCGCCACTTCAGGGCATGAAGTTGCCTGGTAGAAGGGGCTCTGGCTTGGTTGATCGTGGTTACGACGGCAGGTGGTAGACCAGCTAGATCTTCTGTGTCCCATCCAGGGGCCAGACGTTTAGGTTCCAAAGGTCTGGGTGCGGATGCCAGAGCGTGCCCCGTCCCTGAGAAAGAAGGTCTTTCCTCAGAGGAATTTTCCAGGGAGGGGCTGTCACGAGGAGTACGACATCTGATAACCAGGCCCGGGTGGGCCAATAGGGAGCCACTATGGTGACTTGTTCCTTGTCCTCCCTGACCTTGCACAGCACCTGTGCAAGAAGTCTCACTGGGGGAAATGCATACTTGCGCAGCCCAGCAGGCCAGCTGTGTGCCAGTGCTTCTGCCCCGAGGGGAGCCTCTGATCAGGCATACCAGAGCGGGCAGTCGGAGGTCTCTCGGGAGGCAAACAGGTCTACCTGGGCCTTGCCGATCCATTCCCAAATCAGCTGGACCGACTGGGGGTGAAGCCTCCAATCTCCACTGGGCAAGCGTTGTTGTGACAGCGCGTCCGCTACCACATTGAGGTTGCCGGGGATGTGAGTGGCGACTTGAGTCACTGCCGGCTCTAAAGGAGGAGACGACGGGCAAGTCGTGACATGTGGCGGGAGTATACACCGTCATGTCGATTTATGTACGCTACCACGGTGGTGCTGTCTGACCTGATCAAGACATGTTTGTCTCGAACTAACAGGAAAAACTTCCGCAGGGCAAAGAAAACTGTCAGCAACTCCAGGTAGTTGATGTGCCAGCACAGTGGGGCCCATTTCCAATGGCCCGCCACTGCGTCCCTTTGCACATGGCGCCCCAACCCAATCTGGAGGCGTCAATCGTGACCAAGATGCGTCGGGACACCTGCTGCAAGGGTACTCCTGCCCGCAAAAAGCAGAGGTCTGTCCAGGGTTTGAATGTTTGGCGGCAGGCGGAGGTGACCATCACACAGTGCGTGCCGCGGCGCCATGCCAGTCTCGGGACTCGAGTCGAAGCCAGTGCTGAAGCGGTCTCATATGCATCAACCCCAGCGCCGCAACCTCTGCGGAGGATGCCATATGCCCCAGGAGCCTCTGAAAAAGTTTAAAGGGGACCGCTGTGCCCGGCCTGAAGGTGGCGAGGCATTCCAGCACTGACTGTGCACGCTCATGGTGAGACGTGCTGCCATTGAGACTGAGTCTAACTCCATGCCGAGAAAAGATATGCTCTGAACCGGGGTGAGCTTGCTCTTTTCCCAGTTTACCTGAAGCCCCAAATGGCTGAGGTGTCTGAGCACCTGGTCTCTGTGAGCGCATAGTAACTCTCAGGAGTTGGCCAAGATAAGCCAGTCATCGAGGTAATTGAGTATGCGAATGCCGGCTTCTCGGAGCGGGGCAAGGGCTGCCTCTGCGACTTTCGTGAAGACGAGAGGGGACAGAGACATGCCGAAAGGGAGGACTTTGTACTGATATGCCTGGCCGTCGAACGCGAGGCAGAATTGAGATGTGAAAGTACGCTTCCTTCAGGTCTACCGCTGCGAACCAAACTAGATGCCGGACGCAAGTTAAGATGTGTTTTTGCGTGAGCATTTTGAACGGGAGTTTGTGCAAAGCTTGGCTGGAAACTCGCAAGTCCAAGATCGGTCGTAAGCCGCCGCCTTTCTTGGGTAGATGAAGTAAGGGCTGTAGAAACCCTTCTTCAACTTAGTTGGAGGGACAGGCTCTATCGCGTCTTTGAGTAAGAGAGTAGAGATTTCCGCATGCAGGGACTGCGGAAAAGCGTACGCCCACGAAGTGGGGCGTAGGCCTGGCAAACTGAATTGCATAACCGAGTCGGATGGTCCGGGCCAGCCAGCGAGACGGGTTGGGAAGTGAAAGCTACGCATCCAGACTCCGTGCTAGGGGCACCAAGGGGACAATTATTTTTGACGTACCCGGCGGGGCTTCGCAGCAGGGCGGAGCAGGTAATACGGCGTCGGGTGGTGAAGACGCGTCCCGAGGCTCTGGTGCCGAGAAAAGACACAAAGCACTTACCTTGCTCCGCACACCCGGCAGGGGGCGGGTTAGTGACTGAGGAGGAGGTCCAGTGGAGGCATCCTCTAGACTCGTCAGGACCAGCCGGCTGGGGAACAGTCGTGGGCCTAAGGTGGGGGGTCCACATCCAGCATGCTGGGACTGTTAAGGTGTGGCGGCAGAGTGCCGTGAGAATGGCATTTGCGGGCCAGGTGACCCAGGAAATAGCTCTTTTACTGAGAATGTGGGGGCTGCGGCAAATGAAATAAATTCAACAAAAGATTCTTCTCCAGGCCCTCCACCGAGGGACGGAGTGGTCTGCTTACCAGCTCCGGAGCTAACGTGTTGGTCCCTGGGTCTCAGGAGTGCCTGGGAGCCTTGTGGGTCCTCGAGGGGGTCCGTGAGACTGGGGGCGCTGAAGTGCGCCATAGATCCAACAGCAGGCAGTGTCAGAGGAACAAAGGCAGGAACAGGTGTGTGACTTGTAGCTGACACGACCATCGGGTCCAAAGAAAATTTCTGAATGAACTTGACGTATTTCCCCGCTTTTATACCCGTATGTCAGTGGGCGGGGTATGCAAATACTGTCTGCCAACTTCTCATTGGCCTTTTTTCATAAATCAGAGGCATTTTCGGTGCTCAAGAGAGACCCCTAGTGTCGCTTCTTCGACACAACGTCGAAGTGAGCGTGTTACGTCCTAGCCCCCGAAAGGGAGGGGAACCTGATAACCCACCACTCAGGCCCACAAATGCCAGCAAAGGAGGTATGGAGTCGTGGTGCGAGAAAAGGCACAAATACCAAATACCGTACAAACTAAGCTTTTATTTTTGCCACGGTAATAATGTGAATAGTAAACAATAATTTACTGGGAGAAAGGGGGAGAGCTGGACGGACCAAAGAAAAGAAAAACAAAAGAAACCCCACTCCTAACCTATACTAATTATAAAATAAATAAACACATCACCTATCTGGCACACGGTCAAGGTGCCCTAACCAAACTTACAGCTGGTGGTCTGCCCAGGTCTAGCTGGTGTTTCTAGACAGAGAAGTGTGCCTACTGGTAATGTATACCCCGGGGTAGCTCTAAATCTACTCCCCCCAACTCCCTATAAACAATAAAGAAAGAAAAAAAAGAAGTTAACACAAATTATAAGACTTCACAAACATCAAGTGCTCAGTCCTGCTGTTTACAAGTTCCAAAAGTGGAACACAAAGCTAGATTTACTAACAGACAAATCAGATAAAAACATTATCAAAACAGTGTCAAATGTTCCAATCAAAATATCAATAGAGAACAATAAAGTTATCTAAAAGTCATAAAGATCCCAACAAAGGGTACCAACCAAACCAACAGCAGGAACAGAGAGAGTGAACTGATTCAAAACTGGGCTTTTTAAAGAGCCCAGCCAGCTGCAGCCACTGACGAGTGGGAGGAGTTCCAAGAACCAATCAGCCGTTGAACCACCAATCAGCTGCCGGAACAGTTACAGAAGCCATCTTGCCTGTTAGAAGAAACAAACACACAAAACCTCAAGCAATACCAGAAAAGGAATCACTATAAAACGAACCCAGAACTCTGGGGACGTAACACGCCACCCCCCAAAAGTTGTGCAAACCACCTTTTGCACACAATTTAGTCTTGGTATACACGGACAACGCGTCTGCAACTACATTAGATGTTCCTTTGACATGAAGGATGCAGACATTATATCCCTGTAGGATCAGAGCCCACCGCATAAGACGACGGTTCTGATTGTACATTCTTTTGAGGAATGTAAGAGGATTATGGTCTGTGAATACTCTTACAGGCACAACACTAGAACCGACATATACCTCAAAAAACTGTAAGGCCAACAATAAAGCAAGCGTTTCTTGTTCAATAGTAGAATACCGGGACTGGCATGGACTGAACTTCCTAGAAAAAAAACTAATTGGCCGATCTACACCTTCCTTATCTTCTTGTACAAGGACCGCCCCAGCCCCCACCATACTGGCGTCTACCTCCAATTTGAAAGGTTTGTCAAAGTTAGGAGCGGTTAGCACAGGAGCGCTACAAAGCAGTGCTTTTGCTGACTCAAAAGCAGAGTTACACTCTGCGGACCATTTAAAAAATATTTTTGGACTGAGCAAAGTGGTTAGGGGTGCTACTACCGTTGAAAAGTTTTTACAAAAAGTCCGGTAGTAACCCACCATTCCAAGAAATCTACGTAACTGACGACGTGTTTTAGGGGCAGGATAGCTAGCAATAGCTTCCACCTTGCTAGCGATGGGACGCACTTGCCCACGACCCACCTGTTTCCCCAGATATGTTACAGTAGCCTTACCGAATTCACATTTAGCCAAGTTGAGGGTTAGCGAAGCGTTTTCCAAACGCTGGAACACCAACCTCAACGTGGACAGATGTTCAGCCCATGTGGGTGAGTATATTACTACGTCATCAAGGTAAGCTGTACAGTTAGGGACGTCATTAAACACAATGTTAACTAAACGTTGAAATGTAGCGGGTGCATTGCACATTCCAAATGGCATAACTGTATACTGCACAAAATTATCGGGGGTCACAAAAGCCGAAATATCAGAAGCCCGTGGGGTTAGAGGCACCTGCCAATAACCTTTAAGCAAATCGAGTTTACTTACAAAAACAGCCGAACCAATCCGGTCAATACAGTCTTCTATCCTGGGCAGCGGATAGGAATCTGGCACAGTTACTGCATTTACTCGACGGTAGTCAGTGCATAGACGGGACGTGCCGTCTGGTTTTGGAACTAAAATACACGGGGAGCTCCAAGCACTATGACTACGTTTTGCCATGTCATGTTTTAACAAGTAGTCAACCTCATCTTTCATTAACTCACGTTTTTTTATATTTACCCGATAGGGATGTTGGCGAATAGGAGGTGTACTGCCAACATCCACATCATGCACCAAAACAGACGTGCTCTTAGGTACATCCTGGAACACAGTAAGAAAAGACTGTATCAGAGACACAAGATCCTCTTTTTGACTGCCATCCAAATGTTCCATTAACGAAGGTAAGTTTTGTAGCACCTCTGAATTACTAAGACGTTTACACTGTTGTAATGAGTGACGCAATTCCAAACCATCATTATTGTTCTCCTCTAGGTCCACAGTAGGCACAGGTACCACCAACTGGATGCTGGATCCTGCAGACTGAACCGGAACACTAGAGGGGTTGTTGGAAGAATTACGCACATGATAGGCTTTAAGCATGTTAACATGACACAAACGAGAAGAGCGCCTGCGATCTGGTGTTTTGATAATGTAGTTAGTATCACTGACTTTGTGCTCCACAACATACGGTCCAGAAAAACTGGCAGACAGTGATGAACCTGGGATTGGTAACAAAACCAGTACTTGATCCCCTGGCAAAAACTTACGGTCTTTTGCTTGTTTGTCATACTGTTTTTTCATACGTAACTGAGAGGAAGAGAGAGACTCCTGAGCTAGCATGCAAGCAGCATGCAGCCTCTCCCGCATCTGACTTACAAAGTATAACACATTTTTAGGGGCGCTACTAGGCGCATCAGATAAAACACGCTCCTTTAACACTTTTAACGGACCCCTAGGTGTGTGTCCGAACACGAGGTCAGCTGGGCTGAACCCCAACGATTCCTGCACTGTTTCCCTAACAGCAAACAAAACAAAGGGCACCCCCTCATCCCAATCAGCACCTGTTTCCATACAATACTTCCTCAGCATGGTTTTGAGTGTCTGGTGCCAGCGTTCAAGAGCCCCCTGACTCTCTGGGTGGTAAGCGCTGGAGACCTGGTGCGATATGGACAATGTTTCTAATGCAGAAGAAAACAGTTTGGACATAAAATTAGTTCCTTGATCCGTCTGGATCACTCTGGGGAGACCAAAGGTGGAAAAGAACTTAATCAGACTCTTAATAATTGTCTTCGCTGTAATTGTCCGGAGAGGAATAGCCTCCGGATACCGAGTGGCACTGCACATAATGGTAAGCAGAAACTGGTTACCTGTTCGAGTTTTTGGTAATGGACCCACACAGTCAATAATCACCCGCTCAAACGGTTCTCCAATCACGGGAATCGGGTGAAGTGGCACACGAGGAACAGGTTGGTTCACTTTTCCTGTAAGCTGGCATACATGACAGGTTTTACAGTATTGCACAATGTCCGATTTTAATCCTGGCCAGAAGAAATGTCGGAGGACTCTGTTATATGTTTTAGTTACCCCTAAATGTCCGGACCATGCAGGGTTATGAGCCAGTGACAATACTTGCTGTCGTAGTGGGGATGGAACAACTACCTGCCAAACTGTATCCCAGTCCTCACCTGTATTATGCGCAGTCCATTTACGCATTAGAACACCAGCGTCCACAAGGTAAGCAGCCCCTTGTTCTTTTGCCTTTTCGAGAGAGACCACAGAGTCAAAGCATTTATTAAGGCTGTCATCCTCTTTTTGCCACTCAATCAGCTTCTCTGGTGTGATGGATGACAACACATCTAACTGGGGAGCGACTCCGCACCCCCTTTTCTCAGCCTGCACAGAAGGTAACCCCTCTGGTTTAGGTTCTACATCTACAGGTTCAACCCGTTCAAGAATAGTGTCAGATAAATTCACTGTATCCCCCTGCATACGAGCCTGTGCCCGTGTTAAAACACATGCAGGGAACACTTGAGGGTACTTCTGAAAGAGGACAATGTCAGAGACATTAGACTGAGGTCTGTCTGTTACTTCTAGTACTGGAGACACCTTACCTCCAGCAATGTCGTTTCCTAGTAATAATGCTACCCCTTCCACTGCTAGTGTAGGCACCACCGCAACACGGAACTGACCTGAAACCAAATCAGAATGCAAATGAACCCAGTGTAAAGGCACAGAAATTGGGTTAGCTTCAATACCACACAGAAGTATATGTGATCCACAGTACGTCTGGTCAGACCATGGCAACACATCTGTAAGGATAACTGATTGAGCCGCACCAGTGTCACGTAAGATTTTAATTTCCCTCTGATCTTCAGTTTTCCCTGTGCATGAAACACACCCTACAGACACAAACGGAGCATACAGCAGGTCTGGTTTCCTTGTGAGTACCTCGCTAGCACATCTAGCTTCCTGGAAAGAAACAGATTGAGTTAAACCAACACTCTTATGGAAAGACGGAGGTGACTTAGACTTGTTCTTAAGTAAGGAACAATCTGAGATTAAATGGCCTTTCCGGTGGCAATAAAAACATTCCCTCTCTTCTTTCCTAAGAACAGTAGAAGGTTCCGAAGAGCGTGATGCACCGACCGCTGATGAAACGAACATCCTACTCTGGCTGGATGCTGTGAACACCGTTTTATGCGTTAAGGCATATTCATCGGCCAGGACCGCTGCCTGACCCAACGTCGCCACCTTGTTTTCACTCAAATGCATTACTATTCTTTCAGGTAGGTTGTTCTTAAAATCTTCTAACAATATCTGATTTCTCAAAGCCTCATAAGTGGATGTTTTATTGGCTGCACACCAGCGGTCAAACAAGGACTCTTTGTCCCTGGCAAACTCAACAAATGTTTTACTACCGCTTTTCTTATAGTTTCTAAATCGTTGTCTATAAGCCTCTGGCACTAGCTCATAGGCACGCAGTACAGTAGCTTTAACCACATCATAACGCAAACTATCCTCTATGGAGAGAGAGGCCACAACCTCCTGGGCCTTCCCAGTTAGCTTACATTGGAGAAGTAGAGGCCAAACCTCTTTTGGCCACTGTAAGGCAGCAGCTACCCGTTCAAAAGCAGAGAAATATGAGTCTACCTCAGACTCACGAAATGGGGGAACAACCGCAATATTCCTCCCTACATCAAAATGACCTGGCTTGCCAACTGGGTAAGGAGACACCCCAGCCTCAAGCTCCATTCGCCGAATATGAATTCGAGCTTCCTTGTCTGCCTCTATTTTCCTCATTTCTATGTCATACCTCATTTTGTCTTCCCTGTCTTTTAGGTCTGCTTCCAGACGGGCCGTTTTCAGCTGCAGTCGAGCGACCTCTACAGACTCAGGGAACACAGGAGACAATAGGTCATACTTTGGCAGAGTTCGAGGCACCGGAGCATCCCCATCTCCCACACCGCCCTTCGGCCGTGCAGGCGAGAGATTCTCTACGGCGCCCTCATCCTCCCTTTCATCTTCTATTTCCACATCCTCCACTGCCATAACTCCTGCCCTTGACAGACTCAATAAATGGCTTTTGATCACTCCTACTAAATTTGCTTTACGAGCCTGCCTATCAACTGTTAGATTATAGTAGTCTGCTAGTGCAAATAAATCCACCTTACGCAGATTAAACAATGACCCCAATGAGGGCTCCGCAATAAAGCCTGCCACATCTAAAGTAGCCGCCATACTCAACCCTCATCCAGTACAATCTTAAACTATTTAGACAAACTACAAATACTAACCAACTGTAGGACAGAACAACCACTACTATGCAAGACGACACTACTAAGCCTACTCGCACCCCAACACCACACCTCAATCACCGAGCATCAAGTGGTCCGAGCAATGGGACACCAAGATCCCGGATGAGCCCCCAATTGTTACGTCCTAGCCCCCGAAAGGGAGGGGAACCTGATAACCCACCACTCAGGCCCACAAATGCCAGCAAAGGAGGTATGGAGTCGTGGTGCGAGAAAAGGCACAAATACCAAATACCGTACAAACTAAGCTTTTATTTTTGCCACGGTAATAATGTGAATAGTAAACAATAATTTACTGGGAGAAAGGGGGAGAGCTGGACGGACCAAAGAAAAGAAAAACAAAAGAAACCCCACTCCTAACCTATACTAATTATAAAATAAATAAACACATCACCTATCTGGCACACGGTCAAGGTGCCCTAACCAAACTTACAGCTGGTGGTCTGCCCAGGTCTAGCTGGTGTTTCTAGACAGAGAAGTGTGCCTACTGGTAATGTATACCCCGGGGTAGCTCTAAATCTACTCCCCCCAACTCCCTATAAACAATAAAGAAAGAAAAAAAAGAAGTTAACACAAATTATAAGACTTCACAAACATCAAGTGCTCAGTCCTGCTGTTTACAAGTTCCAAAAGTGGAACACAAAGCTAGATTTACTAACAGACAAATCAGATAAAAACATTATCAAAACAGTGTCAAATGTTCCAATCAAAATATCAATAGAGAACAATAAAGTTATCTAAAAGTCATAAAGATCCCAACAAAGGGTACCAACCAAACCAACAGCAGGAACAGAGAGAGTGAACTGATTCAAAACTGGGCTTTTTAAAGAGCCCAGCCAGCTGCAGCCACTGACGAGTGGGAGGAGTTCCAAGAACCAATCAGCCGTTGAACCACCAATCAGCTGCCGGAACAGTTACAGAAGCCATCTTGCCTGTTAGAAGAAACAAACACACAAAACCACAAGCAATACCAGAAAAGGAATCACTATAAAACGAACCCAGAACTCTGGGGACGTAACAGAGCGACAGAAGGGGAACTGTTATTTATAAGCAAATTCACACTCGCAATTGTGCTGACAATTTTGGGTAGTAATATGTAATCATATTTCAAAAATCAAGTACTTCCATTACATTTGTAAACGTGCGTACTCAGATTATAGTTTATAGATGACAGATTACAGACTAATGATTACTGAAAGGAAAGTAAATTGGTACTTGAAACACTTTTTGACCTTTTCTCATAATCCTTTTTCTCAGTACCTTTTTTTCATATATATACACACAAATATTTGTGCAATAGGACAATAGCATAACTGTACAGTTACTGTATCTGGTGAATTATCCTGTTTTGGCAAGATCTTCCTAACATTTTCCACAGTGCAAATGCATCTTTTAAGCCATTACCAGCTACAAGCTCTTTCATTAAAATGAACTATATAATTCTTTCCCCAAGAGCCCTTGGGAGCGCTCAGCCAGGAGAATATATCTTACTAAGAGAATGTATCAAAGGCAGCAACATGCCTAGGTAAAGTATTACTTAATTTATACTGCTAATGCATAACATTGATTCTCTGCACAGAAAATAAAGGACAACATATTTTTGGAGCCTACATCATTAAGTTTAATCATTTAAACCCAGTTTGTGAGGTTATAAATATATTAACAGAGCTTTAGTTTGCTTTGGTAATGGATGTGTACAGGATGCCTGGCACTTATAAAAAAAATTATAATATAAACATGTATTAGAGTTAATTAAAGTCGGGTCTACTGTGTTTTTTTTTTAAAGGAATCATTACGTAGATACTCCAATCTGAAAGTTAACAAAGCCTGTGAAAAAGTACCCAGAGAGTACACAGCCTACATTTTATCACCCAAAATCCACAATGATGCCTGAACTAGACCTTGTTCTCCCCAACAGAGCATCAAGAGCCCACGCATTAACAGACACCCATCCCGATAAACCCCAATTCATTATATCGGCTGTTTGAATGCATTACCCCTATATATTGGCTTTGATGTTCTCAGCGACTCATTAACAGGGACATAATGGGGAAAATAAAAGTGTTGAGGAAGATGGAAGGTCTCAGATGCATCAGCTCTTCTAGGCCAGCACAGCACTCTGCTGGTTTTATTTACTAATTTTTCAGAAACTGCCTGATGACACACAGTATTTATTGTATATTTCATCAGTCTAGCTACCATACAGAGGTGCAAATGCTTAGTAGCAAGACTAAGACAAATCCTCAGAACTTGGCCAGAAGTACAAGGGAACTAAATAGTAGAAACAGGTGCTAGTTGTTACACTTTTTACTCCAGTGAATATTTGTCTTGGGTTCAAAAAAGCTATTGAACAGTTCCACCATTATTGTCCAGAGGAAAAAAAGATACAGTTAATTGAACACACATTAAACTTTTGTAGCTGGGCATGTTTTCTCACTATATTTGGCATGTTGTTGCAAAAACAGCCCATTATAGGCTTTTCAGAGTAAAATGTAAAGAAACCATTGTTTTCTGAGAACATATCTAAAAGTTAAATGGATGAAGTTACCCAGTCATTATCTAATCACTTATGGCGTTTCAAATCTGTAAGACTTTCTTTCTTCTCCAGAACACAAATGAAGATATTTTAATGGAGATATGGGGTCTCATTGTCCATTCAATGCAAGTGAAGGGTGACCATCTTTCAGACTCCAAAAAGCACATAAAGTTAGCACAAAGGTAATCCATAAGACTCCAGTGGTTAAATCCATGTCTTCAGAATATCCAATAAATTTTGGGGAAGAAAATATTTTTTGCTTGAAATCAGCAGTCTCAATAGTTTCAAGCTCGATTAGACTTCATATAGTGCCATCTAGCGCTCTGTGCATGCATCAAGCACTAGGAAGTGTAATCAAGCTTGCAATCATGATCATGCCTAGAGACTGCAATGGCAAGATGTACTTTGAGAAAGGAGTTATATTTTGGTTTGTTTCTCATCCAGAATTGATTGGATAGCTAAACCACTGGAGTCTTATGGATAACATGTGTAGCGCCCCCTAGGCCTATGTCCTGGTACTAAAGGGCGTGTCTGGGTTCTTTAAAAGTACTTCCCAGTAAAATATACACAATATATAGTATTTTTGCTGACCTCCTGTTTAACTATCTGTTTATGTGAATTTACATATTCAATCTATTACCAAATTATATTTTACACTGAATAAATACTCAGGACTCAGTTATTAAAATGTTAAATAAAAATAAAGTTTACTAAATAAAGGAAATATTAAACTTCTCAGAATAACTTCTCAATATAAACAAAACAACAAAAATACAAGATACAAAAATGTATCAACAAGGGAAAGTACTTAATAAATACTTTCTTTGCTTATTAAATAAAATGAAATCACACTCAAACCTCAAGTTTGAATTATCCCAAAAACTTGCAAAAGAAATCAAAAAGTTACATGTACCTTAATAACCTCAGCGTACATGGTGCTTAGAAACTTGTAGGTTAAAATACAACACATAACATATCACATGAAACACGCGCACACACACACACTCACAATACACGTGATTCACCCACCCCAGTCCTAGCCGGCAAATGAGCTAACCCTTAACAACTAACCGTTGCAGGCCTGGAGCGTCGCTCGTGTTCGGTGTGGCCAAAACGATATGACCCCTTCACTCCCTTTGGAGCAAGAGAAATAGTTAAAGATACCTTAATCAAAGTGCTGCTTCTTCCGTCAAATTTCCGAACCGTACAGGCAGTCTCCCGCACGCGATGACCATGAGCGGGCAATGCTCACGCGACAGGCATCCTTGCAGCGTCGAGATGTTAACTTTGGCAAAACTTCGAACAACTACAAAGTCTTCGTCTTCCAAGTTCACAATTCAGTTCGATTGGTTACACAAACTGAAACAAAATCAAACTGGCAACTTTACAACGTTTGTCACGTTCTATTTAAACAGTTTAACCTTTAAAGCATGGAGCGAGTCCTTGACGTGACCTCTCCTCAGCTATCACGTTTCTTCTTCTCCTCCCTTCCTCTCCGGGTTGCGACCTTTCACCTAACACGTCATTCCATCCATACAAAGTCATATAATAAAATAGTTTTTACCACCAAACATCAAAATATTACTTTTTACATTATACATTTCACTTTACCAATGAAATTCTTGAAACAAAAACTCTTAGAATAAATTAACATACTTGAAACAAACACAATTGTACATCAAACCACAATTCTCACAACCCCTTTCTATCTACTAAAATGAATAAAAGGGATATGAACTATAATGAATTTGTTTCTTGAACGTACTTCTAAATTCTAATATTGTATAACTTTTAAATAATTTCTTTAGTTCTAAATGTACAATTATGACCCAATGAAATCTAAGTTATTTAACAATTAGTTAACTTAAATGCTTTTTAGCACTGCGCTACACCCTCCCCCTTCTGAAAGCTAGCATGTCCTCATGCGCTATATTTAGACCTAAATAAGTCCTATTCTTTCGGGACAAGGATAAGCACGAGAGCAACTAAAACATTGGGCCATGGGATGACACCAAAGTGTTTTGCACTTCCTTTTCTCAGACTCTTGCCTTATAGGAACCACAGTAAGGGGCTTATTGACTGGCTTCCCAGGCTCATCATAAGTAAAGCGTGTCACAGGTTTTACCTGTCTTTTAGGACGCTTTTCACAGGTAAGTTCTTTTACAGGCCTTTCATCTTCAGCCACATCACACTCAGCTGAATGTTCTCCCCCTTCAACCTCTGAGGCTTCAACAGGGTCTGGTTGTGGCTGTAGACTACTGCCAGCGTCATCACCCACAGGTGTTTCTCCAACTTGTTGAGCATTACTTTGCTCTAAGTCATCAGACACTAGGGTATTCTCAGGTACATTAGAAGGTATCGATCTGAACAGTTCGCTCACATCCTCTCTCAGAGGGAAATATGACTCATGTTCCTCATCAGATGAGGACTCCTCAAATCCATCTTCAGCACTCATCTCTCTGACTTCCTCATTCCTTTTTTCCTTTCTCACCCGTTTCTGATCTGTTTGGGTTCTGGTCACAGGATGATGAGGGGTCTGTTTGCTCTCTTCGGGGGTTGGAAACCTCACAGACTCTCCTATGGATAACAGGTGGTCTCTATGAAGCGTCCGTATACCTCCCATTTCTTTTTCAGGTTTCAACTTGTAAACAGGTAAGTCTGGCAATTTCTTCACAACAATGTAGGGCAATGGATTCCACCTAGCCTGTAACTTGTGTTTTCCTGTCAAACCCAGATTCTTTATCAATACTCTGTCTCCTTGTTCCAAAGTATGATGTCTTACTCTTCTGTCAAAGTTTCTCTTGTTTCTATCATGATTCTTTTGTGAAGCTTCAGATGCGAGTTTGTACGCACTCTGCAGTTCTTTTTTCATGTTTTCCACATACTGTTGGTGTTTCACTGCACCCTTCTCATCAGCAGAAGTGTTAAAACATACATCAATGGGCAAGCGGGCTTCTCTCCCAAACATGAGTAAGTATGGTGAATAGCCAGTAGCCTCATTCTTTGTACAGTTGTACGCGTGAACTAATTGACTAATGCTCTGACTCCATCGTGACTTTTTTGCAGGATCCAAAGTTGCTAGCATTGACAGTAGCGTCCTGTTAAATCTTTCTGGCTGTGCATCACCTTGAGGGTGGTATGGTGAGGTTCTAGACTTACGAATGCCTAACATCATCAAAAGGTCTTTGATAAGGTGACTTTCGAAGTCTCGCCCCTGATCAGAATGGATTCTAGAAGGTAATCCATAATGCACAAAAAACTTCTCAAACAGGGTCTTAGCTACAGTCATAGCTTTTTGATCTTTGCACGGAAAAGCTTGGGCATAGCGGGTGAAATGATCGGTTACGACCAACACATTTGCTATCCCTTGGGAATCTGGCTCAATAGACAAGAAGTCTATACAAACTAGGTCGAGTGGACCTGTACTTGTGATTTGACTCAATGGAGCAGCTCGTTGTGGAAGTGACTTCCTTGCGATGCATCTCCCACAGTCTTTGACATAACTCTCAATTTCAGTGTTCATTCTCGGCCAATAAAATCGTTCCTTCAGGAGTTCAACAGTCCGTTCAACCCCAAGATGTCCAGTGTCATCGTGTAAGGAGCGCATGACCATCCTACGGTATTTCCCAGGTAAGACTAACTGTTGTCTTTTATCTCCAGACTGTTTGTTCACCACTCTGAAAAGAAGGTGATTCTTCACAATCAGCTTGGGACTTTGTCTTTGCAGGAGCACTATGTTTGGATCTAGATTATTGGCCATAGGCTGAAGTTGGCCAGTCTCGACTGCTTTCTTTACTACACCTATGACTGAATCTTGTTCTTGAGCTTTTCTCAACTCATAGTGGCTCAGCTGTTCCAAGTTGCTTAGCTCCAACTGTGTCGGACAGGCATAGACACTAGGAACACTTTTGGAATTGGCTCCTAATTGATCTATAAGTCTGTTTGACTCAGTTTTCAGGTATGGAGTGGCTATTTGGCAAATGGCTTTAACTCCAGGGGAAGATATCTCATCCCAGTCAGGTAACACTTCAGTGGATGGTAACTGACGGGAGAGCAGATCAGCATCAATATTGTGTCAACCTGGTCTGTACTGGATTTTGAAATCATAGGTTGCAAGAGCTGACAACCACCTATGTCCAGTTGCACTGAGCTTGGCCGTTGTTAAGACGTAGGTGAGCGGGTTATTATCTGTTCTCACCGTGAACTTAGCCCCATAAAGATAATCATGAAATTTATCCACGATCGCCCATTTCAATGCGAGAAATTCCAATTGGTGAATGGGATAATGCTGCTCAGGGGCACTGAGTTTGCGGCTTGCAAAAGCAACAGGCCTCAGACCCTCAGGATATTCTTGATTGAGGACGGCGCCTAACCCATTCAGACTTGCATCTACATGGAGTACATATGGTTTTGATGGGTCAGCAAATGCTAACACTGGGGCATGAGTGAGGCAATGAATGATGGTATGAAATGCCTTGGTGCACTCTTCATTCCAACGCTCCCCAAAAGGCTCTCCTTCTTTGAAGTAACACTTCTTCTCTTGGGCAGCCTTGTGCCTATTCTTAGGAGGGTAACCCTTTGTGAGCTCAGTGAGTGGTCGAACTATTGCCGAGTAGTTCTTCACAAACCTTCGGTAGTATCCGCAGAATCCGAGAAATGATCTTAAAGATCTCAGATCTGTAGGCAACTTCCAGTTCTTGACAGCACTCACTTTCTCAGGATCGGTGGCTATTCCTAGCTCAGAAACTATGTGTCCAACATACCTTACTTGTGGCTGACAAAACTGACACTTGTCAAGTGATATTTTCAAACCACACTCTTCAAGTCTGTCAAGCACTTTGAATAGTCGTTCTTCATGCTCCTCTAAGGTTCGTCCGAACACAATAATGTCATCTAAATAGACAATCACCTGGAGCAAATGCATGTCACCCACGGCTCTTTCCATCAACCGTTGGAAAGTTGCCGGGGCTCCTGTTATGCCTTGGGGCATCCGTTGAAATTCATAGAACCCTAGAGGACATATGAATGCCGTTTTTTCCCTGTCTTTTTCAGACATGGGTATCTGATAGTACCCATTCCGGAGATCTAGCACAGAAAACCAACAACTGCCGGACAGACAATCCAAAGCATCATCAATCCGCGGAGTGGTATACTGGTCAGGGATTGTTCTGTTATTTAAAGTGCGATAATCAATGCACATGCGTACACTGCCATTTTTCTTTCTGACAATCACTATTGGCGATGCATATGGACTTCTAGATTCTTTAATGATGCCTGCTGCCAGCAGGTCTTTCAGATGACGGCGTATGTCATCTATATCTGCTGGGGCTATGCGTCTGGATCTTTCTCTAAAGGGTCTTGGGTCATTGAGTCTTATGTGGTGCTCCACGCCCTTGGCGAGACCCACATCCCACTCATCAATGGAGAATACATTAGCTCTTTTAGATAGCTTCTGACGCAGCCTTTTTCTCCAAACCTCTGGAATCGGAGATTCACCAAAGTCAAACAACATCTCATCCAGAACTTTCGATGTAGATTTAGGTTTCTCTGCAATGGTAACTGTGTCAGTGGAATACACATGAGCCAGGACAGTTCCGGCCAACATAGTGACTTCTCTCAGTGTCTCATTTCTG
Source organism: Moxostoma hubbsi (assembly GCA_032164185.1). Lineage (NCBI taxonomy): Eukaryota > Metazoa > Chordata > Actinopteri > Cypriniformes > Catostomidae > Moxostoma > Moxostoma hubbsi. Next base: position 29,195,807 of record JAVLUX010000021.1, read on the forward strand.
AGCAGTACTCTGAAACTATTGACATTTAGTTCAGATGATGTTAGCACCACCGGCTGAATGAGCACTCCAGCAGGTAGTGTCACTGAAAGAGGTGTTTCGACCATAACAATGTCTTTTCCTAAGGGTTTCCTGCATCCAACTTTGCATACAACATATCGTTCACCTCGGGCAGGGACAGATAGAGGACCTGGACCCATCCATCTGACTTCCCCCTTTGGCTCTTGAACATCCATCTCTTGGCTATAGGTAAGTTTCACTGGTTTTGTCTGTGGTAAAATTCTGAAAGAGCAAGCCTGTGCATCTGTGGTGTCACCATTTTTGCACAGAGCAGCTAAACGATGGAATAAATTGGCATTTGTCCCAATGACAACAGGCGTATGATCTGGGCCACTTGGCTCGGGACAAACTAATGCTAACACGGAGATAGACTCACGCTCTCCTGTAAATGTGGCTGGAAATTCCACATTTACTACTATGTAACCTTGATATGGGTAGCTGGAGGAACTCAAACCCCATATTGACAGACCAGTGATAGGATGGATGGGAACATTGGGCAAATACTTCTTTTGCCATTTGTCGAATATTATTGTGACCTAAGATCCACTGTCCAATAAGGCATCACATAAATGACCATTGATCTTGACGCAAATAGTGGAGGCAGGGCCTACCAAACCACTAGGGAGGTTGCTTTGGGCAGGTTTGCGAGCATAGCTCTTTTTGCAATAGGTATCTCTGTTCACAGTCTGATGTGGACTTGGCTCACTTTTCCTACCCTTGGCTCTCTTTAGTGACCGAAGCAGCTTTCTGATCACTTCCGGGGGGTTTTCTGGTTCTTGGCACTGGCTAGCGATGTGCCCATCACCAACACATCGGTAACAAAAGAAATCATCACGGCTGACTGAGGGCCTGTTATTCTCATAAGAACTCACAGTTTGCCGCTGAAATGTCTTTCTTTTTGGGGTTGCACTGCCCTCCACATTCATTACAGTCAGCAGTTTTTGCAATTGCTGAACTTGAGTTTTCAAACTCTGTACTTCAGGGTCTATTCGTGCTTCAGCTCTCTCAGAAGTCAGGTTTGCTTTCTGTTCTGGGGCTTCAGGTAATGCCGGGGCCTTGCGTGACTCTTCCAGCTTGGCACGCAGCTCCTTGACCTCAGCTTTCAACACCTGAATCTCAGTGGGTTTTGATGGTGTCGACGCTTTAGGGATCACAGGTTTCACCCTTGCGTCAAGCTTACACCTGGCAGCTTCATTTTCCTCCTCCTCACGAATCTCGTTCAATAACTTTAGGAAAGTAGGCGGGGACTCTTTTCTCTCCCTCAGCCTTAACTTCAACAACATCAAGTCAGACTCTACTGCACCTCGAAGGAGTTGCTCAATTCTCACCCTATCAACTTGTGCAGGTTGTAGTCCACCTCTCTGAACTACTTTGGTCAAGGACTTCTCCATTCGACGGAGAAACTCAGACAATGCTTCACCGGAGTTCTGGCGAAGAAGTCTGATCGCAAAATACAAATCTTCACCGGACTCTGAAGTCCCAAACGCACTTTCAAGCGCAACAAGGTACTCAGATGCACTAGCATCACTATTAGACAATCTAACTGCCTTGATAATCTCTAGGGCAGGACCCTTTAAACTTTCAACAATGCGCTTACGCTTCTCTTTTTCAGCACAATCACTTTCTGCTATCATCAATTTAGCTTGCTCTATCCAATTCTCCATGGTTTCCTCTCCCACCGGAGTAGGCACCACCCCTGAGAAGACGCGCAGTCGCTTGTAAGCAGTGAAATTACTAGGACGATTTGTTGTCTTTTCCAAGAGCTCACCAACCGCACGAATTACTGCTTCAGGAGAACTAGTAGAGAGAGGGGAAAGCAATGCTTGAACATCAGTCATGGATTTACCTTCATCTTGTAGAAGCTTGCTGAGTTTTGCAGAGAAATCATCAGGGGCAGGCTCTTTGTCTCTGATGACCACAATCTTCCATGCAGGATCACCATCCTTAGGGGATATTTCAGCAGGAACACGTGAGGGATCAATCTTTTCACGACATTCACACAGCACCAGCAAACTTGTTTTAGCTGGACCTTTTTTAGAAGAACGAACACGTACTCTGCCAAATATTTTCACAGTTTCAATTGTGCTCTCAATAAAGGCTATATCAGCATCAGCTGGAACATCCAACAACAACAAGGCATGATTGGGCTGAACCAATGCATCATTACACCAATCTAGCAGCTCTTGTTGCAAAGCTGAACTATTTCCTAGTTCCATTTTTTTTTCTCTCAAAGAAAACAATGTAAATTCAACTCCGCGCTCGCTGGAGTATCATCAACCTTAACAGGAAAGAAATTTTAGCAAAAAAAACAATTGATCCCAGCGGTGCCTCCAATTTGTGTAGCGCCCCCTAGGCCTATGTCCTGGTACTAAAGGGCGTGTCTGGGTTCTTTAAAAGTACTTCCCAGTAAAATATACACAATATATAGTATTTTTGCTGACCTCCTGTTTAACTATCTGTTTATGTGAATTTACATATTCAATCTATTACCAAATTATATTTTACACTGAATAAATACTCAGGATACTCAGTTATTAAAATGTTAAATAAAAATAAAGTTTACTAAATAAAGGAAATATTAAACTTCTCAGAATAACTTCTCAATATAAACAAAACAACAAAAATACAAGATACAAAAATGTATCAACAAGGGAAAGTACTTAATAAATACTTTCTTTGCTTATTAAATAAAATGAAATCACACTCAAACCTCAAGTTTGAATTATCCCAAAAACTTGCAAAAGAAATCAAAAAGTTACATGTACCTTAATAACCTCAGCGTACATGGTGCTTAGAAACTTGTAGGTTAAAATACAACACATAACATATCACATGAAACACGCACACACGCGCGATCACGCGCACACACACACACTCACAATACACGTGATTCACCCACCCCAGTCCTAGCCGGCAAATGAGCTAACCCTTAACAACTAACCGTTGCAGGCCTGGAGCGTCGCTCGTGTTCGGTGTGGCCAAAACGATATGACCCCTTCACTCCCTTTGGAGCAAGAGAAATAGTTAAAGATACCTTAATCAAAGTGCTGCTTCTTCCGTCAAATTTCCGAACCGTACAGGCAGTCTCCCGCACGCGATGACCATGAGCGGGCAATGCTCACGCGACAGGCATCCTTGCAGCGTCGAGATGTTAACTTTGGCAAAACTTCGAACAACTACAAAGTCTTCGTCTTCCAAGTTCACAATTCAGTTCGATTGGTTACACAAACTGAAACAAAATCAAACTGGCAACTTTACAACGTTTGTCACGTTCTATTTAAACAGTTTAACCTTTAAAGCATGGAGCGAGTCCTTGACGTGACCTCTCCTCAGCTATCACGTTTCTTCTTCTCCTCCCTTCCTCTCCGGGTTGCGACCTTTCACCTAACACGTCCTTCCATCCATACAAAGTCATATAATAAAATAGTTTTTACCACCAAACATCAAAATATTACTTTTTACATTATACATTTCACTTTACCAATGAAATTCTTGAAACAAAAACTCTTAGAATAAATTAACATACTTGAAACAAACACAATTGTACATCAAACCACAATTCCCACAACCCCTTTCTATCTACTAAAATGAATAAAAGGGATATGAACTATAATGAATTTGTTTCTTGAACGTACTTCTAAATTCTAATATTGTATAACTTTTAAATAATTTCTTTAGTTCTAAATGTACAATTATGACCCAATGAAATCTAAGTTATTTAACAATTAGTTAACTTAAATGCTTTTTAGCACTGCGCTACACCTGTATGTGATTTTTGGAGATTTGGTCAAAATTTGCTTGTGTTGTCAGGAAAAACAGACATTAAATACCTGTGGTTCTGTTTTATGGAAGAAAGAAAGTAATATGTATCTAGAATGGCATGAGAGTTCATAAATTATGAGAGAATTATAATTTTTGGGTGAACTATTCCTTTAAGCCTGTGATTTTGCACCAAATCTGTCCTGATAACTCAAAATATAAATATGTGTACCAGCTAAATAATGGAATTTTTTGTGCAGCTTTACATAAATGTATGCTTACATTTACATAAATCATTACATAAATGTATGCTTCTGTGGGTTTATTGTGTTGATTGGTTTACTCAACTATAGCGAAAATATAGTGATGTTTGAATGTTGGTTTGCTGGATTGCTTTAAATTCATATAAATGTGAATAATTTAACTGAATTCAACTAGGTGTTTGAAACCGACAAAACCACTGCTAGAGAAAACACACATTTGTGTTATTGGACATTTGAATTAAAACTCATATTTCCTGAGATATAAACCTTGTGACAACTTCCCCATTTGACAACCAGCCTGGGCTCTTCTGTTCTGCCAACAGATAACACTTTGAGTAAGTCAGAGTAAAAGGTTTGCAAAAGCTCACTGACCTCTAAACAGCCTTCAAAGTGACATGCTGCTCCTCCCACAACAGGACGCAGAGCTGTTTCATTAGTGCGCCCTAAATCAGAAAACTTTATTGGTACCATAAGTCAGGCCAACAGCTTAACCTAGGCATTTCACTCCTGCATGAGTAACACAGTTGTGTGTGTGTGTGTGTGTGTGTGAGAGAGAGAGAGAGCGAGAGCGAGAGAGAGACTCATCACATGTTTGGCTTAAACTCAAAAAAGGCATCATAGACTGTGATAAGGACTTTTACATCTGTGCAGCCTACATACCTCCATCAGAGTCTCCATACTACAAGGACAATCATTTGGATCAGCTTCAGACAGAAACCAGCCAATTCCAGGCCTAGGGAAATGTGATCTTATGTGGGGACCTAAATGCAAGGACAGGCTCAGAATCGGACATTATAGATACATAATCATGGGTATCAGTTATCAGTTATTACACTAAACAGTTAGTGTGTCTCTGTCGAGGCCTGGGTCTGTATATGCTTAATGGTAGGATCTGAGGGGACTCTTTAGGTCAATTCACATACTGCTCAGCTCTTGGGGCTATTGCAGTCGACTAGGCCATTACACACATGGACCCCTCCTACATATGTGCATTCACTGTCAGACCACAGACTTCTTTATCAGACCACTGTCAAATTAATGTGTTCCTAAAGAAAATCCAACACCATAGAACAGATCAAGGATACAGCAACCTGGTCAAACTAAACCCAACATACAAATGGTCTCCAAAATATGAGTCTGAATTCCTTAATGCAATTAGCTCCAAAGAAATGTCCAACCTAATCAATAGATTTCAAATAACACGGTTCATGGGTAACAAGATTGACGTAAATTCCGCAGTACAACAAATAAATGACATTTATTAAAGGTGCTCCATCAAAGCAAATTTACTCCATACAAACAAGAACTAAACTAAAAACTGGTGATGAAATTTGGTTCGATAAAGAATGTAAAATTAAAAGAAAACTACTCAGACAGATCTCTAACCAAAAACACAGAGAGCCACACAAATCTGAAACCACACAAAACTATCGTGAAGCACTCAGGGATTATAAAAATTCCACAAAAAGCAACAACAGCTAAACAACACTCAATGAAATTGAAGACTCAATTGATAATAAAAATGGAACAGTCTGAATAAACAACACAGCCAGGACATTGCCATACAAAATAGAGAATTATGGAAAGACTATTTTAAAAACTTATTCAAAGAAATTTCTCCAGAAAAACATGCAAAATATCAATTAGAATCTACAATAAAAAATAAAAACCCTTTAGAACATCAGATTAGCAGAGAAGAATTGGCAAATGCACATAAGAAACTAAAACCCAGAAAGGCATGTGGTTTAGACAACATTAGAACAGAAATGCTGAAAACTCTTAAAACTCTTCAATCTGGTTCTGCAAACTGGCTGTTTTCATGACACCTGGAGTACGGGCTTAATACACCCATTATATAAGAGTGGAGACAAATTCGACCCCAATAACTACTGAGGCATTTGTGTGAGCAGCAAAACTGGGGAAGACTTTCTGCTGTATCCTGAACGCCCGGATACAGGCCTTCCTTACCAAGCACAATGTCTTGAGTAAGAGTCAGATTGGATTCTTACCAAACCACCGCACTATACCGACCACATTCACATGCTACACACGATAGTCAACCAGCACGTTCATCAAAAAAGCTAAGGCAAAATTTATGCATGCTTTTTTGATTTTAAAAAAGTATTCGATTCCATTTGGCATGATGGCCTATATTATAAAATTCTACAATCCGGCATTGGGGGTAAAATATACGACACTATCAAATCTATGTATTCGGACAACAGGTGCAGGGGTTAAAATTGGCAATAAAAGGACAGAATTCTTTACTCAAGGGCAAGGAGTGAGACAGGGCTGCAGTTTGAGTCCAACTCTGTTCAACTTTTACATAAATGAGTTAGCAGTGCTACTGGAACAATCTGCAACACCCGGCCTTACTTACCTTAATTCCAAAGTAAAATTTCTTCTCTATGCAGATGACCTGATTCTGCTGTCATCTACTTCACAAGGGCTACAGCAGCACCTGGACCTGCTGGAGAACTACTATCAGAACTGGGCCCTGACAGTCAATAAAAAAATTATTTAAAAAAAGTACAATTATTCCAGAAAAAAGCCAGATTACAGGACACCATATACACATTTACTCTGGAAACACTGAAATAGAACACACCCTACACTTCGACGACCTCGGTCTAAAAATCAGTGCCTCAGGGGGTTTTGGTCTGGCAGTGAATGCACTAAAAGCGAAAACTAGAAGAGCATTCTATGTTATTAAGAGCAAATTTACCCAAGTAACAATTTGGTGTAAAATCTTTGATAGTATTATAATGCCCATTGCTGTGTACGGATGTGAGGTTTGGGATCCACACTGTCTGGCAGATTACTCTAGATGGGACAAACACCCCATAGAATCCCTGCATGCAGAATTCTGTAGAAACATTCTAAGAGTTCAGAGAAGAACACCGAAACTAGGCAGATACCCCCTAATTATACATATTGAAAAACGATCCCTAAAATTTTGGACACACCTAAATTCAAGTTCCCCTAACACACTGCAACATGAAGCCCTTAAAACCCAAGAGCTGAAGCCTAAAACCAGTCCCATTTGTCACATACTTGAATCTTCTTGTGTGGTTTGTGGCTTTGTTAATATTTAAAGCAAAGACCTTGTACCTGTAAATGGAATAGAGGGTACAGCCTCTTTAAAACCTTCCAGGAGCAGGGTTTTACATCCTGTCAAAAGATTAATAACCTAACCTTGAAAAATGAAAATCAAAGTGAGTATCAAAAAACATCCATTAACCACAGCAGCCTGGTATCAGGTTGTACAGATAGGTTTATCATATCATTTCCTTTTTTATATAGAGGCAGAGTACTGACATTGCAGTATAGATCAGATACTCAGGTTAGGTGTAATCTCCTGAGTACTACGGAAATCTGCTATAGTAATTCCAGAATCTTCTACATGGACAAGGAACTGTCCTTTGAAAAGTGATAAGTATGGCCCTAAACATTTATTGCTGTTACTTGGTCTCTGTGCACCCTGATTTTAGCATCATGTAACACTTCTGCGTGTGAGTGAATGCACAAATGTGTTGGAGATCCTGCTGAGTAAGTTTACGCTGGCTGTAAATCATACTTTCGACCAGCTGGCCATCCGCTCTGGGCAGGTGGAGCTGTCATACTGGCAGCCCAAGTCATGCAGATGGGCAACCGGATCCAGCAAGAGGCATGCACAGGGCTCTTTCAATTCTCACGTCAACTGATGCTTACCGATTGCTATTTTGACTGATACTTTAGATAAGAGATTAGTGTGTTTAACCTTTGGAGGTGCAAAAAATAAACCCCAATAAATGAAAACATACATTTAAAAGAAGATGTTAACATTTTATGGCTCTGTTTACATCCATACTGTCTTGATAAGCGCCCATCATTTATTTTCCCCCATGACAAATGGATTGGGTTTCACTCAAAGCATCTCACCTTACAGAAACACTTGACAGGGACAAGAATTCAGAGGAAAATTTAGAGAGCCAGTAAATAGACTCAAGCAATATATCTTGCATGTTCAACAAATGAACCCTTATACAGTTTTAATGGCAAGATACAGCGGCAATGCGTGGTCTGAATTGTGACGATTAACTGATTTATCAAAGTATCATAAACAAGAAAACAAGACTACAATTCTTCAACTATGAGCTCATTTGACCCTGAAAAGTTTTCAGAAAAACATTACCTCAATAGAATAGTTCACTCAAAAATGAATATTCTGTGATCATTTACTCACCCTCGTGTCATTCCAAACCTGTATGACTTTCTGTCTTCTGCAATATGAGATCATTTAATGATAAGTTATTCTAGTATTGTTGGCTGAATTTAGTAGCAGTAGAAAGTGACTCACTGATAAATACCTAATAAACCTAATAAGCGCCTAATTAAACACCCCCAATTGTCATGAAAGTATTGTCCATGCATCCTATTCCAAGTCTTCTGAAGAATGTCTCAAAAACATGAATAACTAAACACTCCTGGACACAAACTATTGACCACAGTCACACGGAGGTCGCGGGAGGTTAAAGCGAGTTACTGTCTACGAACAATGTTCAACAGTGAATAGTGTACATGTATCACAGGTGAAATCTATCTTTTTTTGTGATAAATGCTGTGAACATAACACTTCCTCATTTAATTTCCTCCACATTTCCAATTCTCTTTCTGTGGTGGAAATTACACTTAAAACATGTATTTATAAAAATCACTTTGTGTTGCTAAGGCTAATTTTAGGATTTAAAGTATCTTAAATACACACAATTAAATAATATTTTCATCCTTTTTGCATCATTTGGTAAAATTGCACCATTTATTTATAAATGATGCACAATAAAAAATATTTAGTTTATTTTGATTTTCATTTTTTTCTTCACGCTTAACACTTAATCATATTTCATCTCAAACATGCTCATGTTGTCTCCTTGGTAAACAAGTAGGCTAAATAACTTGATTCTTGGAAAAAATGTTGGTTGTAATAGAGACGATTTTCATAACTTTTTGTAAAAATGGAAATAAATTATATTGTGTCTGGGACATGGGTAAAACATTATAGACATAAAAAGCTATTTTCATCAGTTATTAAACATATTCTTTATTTACAAAATTGTTTTCAAGCAAAAGCAGTGTTTTTCCACTGAGCTGCGAGGCGGCCCTAAAAACAGACTCTGACCATGGCCTTGTAAAAACTGTCAGCAAGTTCAGCATTTTATATCTCATCCAGACCCTGTTGCCTCTTTATAGACTTATCCCAAACAGGAAAACACTTTGCCCCATACTTAGAGTACTCTTAATGAGCTGAAAGCAATTGTGTTTTTCCAGTGTGATAAACGAATGGACCACATGTGAGCTCAGTCCATTATGAAGTACTTCTGACAGTACAGCATCCGCACCACTGAGAGTGTCCTGTGAAGCAGAGAGGAATGCTAGAGCCTTGGATTAGCACCCCTGCTGAGGCTTAAGGAGTTCCTGTTGGTTTAAAGTTTGGCTGGAACAGTGGGAAAAGAATGGACATGGTTTTCATGGAGTTTATTTGAGAGAGAACAAAGGGGGCAGAATTGAGAGGCATTTCTCCTTCTTGGACCTCAAGCTATCAGTTGCTACAGTAAATATTTGATGATCACTGATGTCGACAAGCTCTGCCCAAGGCATGCCTCCTCACCAAGTTCATTGGCTAATGTTTTTTTGAGGAGACGGTTAGACCACAAGTTAAGAAATATCCAAGTAGCTTATACAGTGTGGCACTAGGCTTATGCTCACCAACAAGGCTGCTTATTTCCCCCCTTAGATCATCAGGTCACTTGATGAAAACTTGTCTTGCTCAATAAACCACCCACATTTAGTTTGAATAAATGTTGAACAGAACATTAATCACGGTGAGCCAGTAAAAGTCGAAAATTCATGCAGGTGCACGACTCACTTTTACAGACACATCATTTTCTCCTTCAACAGTCAACATTACAACTTATGTATTTGTCTTTCCTACCACAGACTGGGAGGTTGTTTGGCATGTTGAGGTGAAGAGCTCCAGAAAATGCAAATATAGTAGTGGGCCTTCATGCTCTCATGCCAAACAATTTCTCAACAGCAGCAGACAGATCTGAGGTCCAAAGGGGGATTGGGTGTCACTCCACTGCAAGACTGATTAATTATTAGTGAGTGGTGATACTGCTATCACAATAGATCTGTCTCCATTCTGCACACAGCAAGAGCGATGAGACGTAATGTGAGAACCACGGCTCAAACAAGCGATCGTGCCATCTCCCGCAGTTTCTGCCCTCCTGAAAAAAAATTGGTAACACTTTACATTAAGGTTGTATTCATTAACATGTTAACATGAACTAACACTTATTCATCTTGATTAATGTTAATATAAACTAGGGACTAAAAACTAAATGTTTTTCATTTCAGTTAGTTCAGAACAAAAGCAGTACTTTTTTTTTTGTTCCGATTCAAAAGTTCCACAGCCTCCTCTCCAAATGGTTACCGGCAAATGAAAGAACGGTTAATAACATTCTTTTTAAAATAACAGTACTCTGTGCTAAGGGGTGGGTGAAACACCAATTGCAATGTTGTCAAATCTCACAAGAGAAACAACTGGTTTGGAAAAACAAGCTCAAAATAAGCCAATTGCCATAAAAAAATTCAATAAAACAAATTGCCGATTTATCACATTTGAAATGTGTTAATTAACAGTTAATCAACAGTTAATTAACAGTTTAGTAAAATTTAATTAAAGATCTGCTTCTTGAGTCAAAGCCCGGCAGCATCAAATCTGTATTAATAATTATTAATCATCATATCTTACAATAATTCAGTGAAGACTTAGAAACTACTGAGAAAAGTACTTTTTACATCTAATAATGTTTTACTTGTCTGAATTAGCCATGCAAACCCTTTGGCCTTTAGTTTCATGAAAAAATTATCTGAACAACTGATATTCACTTGGTTCCAGTTTTGGTTATGTTCTGCTATTAATTTAGCTCTTTTTCGGTTTCCTTTTTTGTTCCTTGAACCTTTTTAGTCCCTGATGTCAACATTTACTAATACATTTTAAAAATAAAAATTTGCATATGTTAACATTAGTTACTGCAGTGTGAATGAACAATAAACAAGTGTGTTTTCGTTAATTAACCTTAACCAAGATTAATTCATGGTGATATAAAAAATTGTTTATTGTTAGTTAATAAAACTTAAAGCATTTACTATTGCATTTATTACAAACAAGTGGAACCTTATTGTAAAGTGTTACCAAAACATCTTAAACCAGCCTAAGATGGCTTGCTGGTCTTAAAGGAATAGTTCACCCAAAAAAATGAAAATTCTCTCATCATTTCTCCACCCTAATGCTTTCCAGATGTGTATGACTTACTTTCTCCTGCAGAACAGAAATTAAGGTTTTTAGAAGAATTTCTCTGCTCTGCTGGTCCTCAAAATGCAAGCGAATAGTGACCAGGACTCTGAAGCTCTAAAAAGGACATAAAGGTAGCACAAAATAATCCATACCACTCCAATGGTTAAATCCATGTCTTCTGAAGTAATACAATAGGTGTCTGTGAGAAATTGATCAATATTTAAGACCTTATTTTTATTTTATTTTTTACAATCATTCTCCACCTTTGACCAGCCCCAACCAGGAGGCTAAATGTGAAAGTGAAAGTCACTGGCCACACCAGAATGTGAAAGTGTAGATTTTCAGTAAAAAAAGGACTTAAATATATATGTGTTTCTCCCCCACACGTATAACATCGCAGACGTTAATTTAACCACTGGATTCGTATGGATTACTTTTATGCAGAATTTATGTGCTTTTTGTACCATCTGAGCTCTGGTTATCATTCACTTTCATTGGACCAACAGAGCTGAAATATTCTTTTGAATTTTTTTTATTTGAGTTCAGCAGAAGAAAGGAAGTCATACACATCTGTGATGACATGAGGGTGAGTAAATGCTGAGAGAATTTAAATTTTTGGTTGAACTATCCCTTTAACTCTTAAGAATGTATTAGCTGGGAAGGAGACTTTAAAAGTTTTTTAATCAAGTTTTTCCCTAGCCTAAACCCTAAACCTAACCGATCGTGTCATAAAAACAATTGTTATATGAAAAGCAGATAAGGTTTTTGAATGCTAATGCTCTGTGGAGTTTTTTAATAAATAAAACTGAAATCTCAACCCTAAACCCTAAACCCTAAACCTAAACCAAACCAAACCAAACCAATCCAGCAGTGCCATGAAAACAAATGAGAGTTGACAAACACAATTGCAGAAGCAACCACATAATTTTGTGGTACTTCTATGAAACTTCTGGATCATGTATGAACTCACATCCTCTTCAGGACTCGTACCTGAGTTGAGCTAACGCAACAATTGCCATTCAAATCATACACTATAGTAAAAGTGTTTTGATGTCATATGACAGTATTATGTGAGGAACACAATGTTACGTGTTTACGTAAATATACGTGTTTATCTGTTTTATTTGGGATTTGTGTGCAAAGGAATAAAACACGTTGTTGTTGTAGCATCTTTAGTGTTCATCTACAACCCCAATCCTGAAAAAGTTGGGACAGTATGATAAATGCTAATTAAAAACAAAAATGAGTGATTTGTAAATTATATTCATGCTTTGCTATATTGAAAGCACTACAACTACACATTATATGATGTTTTAACCTGTTAATTAGATTTTTTTTTTTTTTTAAATGTACATTCAATGTCATTTCAAATCGGATGATTGCAACACGCTCCAAAAAAGTTGGGACAGTCGAGTGTTTACCACTGTGAAACATCACCATGTCTTCTAATAACACTTATTAAGCATTTAGGCAGTGAAAACACAAGTTTGTTAAGTTTAGAAAGTGGAATTTTACCCCATTCATCCATTATCCTTTAGCTGCACAATTGTACAGGGTCTTCATTGCCGTATGGTGTGCTTACCAATCTAGCCAATCTTGCCAATCTAGCACCCGCACTCTCTGCTTATTCAGCCATGGATGGCAGTATATGTTGTTTCAAAATTTGTACATATCTGTCTGCGTTCATGGTGTTCTTACAGATGTGCGAGTTACCCATGCTATGGGCACTGACACAGCCCTGGGCCATACAGACACTGGCTTTTGGACCTGACGCTAATAACAGCTTGGATGGTCCTTTTCCTCTTTGGCAAGGAGTGACGAGGCGGAGGGCGGGGCCGGGCTCTGAGTGCGCACGCCCGGTCCCCAATCGGGCTAATCAGCCAAGGAGAGGGATAAAGCCGAGAGCCACATGCAGCTGATGTGTGTGTTTCTGTTTATGTCTTTTTAAGTTTTCATTAAACATTATTTTGACTGTTCAGTCAGTTCCTTGCCCATTTCACCCCTGTTACACATGGATAACATGACGGCTGTGCTTTTCAAAAACGTTTTGAAACGTGGGCTCTTCGGACAAAAAAAATTCTTCCAATTTCTCTTTGGGGAACATTGTTCTTAAAGTGCTGGATTATTTGCTGAAGCATCTGTTGGCAAATTGGCACGTTTCAAATGATCCTTGCTCTTGAAGGACTAGGCTGTTTTTGGAGGCTCCTTATCTACTATGACATCTCACCTGATGAACATCCCTTGTTTCACATCACCTTGTTATTTCAACTCGTAAAATTATTTATTTTAAATTGACCCTGTCTGAACTTTTTTGGAGCATGTTCCAATCAACTGATCTGAAATTACTGTACATAAAATAACAATTAAATTCACCAGGTGAAACATCATATAATGTTCAGTTGTAGCGCTTTCAATATAGCAAAGAATAAATATAATTTACAAATCCCTCCTTTTTGTTTTTATTAGCATTTTCATACTGTCCCAACTTTTTTGGATTGGGGTTGCACCAACAATATGCCGTAATGCGTAGAACGAGCCATGTAAAACAAATTTTGTACAAATTTAGTTGTTTTTTTCAGCAATGTCTCTTGTTCTATTTTTCTTTGCCAAAGTAACTAATCATTGCAAAACCAAATTTATCTGCTATCTTTGGAATATTTTTTTGATATATTGAGCATCATATTTCATGCCTCTCACTGTGTCACACTCTGAAAGATTGAGGGAGTTTATTTACTGCTTGAAAACAAACCAGAATGATCTGTCTCTGGTTACAGAGGTCAATCAAACTGTCAGGCCGAGTTGTGCTCTGGCCCTCTCCCATATCCCTGTATTTGGAAACTGTAAATTCTCCCAAGAAGTGATCCCCATCTTCGCTGCTCTCTTTCATCAGTATGGCAGGCGACTTGTCTCAGACCTGATTCATTTCTACTTGTGCAATGATTCCACTTATAAAAAGTCAATGTGACATTAATTGAAAAATCAGATGTGGTGGTGACACTTCTAATGAGCTTTATAGAGGGTGACTTAACATGGTATTGTGTTTAAAGTTTTAAGAGCTGCAATTCACTCAGCGCTGGGCTCCCTTTTCTCATTTCAATATGGCTGCCATCATGTGTTCAAGTACTGTAATACTCAGGTGAGGCAGCGAGAGCACTGTTTCCCATATCAAGCCAAGGAAATTACAGTCATATGTTGGTACTATAAATAGCTCACAGGGCTCTGTTTTTTCCCCAGTTTAATGCCACATTCCTTTTGGCAGGATTTATGAAAACACCAGTGACAATATGTTCCCCTTTAAAGAAGTGCATGACTAGCTGCCTGGCTCTGCAAAAAGCAGTAGTTATTAATAGTTGGCATGGGAACATGTGTAAATTATTGTCCCCTTGCTTAAAATGACATTCTGATTCTGCGCTTATCAGTTCTGTGACACATAAGAGAAACTTGAACTGTCATGTGTGAATGTGATTGATTTGTACTCGGTTATGGCAGCTCTCTTGAAGGCAATGTCTTTGTCTTTCAGGAAAGCATCCCTTCGCATGCACACAGTTGGAAAGACGACAATTTCTCCTGAGCAGTAGTTGTCAGATCATGTTATTTAAACTGTCATTAAATGTCTAGCAGGGTCATTTTGATCCCGGGTGACCTGAGGGTGAGGAATAGAGATTGCACAAGTGCGAGAAATATGCAGTGTGAATGCGAGGGTGCCATGCGTGAGTTTGGGCACTGCTCTCTCTCTCACTCTCTCTCTCTCTCTCTCTCTCTCCCTCTCCCTGAGGCTTGAGTGGATGCATTTCCATTGCAACATAATGCCTCTGAGTGGCCTTTTTAGTAATGCAATTCTGTCATATAACTGCTATTGCAATCTGTGATTCTAATCATTTAAGCTTTATTGAAAGAACAAAATCGCCTGGCTGTATGGACCTCAGGTTGAACATATAAATATTGCCCAAGAAATGCAATTACCCCCACTAGCACTGCTTTATCCAGTCTGTTTCAAGCAAACACTGTGTTGTAAGGGGAATAGATGGCCCCCGTGGTGCTCCTTTTGTTGAAAATATGATTTACAAAGAAAATACAGCAAACACACTATTGTCCTCTGATCTGAGATCAGAAGCCATGAGCAAACAGGGGAACAGGTCATAAAGACGGGACTGGAGTCCCCGCTGATCTCAGAACATGTGCTCAGCCATTTACCAGTAGATTAGCCCAGAGAATAGGTGCAGGTGTTTTCTACCCAAGCCAAAAAACATCAAAACCAGATTTCGGTCCAACTACAGCATGCAGTTGAGCCAAAATGAGTCATGGCCCCTCACAGATAATAAAACAAGCATAAAGTTTGCTTAAAATGCAGGTGGGGGTGTTTTACTCAGTTCTGCAGAGAAACAAATAGGAAGCTTGTTTGGGAATACAGTAATTGAATGCAGATGGGAGGAGGTAAATGAACAAATATCTCAGTGGAATACCTAATAAGAATGGGACAGACAGGGAAATTAAAAATTATAGGAAGCAGATGGACTGTTCTTTGAGTTTTCCAGGGAAATTTATTAGGGCCATGAAAGAAATGTGTCTGTTTATTTTGAATTGCCATGAAATTAATGGCCTGCTGAGTTGTGTCAGTGTTACTTTATGACTGCAATGCCATTAGTCATAATTTAGCTGGTATTTGTTATTGATTTGTGATTTAGCATGATTTATTGGGGCCTGTCAGCTTTAATTTTGAACTCAACCATTTTTATTTAAACAGCGAGCACAGATTTATGTAAAGAGAGAATAACATGTTAAACAAAGTTTTGGTATTTGAGGAGTACTGTTTTTTTGTTGTTGTTGTTGATGCTGTTTTTCCCTCTCTAACCCCATAAGCCTGAAACATGCTCTAAGCAAGTATGTACAGAACACGCAGATGCTTCAAGAGATTCAAGCTCGATTTCATGTGTTTTGTTTTTTTTGGGTGAAATAAGTCAGACCGCAATTCAGAACACAATGCAAATGCTCATTGTATTCTAAGTGTTGTTCCATGGGGTGCTCTTAGGGACATCTACTTAATAGCCTTCTACTACAGAACTCTTTAAGAGAATGTTGCTAAGCAAGTAAGCAAAGTCAATGTAAAGTTTTTAACAACTTACCTGAATAATAACACATCCAGTTAACTTTAGAAGGTAACTCTATCGCCCCCTTGAGTGCTGAGGTTTGTTACCGCCACAACAACAAAATGCACATTAAGGATGTTCAACCATACCACACGTTGGTAATGTGTTGGTCTAGCACTCACATCGGTGTTCGTTATTTGTATTACCTTTCTATGTGTGATACACCCCTCAATACTTTAGTTCCATTTATAACATATAATATTTGATATTTACACACTAACACACACATATACATATATATATATATATATATATATATATATATATATATATATATATATATATACACACATTGGGGCGGGGTGAGCAAGAGACAGACCAATGGGTGTGGCGTCAAGCCTTGGAGTGGTATTTATTAAAAATAAAACCAGAGGAGCAGGTCTGGTGATGCATTTAACTCAGCCAAACACTCCCCACTCTGCTTCTGGGACTGTGAGGATGCCAGTGTGTGCACACATGGAAAACAGAAGCCAGCTCGCTTAGAAGAGGCACGCTCTACATTTATATGGCAGCGTTGATGAGGCTAAACACACATCAGGTGTGCCTCATTCCACCCCGCTGCCCAAACGAGGCTTATTAACAATGTGCCTCGTCTGTCTCCTGCCCACTCGTGTCCTGAGCCTGGCTGAAGGACGGCCCTCAGAGGGACGATGACATATATATATATATATATATATATATATATATATATATATATATATATATGTAAGGGATAATGTACAGTCATCCGGTTGTGGTCGAAAAATAAACCATGACATGGTGATCAGGAGCCCAGAAAATTATTTATAAAAATCTTATAAATTACTGTGTTTGGTGCATCCTGAACAGCGCTGAGAAAACAACAAGTGCCATGTGACAAAACCATTTATATGCTGCTTCAGAAGAGGAAGGAGGTAAGACAATCATTTCTGCGTGGTAAAATTGCCCAAATTTCTGATTTTCTAAAAGTTCCCTACCATCATCCCTACCTAAATCTAACCCTAGTTTTCATAACACAAATATCACAAAAATGCTGTTGAGGTCAGATGTTTACTTTCTGTGCAAGCATTGTGCTTCTCTTTCTCGATTAAGCATGAATAAAGCTTTTATTGGTTTGTTAAGCCTCATGCAGACACTCGTGCAAAACAGAAGAGACTACCTGCTGACTCCAGTGCAGCAGCTGCCCCACTGTAAATACAGGCACCAGAACCCGAGATACTGGGGATTAATCAGATTGATGGGTAGTGAACAGAGAAAATTGAGTCTGATTATTATTCCAGAGGGGACTGGCTAAGTGTGCAAGCGTGGACTAAGAACCACCGCACTTCCTGTTTCCACTGATCAATGGCAGGAAGTATCAAGGAGAAGTACCCTATCCAGATTTTCTGTCTACAGAGAGCCAGATGGGTTTTTATACACTTCTGCAGCAAAGCTTAGACTCCTGTGAACAACGCACACACTTTTCGTTCTTTCCCTCAGTTGCACACCGTGAGACACAGCTCAGTTAATGTTTGGCCTCAAAGCTGAAAGACAAAAGATGTTGTGTGAATTGTGAGAACAAAAACAATTCTCACCTTGAGGGAGATGTAGCAACACTGGGATCTGTTCAGCTGGGCTCCACTCTTTGTTTTATCTTTGCTCTTATTTGTCTAAGCCGATGCATATACATATACATATAACAGAGTTCATTTAGTTTGTATGCAATGGAAAAACACATTACACAAAGTACTTGAAAAAAAAATTGCTAATGTAATTACTTATGAAATTTTTCATTCTGCTTCTCAAGTAATGTTTTTTTTTCTTGGATGTTTTGATATTTTTACCAGGTAGGCACTGTAATGGATTCTGGTGCAAAACAGAAGAGGCTACAAGCTGACAGCGACCCTACTGTAAATACTGTGTATACTGGGGATCAATCAGATTGATGGGTAGTGAACAGAGAAAATGGAGTCTGAATATTCTTCCAGAGGGGACTGGCTGAGTGTGCAAGCGTGGACTAAGAACCACCGCACTTCCTGTTTCCTCATCACAAATAAATGTAAATGAAAACAAAAACTCCACAAATGGAACGTGACCTGCAGTTTGTACAGTGACACATTTCCAAAGAAAACATTTATTCATTAGTAATAGGTCAGATCTTTTTCAGAGGAGCATGCTGTCATGCTGAGTGATATCAATGGGCATTGGATTCTTGCTTGGATAGAACAAAATTATGTTAATGGATGACAGAGTTACTCAATGATGTGGTGGATCCGAACCTTTATGGCTTCTTGGCACTGAACAAGATTGTTTTTTGACTCTCCCTTCATGAATCGAGACCCATTATCTGCTGAAGTCCAAAAAATGCATTATTTTGTCTGACTGATTAGATGACATCTGGATAATATGACTCCTATGGACAAACTTTTCCATTCTTCCAGGTTTGTTTAATCCTATTTCACAAATCCAGACTTTCAGCCTCAACTTTTGCTTCATTCCAAACATGCTTGCTGTCTTGTATTGCCCAGGGCTAAACATGACAGATCTTCCACAGGCCTGCTGCAGTTCTTCTATATTAAAGCGTGAGCTCTCCCCCATGCCTTTCCCACAGGCCCCTCGTACCCACACAGCCCTGATTTCCAGGAGTCACAAGAGATGTTCTAAAGCTGTCTAGAAACACCTGCATCTCCACATTGCGCAGCCTCTGCTGGGAATGTGGGTTTTCGAGCAATGCTTGTTAATACTGTCATACCCCAGAGAGACACCCTTGGAAATGGAACTGAGATGAGAAAAGAGACAGTGAAACAAGAGTGAAAATCCAGAGAAGGGAGCAGTTTTATCATTGTCACAAAGACCCTTGTATTGCCCTCGGAGAGTTGAATAATTTGGTGGTGAGGAGAGCATGCTTTTGTGAGCGTGCCCGGAGAAAGTCAATTTGTTTTGATCATACTCCACCTATAGACTGTTAATACCAGGCTCGGCAGCAAAATATGGCAGCAACAAGTCATTCCCCTATCACAAAAGCGCAGCCACAGTTGACTTGCTGTACTCATGGATAAGTAACTGCTTGTATTGAAGTGGACTATGAAGCTGGTAAGCTTAGGAGAGGAAGTACAATGTCAAGACGTTTTGTTGAAATCCTATCAGGAATTTTTTCGCCTAGGATACTAGGCTTGAAGAAAGGCCCACAGTGTAGGGGGCTACAAGCCCTCCCCCTTCAACCTGACAAGCACAGAGCTGCTTAAATTGAATTGACATGTCAGCGGGAGAGTAGCGCTTTGTCCCTGCTCTGGATACCAGCATACTTAACCTTACCATTAGCCACTACCATTGACACTCATGACAAAGAAAGCCCTGGGAGCACTTATCATACCTCTTACCTCTGCTCCATTTTTCACTCCTTTTTTTAATTATATTTTTTCCTGTCGGTCTCCATCTTGGCAGTTTTATCTGTCACGTGATCAACAGCTTTATTTTACATTGAAATCTAGCCTGTCTTGCCTGGGTTTTATTTACAGTTAAGTGCAGGATAAAGAGAGACAAGGAGAGAAGAGAAGGGAGCTGGGGACAGAGAAATAAAGGGATAGAGTGAAAGAGAATGAGAGTGGATACAAAATGGGGTTTGAGATAAAGAGAGAAAGAAAGGGGGAGGTTTGAATGAGTATGGAAGTGAGAGGGAGAGAGCAACAACTATGTTTGAAGTGGGGGCCTAATGTAGTGGAGATGGAATCTGTCACTCTGCTTATTGCATGTTGATGACTCAGGGCTGTTTGAGCTGTAAGCAGCCTATGATTTATGGACAGCAAGTGAACTCCTGCGGGCGAAAAAGCAAGTCGGGGATCAGAGCGACAACAGGGCCCTTTTTGGGCTGGAGCCCGGCCCTGCGTTTTTTTTCCTTCATGCCAAACTGCTTTGCACGGCAATTAGCTCTTTCCTCATTTAGTCTCCCCAGTCCCAAAGGGTAATGAAAGTCATATATCATCTTCAAGGCTTCTAATTATCCAGCACAGTTGCAGGTAGGCTTTGTAACAGTGAGAAGGTCCTGTCGCCCTGATATTTATTGCTCCTCCAATAAGCATGTAAAAAATACTCTCTTGAAAGGTTGCCCACAGCCCTCGCCTCACATCCTTGACATACCTTTTTGCAAATGTGCTAGTCAAAGGGGAAATGTCTTCATTCCACATAACTAATTTTTCACGCTGTAACGAAGCATACTGCAAAGCGCTTTGCACAAGTGCCGGAAACTTGAGAGGAGACACGTAGCGGGGGTCAGCGTATCGCCGCTGATTTACGCGTGTGTTGCTTAGTGCCAGAACAAGAGAGAGAGACAAGCATGAAGTGACCGGAATGTTGTCCACTGAGTTGCAATTTCTAAAGAATAGTTGGAATAACTGTTTGCTGTTGGGCAGGACCGTAGCTAGGGGGGTGAAAGGTAGTAACAATTCTAGGGGCCCCACAACAAATTCTAAACTGTATTTTTTTATAGGAAAGGGGCCTAGAGCAATATACAGTCAGGGGGCCCAGATGACCTTCGTCAGCCCTACAGTTGTGGCATTTATAAGGATGATGTGTTGAACAGTTTTTAAATTAATGGAACAGTTCACCCAAAATTTTACTCACCCTCCTGCCATCTCAGATGTGTATGACTTTCTTTCTTCTGCAGAACACAAATTAAGATTTTTTCCAAAATACACATAAAGGGAGCATAAAAGTAATCAATATAACTCAATGTCTTAAATCCATGTGTTCAGACATGATGTAATAGGTGTGGGTGAGAAACAGATCACTATTACAGTCATTTTCTACCATAAATTCTCCTCCCTGCCCAGTAGGGGTTGATACGCAAGATGAATGTGAATCACCAAAAACACAAGAAGAAGAATTAGAATGTGAAACTAAAGTGGAGATTGACTGAGCTGGGAGGAGAATTTATAGTAAAAAAAATTACTTAAATATGTATCTGTTTCTCAACCACACCTATTATATCACTTCTAAAAACACTGGAGTACTTTTGTTGCCTTATGTGGATTTTGGAGCTTCAACATTTTGGCACCCATTCACTTGCATTGTATGGACCTACAGAGCTGAAAATGTTTTCAAAAAAATCTTAATATGTGTTCAGCAGATGAATGAAAATCAACCATATCTTGGATGGTATGAGGGTGAGTAAATGATGAGAGAATTTTAATTTTTGGGTGATCTATTTCTTAAATATGCAGACTCGACATCTGATACTGATGTTTTGTCAAGAGGGTTGATTTATTGATTAAACTAGAGATTTTTTTTTAAATCTATTTGTCATGAAAATTAATGCCAATCATGAAAATTTAAAAATGGAAAAAGTTACATTAAATTAAGTTTATTTACAAGGGAAGTGTTTCTGCTGTCAACTTCTGGCATTAATTCAGTTATTAAATGACCTGGTAAAAAAAACACAAAAAACAACAACTTATTTTAACATTATGTGTTTCTGAGTTTTGCACATTGAGTAAGTAAGTGGATTAAAACTATGGTTCATTTTATTACTTTTGGTTATACGTTCATTTTCTTCCATGATTTATGGCAAGAACTTGTTAAATTTAGCAGTGCACTTTCCGTTGAGCAAAACTTCAAGAAACTTAATATTCATGTTTTTTTCCCTTCTCTCCTTTTCTAAGTGTAGATGCATCATGGCTGTGATTTTAACAAGCATTAAAGATGTTTTTTAGGGCTTTTGACATGTTATACTAGCATCATCTCCATAAAGAGTGACTGCATGTTCCTGAACCTCCCTTCTGATTGAAAACATGTGAATTAATGGCAGATTAAGATGAGCTATTGGGTTGAGACTGGAATTCATGTAGTCTTGTTAACCGGCGTTATTAGGGCCCTTGACAAATTATGTTTTGCAGCATGGGCTGCTCCCTCTCTCCCTCTCTTTGAGTCACTAGAACAGAAACATGTCTCAAATGGAAATATTTTCATGGTTCCAAAATGCCTGAAGGGCATCATTAATGCCCATAATCTGAGATCTATAATGTATGCAGGGTACTGCAATGATTTTTGGAGCTCAAACATCCACATATTTTCTCAGGCTAATGACTTTATATTTGTCTCATTCCTTATTGCTTGAGGGGTGGATAAGGATAAATGTACAGCTTATGGAGATCAGATTTTTTAATTACACTCAAGGCTATGATGACAATCCCATGCAGCTTAAAGCTTTATACTGTAGAATGCATACACAGCCAGACACCCACATCACCACACTTATGTTTTTTATGTCCCTTTTATGTTTTTACACCGTTATGTTTTTGTTAATCTTGACATGGTGTAGAAAAAAACAGGAGACAAAATAGAGAAAACATTTCATCTGGTCTACTTTGTTCCTTGGACCAAAGATAAGAAAGATCATACTAGGTGTGCAGCAGTGCATGGGGTTAGGCTTTAGGCCCGGGTCAGCCTCAGACGGCACACCCACAGTCTGTATACAAACCGTCTGATGATTATAGCACACAAAATTGGAAATGCTTTCTCAGTCCAGTCAGACCAAATCTGATTGGCTGACTTCTACAGGATTTCCGAGAGCTTGGTTTGCGCTGGTCTGGGTTGAAGCACGAGTCGAGTTCACAAGGTTCCGTGTTGATATAATGAGTGCTTTTGAGGTCTAAATTATCACAGAATTTGCCCAAGTTTGTCAGGTTAGTCACATTCAACATTTTGTTTGAGGCACATAGCAGAAAGTAAAGCGGATATCCATGAGCAGAGCTGTATATCCTGCTTTGTTTACTTAGTTATGTCTGTGAAATACTCTGTGCTGTCATTACACTCGCTACACATTTTCAGCTATTTTCCCGTGTGTTTTCTGTGCAATCGCTAGCGGAGACGCTTGCGCCATTATATAAATTATTTATTTTCCCATGCCAATCTTTTATTATGGTATGAGCCATCTCCGAAAACCCTGTCCGCTAAACGTCACGTAATGATTCTGTGTTCTGGATCGGATCACGCTTGGTCGACCACTTGCCTTTCAAAGTGTACCAAGAGCGAATACAAATGTGTTTGACACGTGCGCACTACCACTGCTTTATTATCCTTAACACCTAACGACAGGCGCATGCGCCAATGTTGCACACAGATGAGGACTTGTCTGTGTGTTGAGAAATTCTGGGCCGCGTGCAAACAGCGTGACCGCAGACCATGCTGATGATGAAATTTGCATCACTGTGCGTGTCCTGATCAGCAATACTTTGTATTATACTTTGGCCTTTAGAATTTTTAGGTGGCTTGTTTTCTGCATTGTGGCAGTGGCCTAGTGAAACTAATACTAGAGGAGCTACAAATCAATGTCAGACAAATCATAAGAAAAAGAGATTATCAGTTCATAAACATTTGCGTTTTCACCCTGTTCCTCTCACAATGCTATCTTATGACATCAAACCACTTTTATTATAGTGCATGACTTTAAACATTTTCAATACATAACCAACAACATCCTTCACCTCACATTTGCTTTTTATAACATTATTGGTTAAATTTAGGTTTGAGGTTAAGGGTTTTGTTGATTTACAACACAATAGACCATTAACCTTAAAAACCTAATCTCTTTTTCAGAAAATGTAACTCACTTTTAGTGTCACACAGTGGACATTTCACCTCAGAACTGTCGTGATGTGTGTAAGGAGCCACATAATATAATTTAGCAAAAATGTAACAACAGTCTTTTTCTTTTTTGTCCTTCATATTTTAGGCTACATGAAACTTACTCAACACAAGTTAGTGAACGTAGATGCTTCTAGCTACCTTGTCTTGATCTCATGCGTTGTTTTGGCATTCTGAAATGTGTCAGAGTGCAATTCATAACACAATGCAAATATGCATGATCATTTTCAAAGGTGTCACAAGGGGCACTATCGCAGAAACTCTTCTCCTTCTAAGGCCAGTTTTCTCTTTCAAGTTACTGTCTTGATGGAGTAAAGGTTTTAAGATAATCTTGCTGAATGGCTCAGATCTTAAGTATATTCAGAGTTGGGATGGTTACTTCTGAAATGTATTCCACTACAGAACACATGCTGTAAAATGTCATTTGTATTAGATTTTCCATTAGATTACTCAAGGTCTGTAACGTATTCTAAATACTTTGGATTACTTCTTCAGCACTGGTAGATTATTTTTTAGATTATTGTTTTCTCTATAAAAACTCTGCCAGTACAGTAAGACAAAATACAAATATTAATGTTAAAAATACAAAAAATCTCTGAAAAAACTAAATATCTTATGCAGTGTTGTTTCTAAAACAAGATAAATCAAACTGAACTTGTTTTAAGGATTTATGATATTTTTTTTTATAGGAAAACAATACAAACATTATGATTAAGAATAAAATTTTTGCCCTAATATCAAAGGTCTTACTAGAAAAAAAGTAATTATAATCCAACGTGAATTTTCTTGATAAAAAATATGATTGTGACTGGTAACGTCCATGTAAAATGGTTAGAAATAGCATTTTAGCTTAACATAAAGCTGACAATTTACACAGGTTTATTTCTATTTCTTCTGCTTCAAACATACTTCAAACTTACTTCTCTGTCTGCTCGTCTGAATGTAACACATCATAAGAAAGTGTTTCGCCGCTGTTCAAATGCACTTTGGATCGCATCATTTATAATTATAAATATTTTCCATCTGAAAGGACTAAATATTAAATGAAACAAATGACATTAAAATGCAAAGTAATCTCTTCAGTAATCAAAATTAATGTAACTGTATTCTAATTACCAATGATTTAAATAGTAACTGTAGTGGAATACAATTACTAATATTTAGAATTTCGTTACTTGTATTTCATTACTTTCCAATCCTGAGTATATTTATAGCTAGCTAAATGATATAAATAATAACACATCAGGTTTAATGCTTAAGACCTTTGAAGGTTACTCTATCGACCCCTTGAGTACAGAGGTTTACTACTGCCGCAGTAATGCTAGAATACATGTTAAATTAATGTTCCGGGTTCATTACAAATTAAGCTCAGTTGACAGCGTTTATGGCATAATGTTGATTAGTGCAAAAGTTTTTTTGACTCGTCCTTCCTTAAAAAAAAGAGCAAAAAACAAGGTGATAGAGAGACTAACAATGGAAGTGAATGAGGCCAATTTTTGGAGGGTTTAAAGGTAGAAATGTGAAGGTTATGATTTCATAAAAGAGCATTAATTACATTTCTGTTAAAACTCATGCATTATTTGAGCTGTTAAATTGTTTCAATTATCAATTTTACAGTCGTTTTAGGGATTAAGGTTTTTGTCAACATCATTGTTACATTGTCATGGCAACAAAGTTGTAAAATTGTCAATACCTTTACACTGGAAAGATTAGATCACACTAAAGTCATGTTAACATGCATATCCTTTATGTTTTGTGGCATAAACTTTTGAAAAAGTGAGTATTTTAACAAAAAATTGGCCCCATTCACTTCCATTGTAAGTGCCTCACTGTCACCTCTGTGTTTGCTTTTTTAAAGAAAAGGAGGGGTAAGTGTAACGGGAGCCAGTTGATAGATAGATGTGCAATGTGTATAAACCTCACTCTCCTGACCTCAAGAGGTACACTAGAGACTGATGCTAGAGGCTGTAGCCTTTAGCCTCCTTGTTAGCGCACACGCCTCCCATGCCAAAAACGCCGGTTCGAGTCACATATGGAGCGGGTAGAACAGGAGCATCACAATGGTGCCGTGACCCAGATGGATGTGAGGTTTGGGGGGGGGGGGGAGTGTAACGGTGGCCAGCTGATAGATAGCTGAACAATGTGTATAAACTTCACTCTCCTGACCTCAAGAGGTACACTAGAGACTGATGCTAAAGGCTATAGCCTTTAGCCTCCTTGTTAGCGCACACGCCTCCCATGCCGGAGACACCGGTTCGAATCCCATATGGAGTGGGTAGAACAGGTGCATCACACAAGTCAAAATTTTTTTATGTGTTAATCAATATTATGACACAAATGCTGTCAATTGAGTTTAACTTGTATTGAACCCGGAATATACATTTAAGTATGTTTTTACAGGACCATGTTTCTTATCTACATGTCAAAGTTATGTAAATGATTGACAATTCCATGCAGCTTCAGGTTTTGTACAGGCGCATGTATGCCCAGCCAAACATCACTTCCCTTATGTTTTTACTCTCTTGACTTGGTGAAGAAAAAAAAGGAGGTGAAATGGAGACCACACCTCATCTTGTCCTTGGCCCAAAGATGGGCGAGATCATACCAGGTGAGGCTATGGCAGTGCACAGGGTTAGGCCTAGTATCAGAGAAGAGACTAATTGTCAAGGTCATGCCTCTGTAGATGATTGATGTCAGGTTGGGCTTTTCTGTCAGCCTGTCAGGAGGCAGGAATGTTTAATGTTCTCATTATTGGTTGCGCTGTTGTGTATATTTCTCTGTCAGCCCCGCGGACCCATCTGAACTGCCAAAGCACTTCAAAGGCCTGCAGGTCATTTATCTTCCCCTGACGTGGTGAGTGTTCAGCCTCAGCTGAGTGCTAGTGATTTGTTATGACTTGAGAGCCAGCTGACAGACAGCTCTTCTGGTACAGAAAAAAAGGTTTCTTTTTGTCACACCATGAAAACATCAATGTCCCTGTAATGGGCTACAACTGTCAGTGGAGGCCAGCACCTGACAGTTGTGTGGTCGCACTAATTTGCAGCCCCAGTGGCTTGCTTCCCCAAGTTTAGATTTGGTTATGGTGTCACAAACAAACAGGCCACCATCTGCTGCTAGGTGCCATGGGGCACAAAGCAGAGAGGAATGAGGCGGCTTGGCTAATTGGAGTCACGTCGTAATTTCATATTAATCGGCCACACTACATATCTTATCTTTGATGTCGCGACAATAAGAAAAATCGTAACACGATGGCGCAGGCAAGCAAAGATGAAGCGCATACCACGAACCAGAGTCAGGAGGGAAAGACAAGGAAAAATCAGATCTTTGTTTCCTTTCCCAGGCCATGAAATGATAAATCGTTCTCTTCTGATCTAATTTTGGAACACGAAAAACAGCACATTTGTCTTGAAGAAAAATGATGTGCTGTACAGTGCAGATGGAAATTTCCAGCCCTGAAAAAGATTAAAGTGAAATTCCACTCCTTAGACCTAATCATGAGTTGTAGATTATTCTGTCGTTTTAACCAGATGCTAGGTTTGATTCAGAGGCTCCCTCCTTCTATTAATGAATACTAGACAGTTATATTTGACTTTGGTAAGTGAAATGTCTATCTTGCCTAATGGACTGCCAGTCAACACTACTCATGCCATACCATCGTGTGCCCTTGCTGCATATTTAATGTTTTATACATACGTGGAACTTTCTGTTTCCTTCTATTTCTCACAATTGTCAACAGTTTGCTAAATATTTTCACACAGGAGTGGAGAAAAGAACAAACTTGTGTCTGCAGCTAATTTCCATCTAGAGGTCACTGCTATAACTCTGCAACTAAAACTGTCACCATGGGCTATAGGAGAGCAGAATTCAATAGTAACTTGATTAAGTTCCCAGTCAACATGACTGCATACACAGCAGTATGTTAACTAACCTAATTATAGAAGCAGCAAGGAGGGGTGATAAAACGGGCTGAAAGAAGGTGCCATCCCAGGCTGATCATGTGACCATCAATACTGACGTACCCCCGGGGAGTGGTTAAAGCTCATGTCACACTGCACCTTTCCCTCGCTTGCTATCTGTGTGGCTTTGTGTCTTTGATTCGAATTTCTTCAGCCATTCTTCACTTAGCCTAAATTAGGTTAGGTGATTAAATTCCCAAGGCACACATAACACACCCACACACATAGTAAAAATAGTAAGAGAAATGCTTCAGATTATTGTTATTTTCAATGCTTTATTCAATTAGAACTGTCCTAAAATCTCACATGTTCAATTGGAAGATTTATTGCAAGAATGTTCAAGAATTAGTAATGCTAATTTGCTGTTTTTCTCACACCGTTCAACCCTCATATACATTTACAAACTGCTTATACATTTGGGATAGCTGATACCTCAATTATGTATTTGCAAAAACAATACTAGTTATTTTGTAAATAACCTCTAAGTATCCCTTCAAAGTAATTTAATATGTTCCTCTGACCTTATCAGACCCCAGTAGGCAGAATAATTTGGGCTTTATGTTTGAACACAAAGTGGGCCCATACTTACTGTACAGAAATGGGAATCCATTTTAGTAATATATTGGTAATTTAATAATCAGTTTTACTCTGACACCAATCAGAGAACATATAAACACACAGTACTGTGCAAACATTTTAGGCACTAGTAAAAATATTGCATAGTGAGGATGTCTTCAAAAATAATGTCATATATAGTTAATGTTAGCCTATACAATGTCAAGTAAACATATAAAAGCTAAATTAACATTTGTTGTGAAACCTTTTTCTTCAAAACAGCACCAATTCTCCAAGGTTCACCTGGACACCTTTTTTGGCAGATATGTTCCAAGCTTCTTGGAGAATTTGCCACAGTTCTTCTGTCTATTTAGTCTCAATTGCTTCTGTCTCTTCGTGTAATCCAAGACTGACCCGTTGATGTTGGGATCCGGGCTCTGTGGGCCACACCATCTGTTGTAGGAATCCTTGTTCTTCTTCTATTCAATTCTATTTGCAAAGGGAATGTTGAAATCTCAAATTGATATTTCCTACTGATACACTAAAAGCAGCATATATAAAATAACCATTTTAAGACAAATGTTTTTTTGTGAAAAATGTAATGTGTGTGTGTGTGTGTGTGTGTGTGTGTGTGTGTGTGTATATATATATATATATATATATATATATATATATACATACATACATACATACATACATACATACATATGCATACAATATAATTTACATGAATTGTATACATGTATAACCCCAACTTGTACTTTTTTATGGAAAACTTTATTTGTTGTTTACAATCAGTTCTCATAAGATTAGGAAAAATTTTGAAGATTCAACCTGATTTCAATGTTAAAGTAAATTTTGGGTTCAATACATGTTAAGCTCAACCTACAGTATTTGTGGCAACAAAAACAATTTCAACAATTTCGTCCCTCCTTTAAAAAAAAAAAAGAAGGAAGCAAAAATGTAAATGACAGTGGAAGTGAATGGAGACTATTTTGCGGGTTTTAAAGGCAGAAATCTGAAACTTAAAATTTTATAGAAGTACTTACATTAATTCTTCTGTTGTTTGAATTTACAACATAAATTTAAAGATTTTATGGTCATTTTAGTGTTTTCAGTGTTATGTCACCATGACAACCAGTTGTAAAATTAGCTATAACTTTATACAGATGTGGTTAGTATGTGATTTTATTACACTACATGTTTACATGCATACTGTTTATGTCTTGTGACTATACTTTTGAAACAGTGAGTATTTTAACATTTACAGATTGGCCCCATACAATTTTTTTTGTAAGTGCCTCACTGAAACCCAGATTTGAGTATTTTTGTCAAAATACATTTTTGTGGTAATAAACATTATGCCAAAAACGCTATCGATTGAGCTTTACTTATATTGAATCTGAATATATATTTTAAATATGTTTCTCAGCCTATTAAATTGCTACATTAGGGTTAAGACCAATCCATGCTGGAATTGGTGCAATAAACATTGACTGTTTTACCTCTGGGACATTGACGTGATGTTTGGCAATAATTGATCAAACTATTTACACTGTATAGATCAAAGATATGACAACAAATTATTAAGCTGAAGACATCCCAAGGGACTGAATTACATATTCAGCACTGGCACTTGCCATCAAAAGCATGGCATAACATGGCAGGATTGATGCTGGCAGTATATTAGTCTCAGCTCCGTCAGTTTGAGTTAGCAAAATAGCCTCTTCCTGGGACTCTCAGACAGGAATCTGGATTCCAGCGAGTCTTTTAGACATTTGGACCTGATGAATGTGGCTTGGTCATGCCTTGGCACTAACTAGCAGTGCATGATAACATTTATATTTAGAAACGAACTGTCCTGGCACTGTCTGAATCTGCCTTGTGCTCACATTGGACACATTTTTAGTCTTTGAGTGATAGAGGATTTCTGAGGCTCTGTGGCTGACTGCTACTGGCTTGTACAAATGTATAAAATGTTAATATCTGCAATTAAAAGAACAATTGAAAAGGAAATAATCTTAAGAGCTGTGATTGCCAATGAGCAAGACTCTTCATGAATATGGCAAGTATGAATTTAAAACAACAGTGGTGAAATGTAGCTTGTAAACCAAGAAAATGAAGAGAGTGAAAGCAGGAGCGCCGTGCCAATATGTCATACACTAAATAGATCTAAATTAGAGTCTGTATACGCCTTTTGGAGACGCCATTCATCATACTCAACTTTGGTCTGTTTCTTACAATTTTGGCAGTAAGCGCTTCCACATGCCAAGTTTGTGGAAGAGAAAGAGAGAGCGAGAGGGTGGGGGGATACTGAGAAAGTGGGAGAAAATGCAGGTTATCAGCAAAGTTTACATGTCTTTAATCAGTCTGCAGTTAATTAGCAGCTTCCACACAATGCGGCTGCGAGTCATTAATCATACTAGTGTGGAGCAGTCAGCTCGGTCCAAGACATTTGGAAACAAAGTTTTGTTTTCCATGAAGGGTTTGAGCGTGGCCTGGTGTTGGCTTTCTTGGCCATTAGGCTGGAAATGAAAGGCCTTGTCATGGAGCTGACAGACAAGGGTCCACTGTTCAGCTCCCTGTTGGTCTTTCCCTAAACCTCGCACAACAAAAGATGACTTCACCCCTTAAACAAAGCTTACACACATGCACACACTCGCACACATTTGAGCACATTTGTCTGCATGGAGCTCAATGTGAAATGTCACCTCACGCAGGCAGCCAGAGCGCGGTGATACTGCACAGCGATTCTGCCAGATGTCAAGTCATTCCTCTACCTTTCCCTGTCTTGTGCCCAACTTTTCCTACTTTTTGTTGTATTAATTAAGGGATAGAAATATAGAAATATAACCCTGGGCATAAATGTAAAAGTACACAGAGAAATGTTCTGACCAATGTGATGTGATGACCAATGTAGCAACCATGATGGATGTGACTGATACCTAGAAGTATGCACGTAGTATCATACAAAAAGTTTTTGGTTACCGATGCCATTGTATAAATGCACTATTCGCAGTCAGCCATGATTACATTATTTTTTGAGTAAAAGTGTCCAATAATAGGGGGGTTAAGCCAGTGCCACACTTGCCAATTTTTCCGTTGATGTACAGGTGTGAGCTTAATTTACATAATCATCAGCCAGGCAGAGGAAGATTAAGCACGCTTTAGCGTCTGCCAGCAGGAGATCGTTAACCCCTTGACCGTCGGGATTCTCTGCTAAGCTAATGGTTCCAGCAACTGGAAAACAGGATCTAACATGACAGAAACAAATCGTTCTGTCGCCGAGACGAGCTCTTGTGTTCTCTTCAAGTGACAAATGAGCTTCTTCGTTACTGAAGATCTGAAAAGATGTCAAGCCGATCTGAATTTTTCATCGTACTCAGTTGCATATCATCACAAACGCTGCTTGTAATCCATAGTGATTCTGTCACCGAGCATTTTTCCACTCTAAAATTACTAATGAAATCAGAAAGCAAAGGCACAGCAGCCTGTTTTATTGAACTTTACTCACTGAAAGCTGCATATGGACATTCGCTTTCTACGGCAAGCCTCTAGGTGATAAATACAAAATCACACACTTTTACAAGGTAAAGTCACTCCATAATTAGCACCCTAAATCACTCTTTTACAATTGTTTACGCACACACGGTACTCCTGTTTTTATTTCGGTGAGTTCCACGTGACAGGGAATCAGAGAGAAAGTGTTGCGGTGAGTTGGTATGTTTGACACTCTCCACTATTCAGAATCAGTAAGTGTGTCAAACATTCGACTTAAGAGAGTGAGATCTCAGCAAAACAGTCAGTCAAAAATCTGCTAGAGTGATGCTGGCTTTACCAAAATAAAAAGTTCGGTTAGGTGACTCGATCCATGTAAAATAAAACAGATTTTATTAGGCTACTGATATGACTGAAGTCCTAATCTCATGTGAGTGTACATGATTTTTCAAAAGAACTAATTTCCTTATGGGACAAACTTTGTTAAAGGTATAGTTCACCAAATATGAAAACTCATTTCATTATTTACACACATTAATGTCACTCCAAACCTGTTTGACTTTCTTTCTTGTATGAAGCACAAAGTTCCACAGAGTTTCTTTGCAATTTAATGCAAGTGAATAGTGACTGTCAAGCTCGATAAAAGACAAACACACAATAAAAAGTAATAAATAAATTTCGTGCACTATTTTCCAAGTCTTCTGAAGTCATATGATCATTTTGTGCTGCAAACAAAAATGTAACATCTAGGTTACGTATATAACCTCCGTTCCCTGATGGAGGGAACGAGACATTGTGTCGAAGAAGTGACACTAGGGGTCTCTCTTGAGCGCTGAAAATGCCTCTGATCTATGAAAAAAGGCCAATGAGAATTAGACAGACAGTAATTGCATACCCCGCACTCAGACATATGGGTATAAAGGTGGAGAAATACGTTGAGTTCATTCAGGATTTTTCTGAGAAGCCGGAAATGGTCCGGCCATCACAGTGGCTCGGCTCAGCGACATGGCCGGGAGGACACGACGTCTCGTTCCCTCCATCAGGGAATGGAGGTTGTATATGTAACCTAGACGTTCCCCGTCTGTCGCTCACTTCGATGCTGTGTCCAAGAAGCAACACTAGGGGTCCAATTTAAATCACGGCATGCGCTGAGCTGTGTACATGTACTGCTGACATAGGAGCAGGCAGGTATTTTACGTGCAAAGGCGACCAGCTGTGTCAAATTGCACGAACCCTTCCCCAGTGCTCCATAATAGTCGTCATAATCCTTCCGGTTACTCTAGACAGGGGAACAAGGTCATGCTTGCCAACCTTGGAACAGGCCGAGCCTAGCTGGGCCTCTTTTCTCTCTATGTTTCTCGCATAGAGCCAAACGGCTGGGGCCCTTACACGCATCGTGGGAAGGGGGCCTTACCCAGTTTCCTATTCTTTCAGGGGGAAAAGACCCTGCGGAGACCACACCTGCCCAGGGACGGGGAGGTAAAAGTGGCAAAATGCATCACATGGGCCACTCATGTCACATGTGGAAAAATGGTGCGGTGG
Source organism: Moxostoma hubbsi (assembly GCA_032164185.1). Classification (NCBI taxonomy): domain Eukaryota; kingdom Metazoa; phylum Chordata; class Actinopteri; order Cypriniformes; family Catostomidae; genus Moxostoma; species Moxostoma hubbsi. The sequence continues at coordinate 29,229,522 of JAVLUX010000021.1, forward strand.
TAGATCGCCTATGGGAGACGTGGGTCCACTCATAAGGGGACCATACAGCGGAAATTACACACATGAGGAGTCCACGCAGGAGTCCCGACCTGTGGAGCACCTATTCCAGTACAGGGTAGATTTGAGTTCCCGCAGTGGATTGGGTCAGCGAATTCCTCCGCTGAATTGCGGACCCACAGGGCTAGGGAGGAGTCATCCAGGGAACCGAATGTACGGGATCTCCTGGGAGAGAAAGCGCACCTCGGCCGAGGGAAAGGGCGCTAAGTGCAAGCGATCCACCCGGCCAGTCCGTCAGTGTGTTTACCGAGTTCTACTGGCTTGGACCTGAGAAAACATGGGACGAAACTGACTCAACCATGAGATTGTAAAATCTCGCAAAGTTATTAGGTGCCAGGGAGGTGCCTCTGGCCAGTGCCCATGAGGACACAACACTCCTTGTTGAGTGTGCTCGGACCTGCAAGGGGGGGGGGGGGGGTGCACGGCCTGGGTGTGATAGGTCAATGAAATGGCGTCCACCACCCAGTGGGAAAGCCTCTGTTTGGAGACAGCGTTCCCTTTCCGCTGTCCACCAAAGCAGACAAAGAGCTGCTCAGAACGTCTAAAGCTCTGCGTGCGGTCAAAGTAGATATGCAAAGCACATACCAGACACAGCAACAAAGGGGCTGGGTATGCCTCCTCCCGGGGCAGCACTTGCAGGTTCACTACCTGGTCTCTGAAGGGCGTGGTAGGAACCTTGGGCAAGTAGCCCGGTCGCGGTCTTAGGATCACATGTGTGTCTGCCAGACCGAACTCCAGGCAAGTGTCGCTGACAGAGAACGCTTGCAGGTCCCCGACCCTCTTGATGGAGGCGAGCGCGATCAGCAGGGCAGTCTTTAGAGAGAGGGCCTTGAGTCCAACTGATTCTGATCCTATCCCCCACTGGACCACTGAGAGATCCCAGGAGGGTAATAGGCTTGGCCGGGAGGGACAGGCTCTATCGAGTCTTTGAGTAAGACAGTAGCGATTTCCGCATGCAGGGATTTGGCATGTTCGCTGTGTACTGCGGAAAAGCGGACTCCCACGAAGGGGGGCGGAGGCCTGGTAAACTGAATTGCGTAACAGAGTCGAATGGTCCGGGCCAGCCAGTGTGATGGGTTGTGAAGTGAATGCCACGCATCCAAGCTCCGTGCTAGGGGCACCAAGGGGACGATTATTTTTGATGTGCCCGGCAGGGCGGAGCAGCGGGGCGGAGCAGGTAGTACGGCGTCGGGAGGCGAGGGCGTGTCCCGAGGCTCTGGTGCTGAGAAAAGACTCAAAGCACTTACCTTGTTCCGCACACCCGACAGGGGGTGAATTAGTGACTGAGGAGGAGGTCCGGTAGAGGCTTCCTCTGGACTCGTCAGAACCACCCGGCCGGGGAACAGTCGTGGGGCTGAGGGCGGGGGGTCCGCGTTCAGCATGCCGGAACTGTTGAGGTGTGGTGGCAGAGTGCCGTGAGAATGGCATTTGCGGGTCAGGTGACCCAGAGAAAAAGGAAATAGCTCTTTTACTGAGAATGTGGGTACCGCAGCCCCGTATAGGGGGTGCGGCAAATGAAATAAATTCAACAAAATATTCTCCTCCCGGCCCTCCTCCGTCAAATAGCCCCACACTGGTGGCGGCCCGGGCAAGCATATCGGACACCTGTACGTCCTCCTCAGCCTGGGCCTGCTGGCCCGAAGGCGGCAGCCCAGGGGAGTCATCAGTGTCAGACACCGCGCTCTCCGGTGCAGCGGCGGGATCATTCACCTTGAGCTCTAGAGGATAGGCAGGCTGGCTGTGAGGCGAGCTGCTGTTGCCTCGAGCATGGATGGGAATCAACAAGCGTGCTGGGGGGCGGGTGGTCCGAAGGGGCGTACCCGGCGGAGCTGCACCCACTGCCGTCCCCAGATCGCCTCCATCGCCAGCCACATCGTCCTCAATCCCGTGGGAAGAAGGAGCAATGTGGGGGCCGGCTGGAGTGGCATGCTTTCTATTGAAAGCGAGCCACGACTGCAATGATGCCATGGTCATGTTCTCGCAGTGAGAACATGAATCATCCACAAACGCTGCCTTTGTGTGATTGCAACCCAGACACATGAGACAACGCCTGTGGCCGTCTGAAGCGGAGAGCACTCTACCACATCCAGGAACTACACAGGTGCCGCATGGCATCTTTATAAAGACGGCTCCTGAAATGGACGTTCAACGCCAGCTGTGTATTGCTCTTTTAGAGGAAAAAAATATTTTAGAGAAAATCACTCTTTTAAATAACTCTTTTAGTTTTTGCGCTGTTGAAGCGCCCAGGGGCAAACTGCACTGCCGTGCAGAGAAGGAGACAGCCATTGAAATGCGCTGTAGATCCAACAGCAGGCAAGCGTCAGAAGAACAGGAACGGGTGTGTGACTCACAGCTGACTGCATACACGACCTTCGTCCCAAAATTTCTGAATGATCTCGAAGTATTTCTCCGTCTTTATACCAGTATGTCCGGGGGCGGGGTATGCAAATACTGTCTGCCTAATTCTCATTGGCCTTTTTTCATAGATCAGAGGCATATTCGGCACTCAAGAGTGACCCCTAGTGAAGCTTCTTCTACACAACATTGAAGGGAGTGACAGACGGGGAACTCGTTATTCACTATCAAATAAAATCATTAATAATGCACTTAAATCATGTATGGCAACTACATCGAAAACGTCTGGCCGTGATGTTTGGTCATGTGACTCATTGAACTATTTTTGGTTTCAATGCTTTATTAATGATTTGGTTTATATTGAGAGTGGAGAACAACTTCATTTTCATTGTGTTCATTACACACAGTGACTGCATGGCTGCAAGACTTGGAATACAGTACATCAATTATTTTTAGAGTCCTTTTATAAGTTTGACCGCCCTGTTAATTTGCATTATATGGCAAATAAACACAAGGAAGACATTTTAAAAATGTACCTTGTGTGTTCCGCAGAAGAAATGGGTTTGGAACAACATGAGGGTATGATGACAGAATTTGGGGTAAACTGTCTCTTTAATAAAAAAAAATAAAAATGACTGAGTGCACCTTCAATTCGTCATCTACCCCAAACGTGCGTCATTTACACAAGTAACAGTCCACAGTTGACCAAAAGGTCCAATGCTCTCATTGTTTGTAATAGTGTTATCTGTTAAGGTGTGGGCATCCAAACCAATCCATTCCCCAAATCCTGATATGCAAAGGTGTCCATCTGCCAGTCTGCTGCAGATAAATTTATTGACAGAACATTTTCCACAGTTACCTCCTGAATGAGTTGTAAATCTATTAAGAGAGAGAGGCAAGCCTTCCCAGGCCTGTCACGCTGAATGTTCCGACAGCTCCATTTACCATTCCTGATCATTCTTTGACAGCAATATTTCCTGCCACTGACTGTTTTTCCTCTCAGCAGAGACATGGGGCCAAAATGTATGTTTCATTGTCAAAAAAGGGCGTAAGAGAAAAAAGTATGAACAGGCTTGGCAACCGTAAAAAGAACCTTTCAGCTGCTTTTCATGCTTGTGCATAAATGTAGACTTTTGCCAATTTAGTGAGTGACCGAGAGTGCAAAATGGAAAAAAAAAAAAAATGCTCCTGTGGGTACACTAAGAATGTAATTGCCAATCAGAGCTGAACTTTAATGTCATTCCGGGTCTAAGGTGTGTATCAAGTATTGTTAAAAGCCTTTGTGCCAACTCGCCCCTCTGGCATGAAGTGTTTTTGCCTGTTGGAGCACTTCAAAGAGCAAGAAAAGGCAAAGAAGTGACATCAAATGAAAGATTGTTTAAAGTCAAAGCTACCGAAGCTCTGTGGCAATCATTTATCTTGTTACCAATATATCAAGCTCACTTCATACTGCAGTCATAAAAATGTATGAGAATGTAAATGCTCGAGTGACCCATTAATCTTGTTTCAAGTGGCAAATGTAACATGTTCTTCATTCGTGGTGATAAAGTTATACTTTGCGCCCTTATGAAGGATTCAGTGTTGATGGCAATGCATTCAGAATATCAGTATAATAAGCTAGAGGAATATGTAAAGAAGGTGTGCCTTGAGCAAATCACTCAAGATCTCATTGTGGTGTGAAATTTGAAACTCTGTGTCAAAGGCATTCTGGGGCAGGTGTCACTTAGTAAAGGATCATTCAATTTCATCTTGTCATTTTAATATGAGGGTTCGACTTATTCTAACCAGACAGCGAGGAGTTTCACTGCGGAAATGTGGCCCCCACGCACACCTTTATAAAAGCAAACACTCACTGTATACTCACACAAACTGCCAGCGCTGCTTCCCGTTTCATGCGTTTATCTCAAACATCATTCATCATTTGTCTGCTGAGAGTAACGTCCAAGTTACACAAGCCCCAGGGAGAGAGTGTGGACCTCCCTGCATTAGAATATTTCCATTAGAAATGAAAAGATCTTACAAAAAACTTCTGTCTTAGAGGGATAGTTTCCCAAAAATGAAAATTCTGTCATCAGTTATTCACCCTCATTTTGTTCCAAACCTGTGTGTCTTTCTTTATTCTGTGGAACACAAAAGGAGATGTAATAGTCTTATATGAACTAATAAAACATTTGGTGAGATGGTTTGTCCAAAAGGAATGAATTGTCAATTTTAAACATAGGTATACAATCATGGTAAATGGTCATTTTTAACCTTAGCTGTATTCAAAGCACTTTACACTGCGTCTCATTCACCCATTCATACACACATTCACACACCAATGACGGCAGAGCTGCCATGCAAAGCACTAGCCTGCCATTGGGAGCAACTTGGGGTTCAGCGTCTTGCCCAAGGATACTTCGGCATGTGGGCTGGGAATCAAACCACCAACCCTGCGATTAGTGGACAACCCACTCTACCACTTGAGCCACAGCCACCCCATCATGAGCACTCACATGAGATAAAGCGTCCAGCCATATCAGTAACCTTATAAAACCTGTTTACATCTAAATGAACAGGGTCCCTTCATGGGAGCTGCCATGTTTAGATCACACGACCAGCTGAATACTACTCACTTTATCTTAGTGACCGCCCTGTTATTGGACACTTTGACTCTTGGATTAAATGAATAATGAATAATTAATGAATAATGGTGAATAGTGAATTTCTAAAAGTATTGATTTATAATGATTCTGCATCCACACCACTAGGTGTCATTGTAAGTCTAAAATGACACAAACAAAAACGTTATTGAGTGTAACTTTAAGGGTAAAAAGTTTGTTTATTTTACTCTATGGGAGTAAAGCTTGTACATTTATGTACGCCTAGTACATTTTGTACTATTTTTATGACTTGGTTAGGCAGATTGTTAGAACAAGTCATCATTCACTTTCACTGAATCTTTTTTCCATAGATGAAAACTGAGTGGTGACTGAGACTGTACATTCTGCCCAACATCTCCTTTGGTGTTCCACAGAAGAAAGAAAGTCTTGGAATAAAATGTGGGTTATTAAAGTATGACAACATTTTAAATTTTGGTTGAACTATCCCTTTAAGAAAAATTGTGAATGAATACAGACTGGATGACCCATGTCATTTAATAAGTCTAGTGGTCTCTGAGTGAAGTGAATTAAAGTTTTTTTCCCCCCTTTCTGGGTGTGATTTAGCACATATTCAGGTCTGGCACACTAAGGAGTTTATTCACCTTGTCTCACAGGGGAAGTGATGAAGTAATGATTAATATGAGGGATGTTTGGAAATGTAAATCCCAGCTGCAACACAAACAAACCAAGGGGCTTTCTCGGGATGATTAAATGCACATTTCACAGTTGATTGAGCATGCAAGAAGTCATCCATTTCCCCTGAACTCTGTAAACAGTGATGCAGGTCCTCTTTCCACTGAAGTATTTGATGATGTCGAGGGTTTATATGCACATACAGGCCATTGAAGACGAATGACTGCCGCAGTTTATATAACCGGCGGGATCTCTTGATTAGGTAATTTATATGGAGGACAGGTTTATAACTGCTAAATTACCGTCTTGTCCCAGAACAATTATTTCAGAAATCTGGCTGTAAAAGCAGACAATATATTCTCAGTTTTTCTTTTGCTGTCAACGCACGTCCAATAACCTGAGATCCAATTCTCAGTAAATCCTCTTTTTGAAAGCGAGAGCAATTAAATCATGAAATTGATTTTCTTCAACTGGTTTTGGTGAACAACAATGTTTTATGTTTGTGGACTTTGGGGAGCCAGAAGTCTGGGTCATACGGTTGTGCAAATATCATTCCATGGTGAGGACCAAAGTATGTGCATATAAGTTAAAATATTACAGGTTTTAGGAAATTAAAGCTCTATTCCACAGATGTAATTGGGGTTTCAGCTTACTTTTGACTCAATATTCTCTTGCAGGGTTCAATCTGATATAAATCCAAAAATATTATAGTTCAGCAGCACGCACAGAATTCTGCAAACAACGTACTGCGTTTATTAATGTTTTGCTGTAGATGTTGGCGCAAAACGTTTAGTGGGACGCATGAAAGACATGCATCATTGCCATAGTTTGCATATCATTAAACATGTATTACACCCCTTGGCTACAATGTTAGAAAGACTAGATGTAATGCAAGTATACTTCATTCCTGGTTGTGCCATGACCCAGTGACAAGTGTATAGATTAGCTTTTGATAACTTCATCAAAGACAGTCATATTATTAAATCTGACTAAACGTGCTACAATAGAAAACACTGGTAACTTGTTAAATGAGACTATGTAGTTATAATTCATGGGTAATGTTATTCTAGCATGCAGTGACAATGTTATACAGCACAGCTACAATGGAATATAGAAGAAACACTAGCTTTATGCCAGCCAGAGTAATACTAGCACCTAAATACAAAGTTCAACCTAATGATTCTATGGGTTATGAGTATATTTTATATCCTATATATAATATAGTAGCCTGCAATACAGCATAGTAAGTTGTCACATGTTTTAAAGGTTATAAATGCATACAAGTATATATATTAGGGATGCACCGATACCATTTTTTAAAGACCGAGTACGAGTACCGATATTTTTTTTCTGGTACTCACCGATACCGATACATGTTCCTGTCATTTTTTGTGAAGTGGCAGTTTTCCGAAGTACAACTCAGTGAGACTAATGATTTTAGAACAGCTTCTTTATAATTAAAAACAACTGTAACTCAAATACATTATGGGAAAAAAAAAATTATCTGCTTGTCACAAAGTTGTCAAACATACATCACGAGAGGTACCTCGGTCTTTGGTATCGGAGTATTTTTACGAGTACGAGTACAAGTACATGAGCTCAGTATCGGGCCCTATACTGATACTGGTATCGGTATTGGTGCATCCCTAATATATATATATATATATAATAGACATGAATTATATACATTAATAACATTTGTAGAACATGTCAACTTGCCCATCTAAAATATCTTTGACCTGAAAATACATTTCAAGCTTTGCTACAATCTACCTTGTATAATTGAACTTTATCTAAATGTATGCTAGTGTCATTGTATTGGGTTCACTTGTTTACACAACAGCAATAGGGTCAATGATGAGGTGCTCATTTTCTTTCCAAATCTTAAAAAAAGAAAAAAAAGTTCAACATGAGTGCAAAGTAACTTAGTAAAAATGTGTCTGTCTGTCCATCCGTCAATCCGTTCATCAACAACCACATTTCAATGGATTTTTTAAATATAGACAGGTAAGTTGCTGGACAATTAATCCCTTGTGTTAGATAAGCTAATGTAACTTTCATAAGTATGTGCTGGTTGTCTTGTGTGCTGAGCATCTAGTGCTCTGTGGATTGGGCTGTTTAACAACTCCACTGTTTGCGGCCTTCTCCCAGCAGGACTGCTTGTAAATGCTACTTTCATTCCATAAAAACTCCCTTATTTGCTCCATTCCCTTTCAAAAGCCAATGTAAGTAAGCTTCAACATAACTTTGGGAGCTGCCACTAACCATCGTCAACACTGGTGCTATTTTTATTAAACATGCAGAATGATTTCGTAAGGACAGCAATGTTGGTTGTTATAGTAGCAGGTTGAGTGCAGGAATGTTGAAGGAGTGTTATCGACTGAGAATTTTTTTATGGAAAATATAACAAACCAGAAGTGTGTGTTTATATCTTGACGGCATCAGTTATGATCTCTTTGAAAAGGCACTGCTCAGTGTGTAAGTTACTGTTTACAAGCTAAAAGCATTTAGAAAATGTTGACTGATAACCTGCTGTGCTTGAGAGAAATATTTTGCTGCAGGCCTCTGCAGAAGCATTTGCATTGTAGAATTTCAGGCTTTTGACATTTAGACTTCTTTCTTCTGTGTTTGATATAATGGCAAGTGATTTTCTAGAACCAAATTAGCAATTTAGCGTGATTACTCAAGGATAAGGTGTTGGAGTGATGGCTGCTGGAAATGGGACCTGTCTAGATTTGATCAAAAATGACTTTTTTCAAATAGTGATGGTGCTGTGTTTTACATCAGTAATGTCCTGACTATACTTTGTGATCAGTTGAATGCCACTTTGGTGAATTAAAGTACCAATTTCCTTGTGAAACAGCAAAATCTGTACATTATTCCAAACTTTTGGCACCCAGTGTGTATATATATATATATATATATATATATATATATATATATATATATATATATATATATATGTAATTATACTTTGTGCCATCTACATTCTGAATAGTAGTGTTCTGTTTTAGTGTAAGCGCTACTCTTGCTATGAATCATATTGAGTGTTAGAAGAAAATACAACACAATTAGTGTATTCATGATTTAATACTGCGGTTCAGATTCAGAATTATATTCTTACTTGGACACAGTTTGAGCAACACTAGAGGAGCAAAATGACATGCCGTGAAATGTACATATGTTTATTCTTTGCTCTATCTATTCATTATTTATCTAGACATAGACATATAGTATTTAGTATGTCTAGTATTAGTCATATTTTAGTCACTATTGTCCCAAGCTGTGGAACTCTCTCCTGGACGAGCTACGTGAAGTTTACTCAGTTAGGAATTTTACTGTAAAATGTATTTAAATTACACTTGTTTGGGGTTTTACCTCTGTCACTTTATATCTCTTCTCTCCTTATTGAGTTGTACAACTTTATATATTCTTATCTTTTTCATTTTGCATTCCTTGTTCTTTTATTTCTCTCACTCTGTCCATTTTATTTTCTTCCTTCTATACATGTGCGTGAATGCGAACATTTATGTACATATGTCTTCTGTAAAGTACTTAAAAATAGGTGCTGAATGAGGAAAGATTTACTTACTACATAGACTACAAAGAACGAAAAATTAAATCTTAAGCAGGGACTAAAAACGAAATGTTTTTCATTTTGGTTCGTTCTAAGCAAAAGCAGTGTTTTTTACGTTCCGGTCCAAAAGTTCCTCAATCTTCTTTCCAAAAGGTTATCGGTAAGAACAAAATTAAGATTTAAGAATTAAGAACGGTTAAAAACATAATTTTTTAACATAACAGTACTCTACGCTAATGGAAACAATCAACCTGGTCTGGAAAAACAAGCCCAAAAAAATCCACCTGGCTTACCAAAATAAGTGGGAAAAAAAGCAATTAAATTAAGTCTGGTATGGTGGAATTATCAGCATAGAAATCATAACAAGCATCCAGTTAATTAACAGTTATCTGACAATAATTCTGTGAAGACTTTGAAACAACTTAGAAAAGTGCTTTTACCTCTAATAATGTTTTGCTTGTATCTGGATTAATGTATATGTTGCATTTATACATAGTTGTTAAAAACGTCTTAATTCATAGAATGCGACATCCACATGGGCAATTAACCAAAGAAATGTGTGATGCAGCAGTTTCCTTCAGGATCAAAACAAATGTTTATTTTTTTTCAAGCAGCATGAAGTGGTGTAGTTACAAACATTTATATGAAAACCCCTTTAATTGGTCTTTAATTTCATGAAAAAATTATCAGAACAAAATTCACCGGTTATAACTGGTTACCAGCATCAAAAGTAACATTTTCACTCCAGAACAACTGAAAATCAATTTGTTCTGGTTTTCATTTACATTCTGCTGAAAATTATGTTTTTTTGGGGTTTTAGATCCTTGAACCATTTTTAGTCCCTGACCTTAAGATGTCTTCACTGACCTTATAATATAACTAATGACAACTTAGAAACTGCTTATGACAAACATGATGAAAAAAAAACAACAACAGCAGGCCAATCTCCAAAGCAGTCTAGCAGGTGTGCCTTTGGGGTGACTAATGTGTTTATGATCATCTGGTGATTCACTTTGCTTGTTACCACAGCAATTCCTCATTTCACAAGCACTATACCAGTGAGGTTAAATATTTACCCAGAAGAAGTGCCATAAGACAATGGCTTTTGATTGGCAATGCCAATGAAACAGTATTAACAACTTCAGAATATTATGTGGCTTTATTTACCAACCAAAGAGTGAAGTCCTACTGGGAGTGACCGTATTTTTCTTTGAACTGACTGACAAAAACAAACATTCACAGAAAACAGCCCCATTCATTTTTTATCATACTACTCCCTTGTGAACGCTGAAGGTAAATCATGCATCAAATATTTAAAAATATATTTTTATGTGCCTGTTTGTACGCCACATCAGACGTACCTTATTACCTTTGGATCACGGCACGAAAAGTTTGCACGCAGGTCTGGATATGCGTCTTTGTAATTAGTGATACATACTGTGTTTACCAGGTGCGGGGCAGATTATTAATCATGGCTGAGGTCCACCTCCTCACCCTGGCCCTGCCTCCAGGACACTTTAACACCCAATGCACTCAACAGAAAACATTCATGGTTCTAGAAAAGAACATACTAGTAAATTATTTAGAGGAATGTAGCAAATTAGAGAGCTTGTCCCATCCATCACTTATATTTAGCGAAACATGTATACAGGGCAAGCGTGCACACTGTTAACATTGAGTGCATTACATGCTAAAAGCCAGAGGCCAGCTAAAACCTCGCTGTATTTTACTGTTCTGTCACAAATAATTCATCAAGACTAATTATGAATGATCTTCCTTGGAGTGCTACACACAACTCTCAATGGAAGCCTTTTCTGCTAAAGGTTATTGGCATACTTCATTGTGCCTTAGACCTAATTACAAGGTGCAAATGTCATTGTATTTTTTGGCTTTGTAGGAATGAAACTTGAAAGGGTGTTGTGTGCACTTTAAAGAAAAAATCTGTTCTGCTCAAAGTGGATGAAGACTAAAGCGCAGCCAGAGTATATGTGACATTAACAGAGGAGAGGCCTCATTAAATTTGCATTAAATTAAATATTAAATTATAAGCAGCAGAACCAAATATTACACTGCGTGAATATTATTCTCTCTTATTGCAATTGTTTAAATATAACATTTATAATTTGCTCTGATTTATTCCCGTACCATGTCAACGCATCAACATGACAACCTGTCATCATATGCCCCATTTGAGTGACAGCCCATCAATCTCTTCCACCCACCCATAGGGGAAATTTGATGCTTGTCAAAATAGGAATTTGTCTTTGGACATTTTTCAAATCTGCACCATTGCAAATGCAAAATAATAACTCTAGACAGATGATGTAAGATTGACGTGGTTTAAAATTGGAAAAAAGCGCATGACTGTGTAACTAGATTAAAATGATTCATGAGATTTGAATTAACAAATATATGTTTCTTCTTTTCCTACTTTATTAGATTGATGGAACTCTCTGGTATGCTTATGTGCCTTGGAAAGGCCTAAAAGAAATTTGACTGTGCCTATAGGAGGAGCTATTTTGCCCTCACATGCTCAGGTTTATGTGTAGATTATCCATATTTCCTACATTTAAAGGGATATTTCACATTAAAAGGAAAATTCTGTCATCATTTATCAATGATCTCCTTTGGTGTTCCATAGAAAACAAAGGAAGTTATACAGGTCTGAATCAACCAGAGGGTAAGTAAAGCATGACAGAATTTGGGGTTAACTATTCCTTTAAAGGGTTAGTTCACCCAAAAACATAAATTCTCTCATTATTTTCTCACCCTCATGCCATCCCAGATTTGTATGACTTTCTTTTCATTTCTCAGATTAAAGGAATATTCCTAGTTGATCCAATATGAGCTCAATAGTCAGCATTTGTGGCATATTGTTGAATACCACAAAAAATTATATCAACTCATCGCTCATTTTCTCTATAAAAAAAAAAAAAAAAGCAAAGACATTGAAGTTATAGTGAGGCACTTATAATGTAAGTTAATAGGGACATTTTTGGAGGGTTTAAAGGCAGAAATGTGAATCTTATAATTTTATGATTTTTACTGTTACGTTGTCATGGCAACAAAGTTGTAAAATTGAATGTAACTTTGCATAGCAAAGGTTAGTACGCGATTTTATCATAAGAAAATCACGTTAACACGCCTATTGTTTACGTTTTGTGGCTGTACTTTTAAAACTGTAAGTTTTTTTATGTTTTTGGATTGGCCCCATTTACTTCCATTGTGCAGTAAGTGTCTCACTGTAACCCAGATTTTTGCTCTTTTTTTTTTTTTTAAGAAAATGACAGACAAGATGAAATAAATGTCTGTGTTTATCAACATTATGCCACAAATGCTGTCAACTGAGCTTAAATTGTATTGAACCCGGAACATACCTTTAAAGTCAGTAAACATCAATTCTAGTATAAAATCCATTCAAATTCAAATATAAATCACAAAAGACACATACCTCTGTAATACATTCTTTTCACTACTTGTAGGTTTTATATGCCCACATAAGCCCACTTGAGCTGGCAATAGCAGCTCCCAGACTCAGCTCCATATGGCATGCAGCTGCAGATGACTGCATTTAGTGGCTATGAATTGTGGCTGTAGTCTTCAGAGAGGCGGCGGTTATCTGTGGGAGGTCATGGTACACAGACATCCTCTGAGTTCCAGCACTCGGCCATGCTGAAGTACAAGGGGTGATCAGGGTCAAGGATACCATAGCAGGTGGAGGCTCCAGCGCCTCCCCCTGTGAGGGAGACATGTGGATGATGTATGGAGCCCAGATATCATGTTCTCCCTTCAGGTAATTTTTCAAGCACTCCAATGATAGCTAAAAAAGCAGCCATATTTAGTGATAGTAAAGGCACCATTGTGTACAGTTTTCAGATTTCAGCTTTTTGGCTTAATAAATGTCCATTTGGCACTTTCCACAAATGTGGCACAAAACAGGGCACGCAATAAAAAAAATGTAAAAGTACTTTTTTTTTAACAAATGGTGAAAAGGTGCTTAACTTGTTTCAAAATGCTGCTTAATATTAAAATAATATATTACCAAGATATGTAGCAATCAAATATGTATCATCAAATGTTTTGTTGAATTTTTTTTTCATTCATTTTATATTATATTCATTTAATATACATTTGTAGTTTATATTAATATATTTAAACAAAATATGTGACTCTCACAACAAAAAACATTGGATTTGTGCCTCTAATTATCTAAAAAAAAAGGGACACTAATTAGTTTCATGTTAATCTTCAAGATTTGTATTCACTGCAGAAATAAATGACTTTTCTGTCATGTTTTAATAATTCTTCTCAGTTCAGTGTTATGCTCTGCCATGGAAAGTTGAGCATATGACCTTTTAGCATATCCCTATGTGTGTGAGTGTATGGCTGTGGGCTGATGGATGTGTGTATGGAGACACTACTGGAGTTTTGATCTCCCACCAGATGTGTCCGAGCCGAAGGGAGAAGCTCCACACAGCCTGTCAGAAGCAGACTGCTTTAAGAGGAGACAGGTGTTTGCCCCCAGACAGCAGAGAGAAACAAACTGTCAGAAGAAGATAGTCAGTGGAGCATGCTGGGGTAGAAAGATTCCATTGCTAGACAATTTCTTAATACCCACTCATTTATTCAGTAATTATAAAATATGCAATGCTAATTCACTCTGTACGGCTGTTGAACACATTAACGTTTGCGAATTGTTTAGTCTAGCTAAGAACAGCTCACTTTTAAGTTTGGTAAAGCCACCGCACACTGTGATTTCATTGTCACGACACTTATGATTGATAGACCTTTGGCTTTTGATGAATTACCAGTCATGTTCCTTGAAGTGCTGTTATGTATCATGTGTCACTTTCTTATTCCCTACAAAACACAAGTCATACTTTAATATACTCAACCAAGTTCAACCTTTTTGAATAGGCATAATGCAGTGCCCTCAGGAAGCATTGTAACTGCTTTTCATTGTGTTGTGTGAAGAATGCATTAACATTTCCCTGCAGTCGCACACACACACAGAGCTCTCCAATTATATTACAAGAGATGAGATAAGTAATAACACATTTTAGTCTTCCTCTAATCATACAATGCTTCTTCAAACAGGTAATTGCTTTATTTTCATGCAAAACACCGACGTGGCCCATGTGTTATTTTCTTCAAAGTTGCGTCTTTGTCTGCAGGGCAAGAGCAAAGAAGGACTGAGAGTAAATTTGAGCTCCTACTTACAGTTAACACTGAAATTCATTAAAGAAATAAAAGTGATGTGAAGGTCCATATTTCCTGAGGCTGTGTTGTTGCGTGTCTGGACCCATTTGTCTCTTGATCAGATCCATTAGTTTGGCTGTGCAACGCTCATCATGGCTAGCATCCTCAAATATTTCTGTGCAATATGTGATCTGTAAGGGCATTATCACCAGATCTATGAAAATAAGCTTACATATATTGCAGTGGCTGTTTCCCTTGATTACACAAAATGTTAGAATCCATCAGCTGTTTAACTTGAGTAAGTTCAAGATTCTGAAACTGAACTGCCAGAGAAACACTGATATTTGTTATACTTTAATAACTGAAATCAGCTTGCTAGATAAAGCTGTCAGGAATCACTTTAGTCTTACACATTCAAATTTCAATTCCATATATCTAAGAGGATCAGAAAGATCATTCCTCATAACTCGGATATTAGCATCACCAGTGAGGCCTGTTGACAGTCCATCATTTGGTCTGTCATGGCATCCATCCTGAATGGAAATGTGCTTGCTAATATTATTCAGTGTCTGCTCAAGAAAATGAACTTTCATCGCATTGCGCACATGTTTTAACAACCCCACAGAGAGTATGGCATGCAATTTTAGTATAATCAAATATGTGCTTAAAAAAAGTGTTCTCAAGAATGACAACGTGCATGAGTGCAAAGAATAGATTCTGTGTGTTGTTACATTCCTGTTTGAGCAGCCTCCCTCTACAGATCTCATCAGAGGAGCATCTGGAAACACGATTTTGAATTTCCAAAAAAAAATAAAAAATACATATCTTCTGAAGGGATACAATAGGTGTGGGTGAGAAACAGATTTATATTTATAATTATTCACTTTCACTTTCACTTTCTTCTTTTTTTTTTTTTTTTTTACTATTCACATTCTTCATTCATATTGCCACATTCTGGTCGAGGCTGGTCAAAGGTCGAGATGTATAGTAAAAAAGGACTTAAATATTGATCTGTTTCTCACCCATACTTATCAAATCTCTTCAGAAGACATGGATTTAAAAACTGGAGTCTTATGGATTACTGTTTTTGCTGATTTATGGGCTTTTTGGAGCTTCAAAGTTCTGGCCACCATTCACTTGCATTGTGTAGACCTACAGAGCTGAATTATAACACTTGTGTTTTGCTGAAGAAAGAAACTCACACAACTGGCATGGTACATGATAAGATCATTTTCATTTTTGGGCGAACTATTCCTTTAATACTGAATTTAGTTAGCTGTATTTTGATATAGGATTTGCCTTTGATAAGCCATGTTAGCTGGTTAATGTAATTTACTAAAAGATTGTGAGTGGGATAGGTTGGCACAATGATTTGGGGGTTGGATGACACATTGGTTTTTGAACAGGCTAGCATGTTGGCTACAAAGGAAAAGAATTGATAACAATTCAGAACCCTCACAAACACCATTTAACTTAATGCCTCCACACACACACACACACACACACACACACATGTTGGTGCAGCTATCATTATGAGTACTCTTCATAGACATAATGATTTTTATACTGTACATACTATAGATTATATCCCTTATACCTAACCCTCACAGAAAACACTTTCTGTATTTTTACATTTTCAATAAAACATCGATAGTATGTTTTTTATGTGATTTTAAATTATGGGGACACTAGAAATGTCCTCATAAACAACATTTATAGCATATTACCCTTGTAATTACCAGTTTGTAACCTAAAAATGTCCTCGTAAACCACTTAAACCTACCCCCCCCCCCCCCCACACACACACTATTATAACACATACCAAGTCAAGCCAATGATACAATTAGTTACATTTAGTTACATAGTGAATTATGTGATTTGAAAAGTTTTACAATTATGCAAGATAATATAAGTAAAGATATATATCTTATAAAAGTTAATATAATATACAGTATGAATATATTTATATAACTATGTTTTCATATTTATAAAAAAATGTATTGAATTACATGTACGTGTTAATCATAGTCATATTACTATAATTATAGTAATTACATAATCATTACTCATATTAATGATATAAGACAAATACGTGTTTAGTTTTGTTGTCCTGGTTTAAATAAAAACTGTATTTTTTTCTGTGTTTTGCTTTTTTTCTGAAAATTAGTAATGGGGTTGTTTGGCACAAATGCAGAACTCAGGGTTAACTCCGCTTTCATTTGCACCTAGTTAAGGTGTCTTTATGTTTTTCCACCAGAGATTTTCATGAAAAGAATGAAAAGTGTCCAACAACACCAGTCTCCCAAACTGTTCTGAAAAATCTAATGGTATAGGATATATACCTAGTAGTCCGAAATTTTAATTCCAAAAGTGACAATGTACAAGTTGTAACATTTACTTTGAGCTTTTTATTTTTGTCATATTCCCAAATATCAACCAAAAATATCAAAGTGCCAATGGTTTAAAATAGATTCACCACACATTTAATCACAGACAACATTATTAAAAGATTATTCCTGACATTTGTAGAATATGCTTGGCTTCAAATAAGCAGAGTGACCTTGTAGAAGTTTGGTCAACCACACTAAAAACATGGAGACAGATCATTTCAAATGCAAGCACAAGGTCTCACTTGTCAAAGTCAACTTAAAGATCTCTTATTAACATAGACAGACATCAGAGCCATCACTGGGCTCTTTATGAAAAGAGCCATTAAGTACTCTCAGAGAATGGTCTCATTTCCATAAAATATTCTTTGTCAAAACCCCAAAATGTGCAAATGAAACAGGCATTGAGATATGATAGCGGAGCCCCAAGAGCTGCCATAAATAACCTCAATTAGGCACTTAAAGCACAAGAAGGTGCCTCGCGTAGCAGGCTCTTTGAATGACAAGCCGTCACGGAAGCCATTTTTCTTCGGGCCTATCTCACCTTGATGAGCACTTTGAATTTGTAAATCAATGAGGGAGGGAATGTGCTGGTAAACGCTGAGCGTACTAGGAGCCTGCCGTGTTCAATGAGTGAATTGTTTGCCTGGTTCTCCATTACCACTCTCTCTGGGAGCCATGGACTGGATTAATCTGTCAAAAGGGGACGATTTAGCATTGATGAATATGACATGCGACAATTGATGATGTTGATTTTATCTCTGGAGATTAGCAAGATTTACTTCAGATGGGTAATAACGTCATTTGCTTGATGCAGTGGATCTGTTTATGAGCTGATTAAATCACCAAGCTCCTGCTTCATTTCATGCTATTTGGTTTATGGCTTCATTACTGCAATCACAAAAGCTGTGGTCATTTCCACATCCTGTGTCAACATAAATCACTGCTTAAGATAGCTGCTATGGGTTGTAGCAAAACACCTTTTGGTGAAGAAGTTTATAGGAGCAATAAAAAAAAAGTTTGACTTTTGCTGGTGTTCTTTAAATGGTCAAAAAACACGATTTAAAGGTTAGAAGTCTGATTGCAAGACTGGTCGAACGTTAATTCAACTCATATGAGAGATTCTAATGATAGTCTCTGTATTGCAGCTAAAAGGGATTTCGTGTCATTATCCTAATCCCATAAATCAAGCCACTCTCATGAGAGAGGGAGATAATTGTCTCTGACTTATGTCTTGAAGTTTAGCATTTGCATGGCACTCATATATTGACACAGCTGTTGCTCTAAGCATAGAATTGGCATGTCAGACTACAGCATGTCTGTTTATTTTATCACACGCCTAGTAATTACATTGGTGTCAGTAGTAATTTTGTGCTATTTAATAAGAGAGTGAAGTGCAAATCAGTGGTGGCAATCCAGGTGTCTGCTGAAGTCCGGCTTTCAGTAGTGAGAGGGTTTATAGCAGCTTCAGTAAAAGGGTAGATTCAGAGCAGCAAGGCCTTGTGTGTCAGGATACCTTGGCACAGCCTCCTCGACGTGGCCCATAAATCAGCCATGCATCTCTATACCAATGCAATTAGTTTTTAGCACCTTTGGCATGAAACTTGGAGTGTGGCCATGAGCTGTACACATGAAAACATTAAGCACCGTTTCTATAATTATTTAATGCAATGCTCTGTTTTCTAAAAAATCATGGAGCATATGCTGATCTGTGAAATTATTTTTCTCCACGAATGAGGCTGTAGATTCATCTCATATAACAAACCCTTGTTGTCACAGGTTAATCTGACATTCCAATCCAACTTTTTTCCAGATTGTGGTTGCCTGGGACCTTACACAAGACCACTACGGAAGGTATTCACTTTATTTATCACCCTAAACATGCTCATAGCAGGGCTGATCAGTGGCGTAAGTCATGCTTAATACCAGGCAGTGGAGTTCTGTTCCTCTTTATACTCCTTAGCCACAGAGAACAGCAGTGTAAGAAGGCAAGAGGGGTAATTTATGCACACATGTGCCTGCTAGCTGCTCTGATGACAGGCCCGGGAGGAGGGGCACATGATGAATGGCTTTCCATCGGGGGCCTCCTCACAGCCACCATGATGTGGGTAAAAATGGAAATTACTCTCTTTCACCGTCATTACATCAGTTTAGAGCTTGTGTGGGCCTCAAGAACATAATGTAGTCCCTCCGCTTGTATGACATTTTTTTGGGCGGGTGAAGTTTTCCATCTTTAATAATCTGCTTTAGGAGTGTAAATACAGTCATTAATTAATCTCGTGACAATAGTTTGTGCGTTTGTTCATAAAACTCATTTATTTATATGATATTTTTGACAAGCCTATTCGGGGTTAATCGTTCCAAAAATAAATAATGAAATAGGCCTACATACATTTTGAAACGGGCTAAACAGTTCTCATCTGACCTGAAAAACTGTTCCAACTGTAAAAACTCTATGAGCTTTTCCGACTTTATGATGGGCAGTTTATTTCGCGCTGTCTAGTTAACAGTTCATGTAAAAGTTACACCGAAAATATTGAGAGACGGTTTGTAGCCTACTTGATATTGCAGTTATACTTGCAATTCAGTTGTATGAGGGCCTATGTTATGTAATTCATTAATAAAATAATTAAATTAGTTAAGTCACATAACAAGTTTATTGCCTCATTCGTTGAGTGCGTAGTTTGCCAAATTTCCAAATTATTATTACAAAGTTTCCCAATTAGACAAAATCAATATGGGGTTTAATTAGTCATTTTAAGCAAGGGTCCGTATTTGTGAAGTTGGAAATAGCCACCATTTTTTTGTGTTCCTCTGGTGAGCAAAATCACTTCATATTCGTCTTCTTTAGCATTTTGTTAAAGAAATGTATGCGTATCATGCATAATGAGGCGTTTTACCGCTTCACAAGTGGACTGAATTGTTTATTTATTTATTTATTGGAAGTCCTTTTTTTTTGCTGTTTTGCTGTTGTTATGTTTTTAGGTTACTAGCTAATTGTAGCCTAATCATGGTTAGAAATATATTTAATATAAACATAACAGTTAAAGTGCGTTTAAGAGGATTTGTTGGACATATTATTTGTTGAGCGCACAGACAGACAGACAGACAGACAGACAGACAGAGATAGATAGATAGATAGATAGATAGATAGATAGATAGATAGATAGATAGATAGATAGATAGATAGATAGATAGATAGATAGATAGATAGATAGATAGATAGATAGATAGATAGATAGATAGATGGATGGGCCTGCGTTTTTTCACTGTAGTGTCATTAATAATATAATTAGGCTACAGAATTATATAAAGATATAATTCACAAATCTGAACCTATCATAATTACAATGTTTGTAATGACTCACCGTAATAAAATATTACTGAAAGTTTTGTGCTATTTAAGTGTCCGTGGTTAACCCAGGAAATACTGGAAATTGGATTTCAATTGAAACTCCAAACAGGTAAAGTCTCTTTAAATACTTTACATTGCTGCATTTGAAATGGCACAAATTAAAAAAGCTAAAAATGCCAGGGTCATTCATTTAAAAAAAAAATTGAAATCCTAATTTTCCTAAGAAAGCAGTCGTAATTTCTCCTATTCACCTTGTCTCGGACATATTTCATTGCCCACAATAAGCCATTGACGGTTGCAATTATTTTTAACTTGCTATAAACGAGCCTAGAATTACAAAATTCAACCTTGTTCAATACAACCACAAGCGATGCCATTTATATTCTAATGTAGAGAAAGTGAGATGATGGACTGACAGCAATATGGTCAAATTAATTTGTTTTAGAATAAAAAAGCGAATACCGGTGGTGTCATTTACGCCAAAGTTGTGCTGAGAAAGAATTCTTAAAAAAAAGAAAAAGATAAAATCCACTTATTTAATTTAACGCCGTTGCATAAAATGAAACAAAGTGCCAATTGTTGTATTTAGAAATAAACTATTCATTTTATTTATAAAGTTCAATGAACAAGCAATAAATTAATTTTAAACGTGTTTTGCGTCATTGATGAGGATCATTATAAACTCCCAACCTGCTGGGCCAATCATAAAAAAAAAATCTCTCAACACACCGACGAAATAACTCTTAATTTTAACCCGAAATTTGCTATTTAAGTGATTGCTTTTTGTATTTCAATAATTTAATAGAATTATAAAACTTAAAAAGTTGATAAAATGATATTATATATACACATATTAACCTTGGTGTTGTTTTAGTTAAAAAAATACTGAAGACAGAAATATGGAACAGAATTGTTTCTTATTTTTCAGAATACATACAAAAAATACCAAGTCTCTCTCCGTGGTGTACACCTGAAAAATAACGGCATTTTCAAATCATGTGGACAATTTAGGATTTAAGAAACAAACATGCATGTAAATTATTTTCTTTTCAATGAGACATTAAATAATATGGAACAATACAATCATAGCAATTCCAAATCAACATCCAACTGAAGACCCCTATTTTATTAGTATTCTAACATGTGTTCACGTTATCTACAGAGTTTTTTCAAATGTAATGCACTTTTGAGTTGCTCAAATATTTTCATTTGTATTATTGCCCGCTTTAAGCTGACATAAATAAATACAGTGAGTCCACGGATCCAGTCCTTCAAGTGGCGGGATGATATAAAAGTCTTTATATTTGAATCTTTATAATCTAAAAATTTGAAGAAAGACATTTTTTACTGGTATCCAAGCGCTGATGCTGTGGTGAGTCTTTGACCGTACAGTGCATAGGGAGAATAATAAGGACCGGTGGCGGCGGGTACCGGAACCGGCGCGCCGGGAGTAGGCAACGGGCTCTTTGAATACGGGTGATAGCGGCTGCTTAGTCCTAACGCGTGGTGGGGGCTTCTAAGTGCCAGTGTCCCGGGGCTCCCAGGGGCTCCTGAGGGTGGCATGTGCATATGGCACGCCATGGCTGCAGCGGCAGCGCTCGCTAATGACGATGAACTCGGATAACCCGAAATCAACTTCTCGGTCCCGGTGAAAGCGGTGTGTGTCCGCAGGTGGTTAAGAAGTTCTTCGGAGGATGGGAAACGCTTGTCACAAGGTCCATTAGCTGACACCCAGTTACAGACATGTGGAAGAGGGTCGTTGGGCAGCATGAAGCCGTAGGGATACAAAGGGTGTCCACCAAAAGATGGCGGCGAGGAGTGAACACCGTGCAAAGGGTGTGTTGGGTACATGAGAGGATATCCGGACTTCAGAGCTGCCGAGTCGTGTGTGCAGGAAGCCCCGGCTGCACCGGCCAAGTGGCTGGCACAGTGGTAACTCAAGCAGTATGGGTCTCTACAAAGGCTAGCGGACATTATGGATGGAGGAGATGCCCCGGCCAAGGGGCTTGATCCAGCTTTACTGCAGCCTAATGAGCTGGCGAGCTGTGCGTTAACCAGACTTCCACCGTGGGACAGAAAGTGCTGGGGATAGCCGGCGTAGGCCCCAGCTAAACTTCCAGGGTACGTCATGCCAGCTGGAGGTAAAGGAAAAACGGTCTGGCCAGGTTTGTATGGAGAAACGGGGGCTACAAGTCCTGACCCCAGGATGGAAGCTGAGGAAGAAGAGGTTACACACGATGACTCCGACGTCGTGGGTTTTGATCCAGATGTGGTCTCCTGGTGCTGGTTGACCTCCACGTTAATTCCCGCACAGCTCACGCTTATCCTGCTGTGACTGACACTGGAAGAGGCAGATCCATCTGCGTTGCAATTTTTATTACAATCAGACTCTTTTTTTTCATCCCTCTCTCCCTTCCCATCTGACGGCATCGGGGAAGCCGAAGTGCTGGAATTCGGGCTGCCAGTCCTTGGAGTGAACGGCTGGCAGGTGGCGCTAGGCACACGGAAACCAGACTTCTCTCCGTTCGACATCCCAGAAGACGAGTCCTTCTTATCCGAGGGTTTTGAGTAGGGCTTGAAGCTGGATTTGTCTTCCACACCGATGTCACTCAGCTTTAAAGGACCAGATTTGGACTCTTTTTCGTTAGATCCGTTTGATGTCACCGATGAGAGTTTGGAGGAGGGTGGAGGGTCCGGTTTACCGATCTGAGAGCATGTTTGCGCAAGAAGAGCCAGTGGACTTTTCTTGGCATCGAGCTGCGAGGACAGATCAAAAGAGACTTAGAATCCTCAAACGTATGCAAGCACAACAATAAGCACATAATTGCCAAAATTCCTAACAAATAAACACATTTCAATAAACGATTAATGGTTTCTACTTGAACGTTTAAAAAAAAACCGCGATTCTCCATCTGCGCATTGCGCGTAAAACGGGCTGAAACGGTAGATATGCTATGCCAAGAACACATTTCCAATCATAGGCTGTATATTTCTGTTAAAGTGAGACAAAAAGGGATCTTGGACAAATTAGAATACTCTGTAATAAGATTTCATTACATTTATCTTCCAGTCCAAGATTCCCGTAATGTCTCCGAAAAAGAATATAATAATATATAAGCTATATATATATATATATATATATATATATATATATATAGGTTAAAAAGCAACATATTCTATCTTACCTCAATTGGACTAATCGGGGTGGATGGTAGGGGCTGAAGGTATTCAGGGTGTAAAATGTGCCCTGCGCGTGCAGTAAGCATTTTCAAAACCTTTATGGGAAGTCGGTTAGCTTGCCGTAATGGGTCCGACGGAGGGACGGAATGAAGAAAAGGCTTGCTGACGACCGCGGAGTTGTTATTCCGAGAGCTGCTGCTGCGTTCCCACACTAGATCAGTATCACTATTTCTTGAAGCAGAGGGCGATGTGATCATGACCCAATTCTCGTGTATTTTGTTGGTATTTCATTTATTAGATTCATAAATTATTATTATTTACCAATCTTCTTTTAAATAGCACAAATAAAGATAAATAGTATAATCCGTTCAGTTATGAGGGCTGGAGCCGTGCGCGAGGTTATCGCAGATCCGGAGCCGCGTCTGAAACCACATGCATAGCGCGCGCTCTGTCTCTTCCCGTAGGTCCGCGCGCTTGTTCTCCCAAACCAAGAACTGGTAGAAATGTTCACTTCAAAAGCAGCTGAATTAGTCCGAGATTAAAGCCCTTGCCGCCTTCCAATCAAATGGGACCCCGAGGTGATTGGAGGGTCAAGGGGATGTGACGTTCCTCCTCCTGCAAGCGCCTCTGTTTTGACATTTGGGGGAGGAGATTTTGCTCAATATGTTGGTTGTCGTGCACGCCGCAGCTTCTGTGAAAAATGTCATTTATTCATTCATTCATTCATCTTCAACCGCTTATCCTGTACAGGGTCACGGGGGGCTGGAGCCTATCCCAGCTAACATTGGGCGAAAGGCGGGGTACACCCTGGACAGGTCGCCAGTCCATCGCAGAAAAATGTCATTTAAACTGGTCGTTATTCAGTTTCTTGAGCAGATCGCCTTGGATTTGACACCTTTTATCATATGTATTGTAATTTATGGAGAAAAAAAGACTTTCTAATATATTTCTTCTTTGTGTCACTGCTGCTCCTGTTTATATCTAGCCTCAAATTTCCTAAGCACGAAGAAAACCATTAACAATCAGAATGGAAACTTTACATTTTCAAGATTCCGCTTAATTATTATTATTCTGGTTAGGATCGACCTAATCTATTGTTTCTAGTTAAATTTGATCTGGGTTCTTGTGTCCAAGGTTTTTTTTTTTTTTTTTGCTTTTTATATGCCTGCCACTCGCGAGTGGAAACATCAATCCATAAACAGAAGATCAACTTGTAGTGTTTGAATTCCCCAATCAGACAAGCGTTGACAAGAGCAGACCAATGCAGTGATGGAGGGATGTGAATGTCACATGTTTTCAATATAATATACATAGCCCTTCTATTTCGATCCACACCCCTCCGTCAACTGTCAATTCCGCTCCACCGCAATCAATCAGTTGTTTGTCAGTCGCTGTCAATCCTTTTTCTTACTTCACGTCAGCTTTTGAAGCTGATTATTTGCCGCGAGTGACGGAGAAAAGGGCAAAAGAAGCATCCTGGAGAAGAGTCACTTAATTACAGGGGCATAGTCTCCTTGTTTTATTCAGTTTGGAAAGGTTTTGGTTTAAGACCTCTGGCAAGACAATTACATTTTCCGTGTTTATTTTGACTCGATGGAGAAACAGAGAAAAATCAACCACTTCATTTAGCATTTATTTAGGAATAAAAAGTAAAAGTGAAATCCATTTTTGTTTATTTTAAATCTAGTCTTTAAGTTAAAATAATAATAATAATCTACCATACAATAATTTTACCTCTTATAACTTAAAATAGTTAAAATATTCAAGACGTTGTATATGTATAAGCAAAATATTTAAGTATTATTCAGAATTTATATATATGCCAATGTATTAAACGCGTAGGCATATATTGTTGGGCAATTAACCCAATGCAACTGCGATATGTTGCATTACATTACCTGTTGTCATATTTTTAAATTATGTATTTGTATAATTGTTTTTATTTATTTCATTTATTATTTTCGAACTTAAATTGTCCTTCAACAGAAGGAAAATCTCGATAAGCAGCTGGTAAGACCCGTCTTAAAAATGCTGAGGTCACGTTTCAGACGTGTGTACATCTTAGTTGTTTGAAATTACATTTTCCATTTTTTTCCCCCACATGCAGTTTCAGGTTTTTCCGGACATTATAGGTTTTTTGCTCACTCACTTGTATCACTACACACTGCCTCAGGCATACACCAACACAACTTTGACTCACTCGGAGTCGAAGTGTTAAAGAGACAAGAGAATCAAATAATAATAATACAAAATTGTCCAGACAGTTTTTGTCCATTCACGTCAACTCAGCTTTATTTACACACAATACAATTATTCTATTTTTTTTTTACAATACGAAAATACATAAAAGAAAGAGAAATGGTCTGTCAGTCCTTTGAGAAAAGAAGTTTAAAATGCCTTGAACTATTCACCAGTGAGACAGCTAATCAGTATTGAGGCTCCGGGGCAATCGGGCAGCTTTTCAATGTGCTTCGACTTTCATCCCTCACTGGATGGAGGCGCTCAATTAAAAGCCTATCAGTTTGTAAGTAAATCAACGCCTATCAAAGTTGTCACATCAAACAAAACGATTATTATTGCAACCCGCCTCCAACATTAATCTCTTTCTGCGGTAATCCGCTTGACAGGTCATCTTGGAGAAAGAAAGAAAACCTGGAGTGGACAGTCATCAGCGTGTTTTTTTTTTAAAATTTATTTATTATTATTATTATTATTATTTATTTTTTATATTTAGCAGGACTATCTAAGACACATTGAAGTAGTAGATAATCATGATGTGGTATGAGAAACAATAAATCTGCTTTTGCTTCTTTTTTCTTTTTCTTTATTTGTGGTTGCCTCTTATAGGCTACTTTACAATTAAATTCTTGAACGTGTTTTTATTTAATAAACTTTATTTAAATTGCAACAAACATGGAACCATAAATGAAATTGCTCAATCTATATACATCTAACTTTTACAATAAAATGTAAACTATTTTATTGTCATATAAACGTGGCCTAAATGAACTCGGGAGGCAAATATTCTCTCTCTCTCTCTCTCTCTCTCTCTCTCTCTATCAAATTGTGGTTAACAAGTTAGTGTTCTCAAATGTAGAAATGTTGTATTATTCAGCCATAACAAACAGGCCGTGCTTATGCAGTTTGGCTCCAATTAAGAAAAAAAAAAAAAAAAAAAAGAAGAAGAAGAAGAAGAATAGTGCATGTTTTTCTTTCTTGATTTTTACATTACATTAACATAACATAATGGTTCAAAAGTTTTTGCAAATCGTGGAAGATTGTGTTGTGTTAGGCCTATTAATCTTTCTAAAATAGCTACAACACATATTCAAAGACACACTTCAGTGTTGAACTTGCCTGCGATATCGGCCATTGTTACAAAGCTAGAGAAGCATTCGTCAGTATGCAAAGATGTGTCAGTGCGTGACCAAATGCGTGACTTATATTAGGGCAGAGAAGGGAAGGGTAACCTTAAATTTCCAGCATCGGGCAATTTTTTTTTTATTGTCTGCATGACGAATGAGCTTCTGAGCCAAACACTTGGTAGGCTATCCTTAAATGGGAATGCAATTTGGAGGGTCATAATTTAACATTTAAATGTAACGTTTAGTTTGTATTTTCATATATTTTATATCTTTATGAATGACTCTCTGCTACTAGCCTACATTTAGCCACACCAAATAAATATATAGGCTAGCGCCCCTAAACCGACAGAAACCCTTGTTCTTGTGCTGATAGTACATTTTCTGTGGTCAAAGTTGAAGAACGCACATTCCGATTGACCAAAATCAACAATAACACGCCTTACTCACTGATTGTTTTTCTGTTAAGTTAAAAATAAAATTGAAAGGATGCAGACAGATGTGTAACGCATTCCAGTAAATGCATGCAACACAAAACCTGTGCCTAAAAAGACTGCATACATACATACATGTGTATATATATATATATATATATATATATGTTTAGGAAATACTTATAGGCTACAATCAACTTCAGTGCATCTGATATTGGAAACAAGTTATCCTGCGGCTGGTGCGGGTGTAGCTCAGTGCTGAAGCGCCTTCCGTAGCCCGCTTTCTTTCTTTTTAAACATAGAAAACGCAACCAAAAGAAAGAAACACAGTTCTTGCAACCCTTAAACGTGCATCACAAAGCAGTTTCTATCATTACGTTTAGCAAGAGACCACAACAAACCACTTTACCTGAATTTACACACACACGCACTCCAATGTCACGCGACAGGTAAGAACAAATACTTTTACAAGCACAGTCCTTTTATTTTCTAAAGATGACGACCATATCAACTTATTTTCCACTGGCGTCTTATGAAGCATATTTCAGGACCCTACCCTACTAGTAACACTATTGTTATTGTGTTTGCGCTCGACCACTACAAGAAACCTCCACTTGTCTCGCAGTGCAGTGTCTGCGCGTCCAAAACTTCCGCCTATGGGAGGATCCACTATGACGTCATAGAGCCTTCTCCGAAACGCAGGCTCGTCTCTCTCTGTAGGCTATGTAGTCATTCTGTAGCACCACAACCATAAAGCTTTAACGTGTTGTTTGAGCTTAAACGATTATATTAACACAAGAATTACGAAGCCATATTACGCGAAAGAGCCCGACACTGGGCAAAACATGATTCATGAATTCTTACAGGCTACGTTGTTGATTACAAATTTAACACCATTCGGTTTCTCCGTAATCCAGTGATTAAAACTTTTGCTTGTTGTTGTTGTTGTTTTTTATTAATTTTTTAAAGAAAGCTGTCCACATTGCAAATAGTAAAGACAATCACCACCATTTCAGTGCAACATCTTCAGGAACACTAGGCTTCAGCACACAACTAACCGAAACAGCTTTGAGCAATTCAACAGTGGCGCGTGCTTCCGTCCCAAGATCAGCTGACAAGAGCATGCGGAAGAAGTAAATTAGAAACGTTAAGTTCACACGGAGTCTAGTTTAAAAGTACATTTAAAAAACATAAAGCAAACATTTCAGTCCTAGGAGCAGAACAAACTGGGGATTTGTGGTTGTCGCCCTTCTTTGCTTGATTTTTTTTTGCGCACTGTCATTTGGCTGCAATGGCATACAACGAGTCAATGGTTGTAGTGAATGGAAGTCAGGTAAGTGAAATAAACTACCGCGTTTTCCTTTGACTTATATTGTGGATTTATGCAGTCGAAACCAAACGCCCCGAAGCGTACTGTTGTTTGATTTTGTCAAGTCAAATGCAAAGTCATAAGGCGCGTTAGCGTGTTTTTAAAACTGATTCTGTCTTCTGTGTCACGAGATTATCTCACAAAAATAAAAAATAAAATAAAAATTGAATTACATGAGTAGTTATTGATTAACGTAATAAGAGTGTATTAATTAACATGCTATCTTGCAATGCGGTATTAGTCTCATAACATGTTCCTGCAGGTGAACTGCTTCATGACAAGCAAGCACATACTGTATCTTTTTTCTCCCCATCAATTCAGGCCATTTTAATAATGTTAATATTAACTAGTAATGTATAGCCATATAATACACACACACACACACAATATATATATATATATATATATATATATATATATATATATATATATATATATATATATATATATATATATGCGCTACTTTATATACAGATGCATATGTGTGTATAGAGTTGAAGTCATAAGTTTACATACACATTAAAAGTCGTTTAGGACATTTACTTGGTGCATGACACAAGAAAGTTTTCCATCAATTGTTTACAGACAGATTGTTTCATTTTTAATTGACTATATCACATTTCCAGGTGGTCAGAAGTTTACAAACATTAAGTTAACTCTGCCTTTAAGCAGCTTTGAAAATTCCAGAAAATTATCTAAAGCCTTTAGACAATTAGCAATTAGTTTCTGATAGGAGGTGTACTGATTTGGAGATGGACCTGTGGATGTAATTTAAGGCCTTCCTTCAAACTCAGTGACTCTTTGCTTGACATCATGGGAAAATCAAAAGAAATCAGCCAAGACCTCTGAAAAAAATTGTGGCCCTCCACAAGTCTGGTTCATCCTTTGGAGCAGTTTCCAAACAACTGAAGGTACACGTTCATCTACAAACAATAGTACGCAAGTATTAACACCATAGGTGTTAACCTCTCAGGAAGGAGATGCGTTCTGTCTTCTAGAGATGAATGTAGTTTAGTGCAAAAAGTGCAAATTAATCCCAGAACAACAGCAAATGACCTTGTGAAGATGCTGGAGGAAACAGTCAGACAAGTATATATATCCACAGTAAAACAAGTCCTATATCAACATGATTTGAAGATGGCATGCTATGCCAAGAACACATTTCCAATCATAGGCTGTATATTTCAAGATGGTTTGGAGGAAAAAGGGTGAGGAAGAACACCATCCCATCTGTGAAGCATGGGGGTGGCAGCATCGTTCAATTTGTGGGGTGCTTTAATGCAGGATGGACTGGTGTACTTCACAAAATAGATGGCATCATGAGGAAGGAAAATTATGTGAATATTTTGAAGCAACATCTCAAGACATCAGCCTGAAAGTTAAAGCTTGATCGTAAATGGGTCTTCCACTTGGACTATGACCCCAAGCCTCACTCCAAAGTTGTGGCAAAATGGCTTAAGGACAACAAAGTCAAGGTATTGGAGTGGCCATCACAAAGACCTGACCTCAATCTGATAGAAAATTTGTGGGCAGAACTGAAAAAGCATGTGTGAGCAATGAGGCCTAAAAATCTGACTCAGTTACACCAGTTCTGTCTGGAGGAATGGGCCAAAATTCCAGCTACTTATTATGAGAAGCTTGTGGAAGGCACCCCAAAATGTTTGACCAAAGTTTAACAATTTAAAGGAAGTGTATGTAAATTTCTGACCCACTGGAAATGTGATGAAATACATAAAATCTGAAATAAATCATTCTCACTAGTGTTATTCTGTCATTTCACATTCTTAAAATAAAGCAGTGATCCTAACTGACTTAAGACGGAATGTCTTCAACGATTAAATATCAGAAATGGTGAAAACTGAATTTAAATGTATTTGGCTGAGGTGTATGTAAACTTCTGACTTCAGCTGTATGTACAACATAATATACTATTTATTTATAATAATATTATAATATGTATACTAACATATATGCTGTATATAGACAGACATACTTGACAGTAAAATGTATTCACATTTTTTGTGTGTGTCTGATGCCTTGATGAAGGTTTCCTGCATTGGACATGATTGGGAAGATATTCCAGATTTTCTCGGAGGGAAATATGGAGAATTGGCAAGAAGATTAGATCTCAGCTTCAATTGTTTAAGGTAAGTTACTGTTTGTGTTTGAGTGTAACTCTTAACACACCAGTGATTATATTAGGAGGTGATGATGGGAGACAGAGCTGAGTGATGACAAGCATGACTCTGGAAATCCATAAGTATTGAAAGAGGGTAAGACATCATGTTTCTGCTAGCTTTTCTAACAGGATAATGGCCTACTTTATCATTTCTGTAAGGATGGAGAATAACCATTAAAGCCAAGTTGCCACACTCATTTTTTGAATTTTTTTTTTTGCGTTTCTACTTCTGCTTTTATTACACTTCTGTTAAGCTCCTTAATTTTCTATTTGTAGGACAATATTGGCAATGCACATCAAGGAATGCATATAATATTTGCGTGTCTTGTTATATATTTTGTGCATATGCATTAATCGCATTGTTGTTTTGAATCATATTTGTTTATGTTTGCTTTGATAACTAAAACTTTGTATACCTCCCTTTGTTTGAAGAAAATACCCTTCTCTGAAGGATTTTGCTGTCATATGAAACATTTGAAGAATATTGTCTAAAATTACATATCCCGACTGGATATAACATCTTTGACATCTCTGAATCTACCAATCGCGCATACAGTCACACCTCTGCATTAAGGGCAATTTAATACATGCATTATATGCATTACATCGTCAGGCATGTCAAGACATCAGGGAGCTGCGGGTACAGTAGCGGCATGCCATGCTGTAGCCAGATAAAAAGCCTGATCAATAAATGTGACATGTTAATGCTGAGCAAATAGAATAAAAGATTCCTTTGACAGGACATGAAGAAGCACCTTGTGGCAGCTGGGGAGGGGGATGCCATTTCACCAGCAGGACTAGCAAAGCTGATCTGACAACTAAAAGAGAGGAGATGATGGTTATAAGGTGCCTTTGTTTCAGACTTCTTTTCTTGACCTGTCAGGCCTTGAAGAACTCTGAATGGGCCTCTTTTTGTCATGTGAAAATTGTCGTCTTGAGGCAGTTATCTGTGCCGAAAATGTGAATTCTTCCGTTTAATTGATTCGCTTTGCACTGGAGTCTGTCACATTAATAATTGCCAAATCCTGTGATGCTTCAATGTGTCGCACATAAATGTGGGCTTATCGGCACATTAATATTCTTAATGAATGTTTGTGACTGTCATGCCAGCATTGGGTGAAGACCGAAGACCCTAGAATCATTCATGTTTAGGTACAAAATTATATTATCTTCCAGCTGTATGGTCAGCTATCATGCGCATAAATTATATAAAGTGCCGTTAAGACACAAACAGATATCGGATCATGATTACAACATGGGTTCATAATATACAAAGTTAGTACTTGGGAGTTTGTTCATTAATGCAAAGCTTCTTATTGCATCAATTCGATCTGTAATGTTTCCTAATAGTTTCACCATTGTAGTGAAATATGTAGCAGTTTCAGAAAATTTTGCACTCTGTGGTTTTTGGCAGTTGCTGAACCGATGTGCTATAATCAAATCAGGTATTGCTTTTTATGTACGATAATGGAAATTTCTGTATTACAACATCACGTTCATTGTCTTTTCTGTAAAAACCTAAAGCATTACTTCACTGTGATGTTGTGATGTGCTCACTAAAGAGTGAGGTTTAACCACGTATGTTTTGGACTAACCTCATTCTTGTTCACTCAGTATCAGACTTGCCAATAAAGACAGCGCATAACCTTATTTTCTGACATCTGTACATACATGTCAAATGCAGAATACCAAACATAGCTTTGAAATATTTTTTTACCATTTCACAGTGTCTTTGAATGTAACAGATGGTTCTGTTGCTGGAGTTGTTTTGGTCATATGCTTTGTTGGGGTTAGTGTTGCATTCAGTGTGAAATTTAATTTATAAAGAGGCATGTGATCAGAATGAAGTGATGATGTGGCCTAGAGTCAGGATCTCTGCATCACACAAAGACACCACATTCAGAAGTTAATAGACAGACATCCTGCCCTCTAGCATGAAGACTTAAATATGAGAAAATGACAAAGTGATGTAAAGGTTCTTTTATTGGCCTCGGGCTGGCAAAAAGACAATTTGGTTCATCGAGAAATGGCCAAATGCTCTAATAATGACTGCCAAATGCTCTAATAATGTATCATTCAATATTTTATTGCACATGATGTGTTACATTATGATATTTTATGTGCTACCTGTGAAGAGCAATTAATAAAATCTGAAGCATTGCTACTTATCACATGGATTTTTTATTTTATTTGAAACAATATTTTGAGAACTCTCTAAATGGAAGTTAGAGTGAATTAGGTTAATCTGAGACATTGGATACACTTACATAAAAGTACTAATGTTACTACCATATTTTTGACATAGTACCATGGTTTTGCTAAATATGTTAAGTGATTCTACCATGTTTTTGGACATGTATCATTGTAGTACCATGGTATTCCTGGAAGTACATAGGAGTACAAGGTAAAAATCATGGTGCATGAATTTCAGAACCATGGGATACTGTATGTCAAAATACCATGGTATTGCTATCTGTTATTCCAAAGTGCCACCAGAGTACTTTTTTTTGTAAGGGAAATGTGGGACATCTAAGCTCAGATTTGTGTATTTGTTGCTCAAGGGTACAAGTCGATGATAACATTACCATATTCTAGCAGGTTTGTAATGTGATAAAGTCCAATTTGTTTGCCCAAAGTGTAAACAGCTGAGGTTGAAAGTGCAAAAAGGCCCAAGATTTCACTAATTCAGCCTAGATGTGCATTGAGCAGACAAAGTCTTCACAGTGATGTAGTACAGTCCGGAACCATTGCTTGCTCTTGTGAGCTATGTTACCTGATGTGAGAGGTGTCAGACAGAATTTCTGTGAACATGAATGTAAAATCACATTCAGTTATCAGACATTTAACTATGCGCCTTTTGTTTTGTTTTAACATTGAGTTGGTGTGAAGGTAAAGCCTTCTTCTATCTCAAGGCTGGTCATGAATAGGTATTAGATTGTAGACAGGAGAAGTAATCACAGGTCACAGATAGCTGTCGATGTGTCCCCTCCATTTCTGGACGTGCATGGATTTTTGGATGGTGATAGCAAAGGGAATCTTGTCTGGTCCTCTGCAGATGAGGTGTAATCATGATGGGCCTCAGTCATGCAGAGGAAAGAGGTAGCCATGATTTCCTCCCTCAGGTGTCTGTTTCTGTCATGAAAGGTTGACAGTTACTCTGTCTTCAGTATCAGCTTATTATACCTCCTTACATATGGACCATGACCAGCAGCCAAATTCAAGGAGCTTATATTTAAAAGCAGGGCTCAACAATAAGGATTTTTCTTCTGGAATGGGTCAGTAGTTCATATTTGTACTTGCCCTATGTATATTTATTATGGCCCCACCACAAAGATAAATGTTGTTTTTAGCCACCTGTTTAAATGTCATAGACATATAGTATGTCATTATACATACTGTATATTTGTCATTAAACAGCTAAGTTTTCTTTACAAAAAAGTTACTACAAATAAACTTTTAGGTTATTATGTAATTATTTAATTTGCAATAATATCTTGAAATTATGCTACTATAATTAAATTCCATAAATTCATTTATTAACAGTTTTGGAAGACAAATATTATTGTTTGTTTAAAATTTTCAATGTATTCTTGGAAGCATAATTTAAAGTGCGTTTTTGACAAAACCTGATCATTTTAAGCCAAGTGGATAATGACCAGGTAAATCAGCAGAATTTGGAACAACAATGTTCACAGAAAGCCAAATGTTTAAGGGATAAATCCACATGTTGGCTTTTGCGTTGTGGAAGCTACTTTGAAACTAGCTACTCATAACTTAAAAGAACTATAGTCAAACTGCTGTTTTAATCAAATAAAATGGTTACAGTTTAAAAAAATAAAGTTACTAGCAAAAAGTAGCCAACTACATTAAAGGAATAGTTCACACAAATATGAAAATGATCTCATATCTCATAATTGACCCTCATGCCATCCCAGATCTGTATGACTTTCTTTCGTCTGTAGAACAAGTGAATGGTGGCCAGAACTTTGAATCACATGAAGGCAGCATAAAATTAATCCATAAGACAGTGGTTACATTCATATCTTCTGAAGTAATATGATGGATGTATGTGAGAAACAGATCAATATTAAATCTGGCACCAATAATCAAGCCACAGTCCAAATCATTGAGATCACATTTTTCCCCTTTCTGATAGTTGATGTGAACATTAACTGAAGCTTCCGATCCATATCTGAACGATTTTATGCACTGCTGCCACAATATTGGCTGATTAGATAATTGCATGGATGATTGTTGGTGCCAGACAGGCTGGTTTGAGTATTTCTGTAACTGCTGATGTTACTCACCTCAATCTGGATGGCGGAGGACAAGTCTCAGTTATCTCCGCTTCTGAGACAGTCAATCTGCGCATCTTATCACGTGGCTCGCTGTGCATGACACCGTGGAGACTCACAGCACTGGAGGCTCATGCTATTCTCTGTGATCCATGCACGGCTTACCATGCGCCCCATTGAGAGCGAGAACCCCTAATCATGACCACAAGGAGGCTACCCCATGTGACTCTACCCTCCCTAGCAACAATTTGGTTGCTTAGGAGACTTGGCTGGAGTCACTCAGCATGCCCTGGATTCAAACTCATGACTCCAGGGGTTACGAGTCAGCATCAATTCTTGCTGAGCTACCCAGGCCCCGGAAATGCCTTGTTGATAAGAGAGGTCAACAGAGAATGGCCAGACTGGTTTGAACTTACAAAGTCTACAGTAACTCAGATAACTGCTCTGGTGTGCATTTCACGAACAACGACGCAACTCACTGCTTAACCACCATAATACAATGCATCATTAGAGAAACTAACTAGCTAGTCACGACTGTTTCCCAAAACCCAAATAACGATGTCGCACATCCATCGTTCGAACCACGTTAGTTCAACAATGGAGAGCTGTCGTTAATGATAATACTCAGTGGTTGGAGTAATAACATCTGCAGAGATCGAATGGATATCAACTTATAACAGCTCATTTAGATGGATAGAAAGCCGTGTATTGTGTGAAAACTGCTTAAGACATGAAATAGACATTTACATTTATATGCACTTTTGTAAGGGGCGTACATTTACTCGGTGCGTAAGCTGCTCCACAGCAACGTTATTTCCCCTCGATGCTGCTGTAAATAACGAACATGGCATCTGAGATCTACTTCCAGGGCTGGACTGGTAATCTGGTATTTTCCCGGTGGGCCGACACACTTTGGGGCCAGTCAGGAGTGGACTGGCCATCAGAGAACTGAGCTAAAAGCTTAAATGAGCCGCCACCTTATCCAGAACGGAGAACAAAACGGCGCCACGATATGCAGAAAAGGACAGCTCTGGTGAAGCTGTGTGGTGCTGCATGGCAACAAACAAGATTTTCAAGTTGCGTTTTAGTGACAGAGAAGTTAAAACCCTTCACAATCTGAATTTTAATACAAAATGTAATATCCCATTTGATGACCAAAAATACTCTGTCATTTATTAACATGTGTTTTAAGTTAGTGCTTTTCTAATACACTGGGAAATCATCCAGTAGTTTAACATTTAGAAAGAGCACATAATAGGTGATACCTGTGACTTGGTGCATCGCAGTAGCATTGGAATGCCAAATCAAATGTAAGCAATTATTGTGGGAAACATATCATGCAATGTCATTACTTCATTATCAGCTACCAAAATAATGTAATTAATAAATTGTATACTGTAAGTGTGATTAAGATTTGTATGTTTGGAATGAAATACAAACCTTTATTATTTTGCAGTGGTGATGACCCACCATCACATACACAGCAACAGTCAAGTAACAAAAGCTGGCTATGTAAAGAGTTTCTCAATACACAAGATAATAGCATGATAATATAAGCCAAACATGACACAAAATACATCCTTTTTTTAAATCCTCAGACAATTCTAAAAAGAGGCCTTCTCATATTTCCCAAGCCACAGCATGATAACTATGGGGAAAATACAGCATGAAAGCAGCCTATTTTAAACCAAAAATCCATTAACAGATCAATACGATACTTTGATAATCATATTAAGCTGTTCCCTATTATTGTCACAAATCATTGATGAAACACTCACATTTTGCTAGTCAATTTAGATGATTATTAGCCATTAAGGTGTTTCTAGTGCATCAGTAGTAGGTGTATTAATGACTCTCCAAAGAAATACAGAACCTATGTGTGTATCAAATGCTCAACAATGGCGACTTTACAAAGAATCCTACAGCTTGAGCACAGAAGGTGACACAGAAGTCAGGTAGTGTATGTACAGTTGAAGTCAGAAGTTTACATACACCTTAGCCAAATACATTTAAACTCAGTTTTTCACAATTCCTGACAATTAATCTTAGAAAACCTTCCCTGTCTTAGGTCAGTTAGGATCACTATTTTATTTTAAGAATGTGAAATGTCGGAATAATAGTAGAGAGAATTATTTATTTCAGCTTTTATTTCATTCATCAAATTCCCAGTGGATCAGAAGTTTACATACACTTTGTATTTGGTAGCATTGCCTTTACATTTTTTAACTTGGGTCAAATATTTTGGGGTGCCTTCCACAAGCTTCTCACAATAAGTTTCTGGAAATTTGGCCCATTCCTCCAGACAGAACTGGTGTAACTGAGTCAGGTTTGTAGGCCTCATTGCTCACACATGCTTTTTCATTTCTGCCAACAAATTTTCAATTGGATTGAGGTCAGGGCTTTGTGATGGCCACTCCAATACCTTGACTTTGTTGTCCTTAAGCCATTTTGCCACAACTTTGAAGATATGCTTGGGGTCATTGCAGAGCTTTAAATTCATGGATGATGTCTTCCAAGATATATCTATATCGATATCTTCAATATATACACTTAATTTTCCTTCCTCATAATGCTATATATTTTGTGAAGTGAACCTTCTAGTGCTAGCTTTTTAAGGTGGTTTTGGAGCAGTGGCTTTTTCCTTGCTGAGCAGCCTTTCTGGTCATGTTGATTTAGGACTTGTTTTACTGTGGATATAGATACTTGCCTACCTGGTTCCTCCAGCATCTCCACAAAGTCCTTTGCTGTTCTGGATGAACCAGACTAATGGAGGTCCACAATATTTTTTCTGTGTGATTTCTTTTAATTTTCCCATGATGTCAAGCAAAGAGGCACTGAGTTTGAAGGCAGGCCTTAAATTACATCCACAGGTACACGTCCAAATCAGTTCACCTCCTATCAGAAACTAATTGGCTAATTGTCTAAAGGCTTGACATCATTTCCTGGAATTTTCCAAGCTGCTTAAGGGTAAACTTCTGACCCACTGGAATTGTGATGTAGTCAATTAAAGTGAAACAATTTTTAAAGAAAATTTACTTGTATCATGCACAAAGTAGATGTCCTAAACGAGTTGCCAAAACTATTGTTAATATTAATGCTAATATTAAATTTGTGGAGTGGCAGTTTTAATAACTTCAACTTCTGACTTCAACTGTAAATGCCTACATTAGGACTAATTTCTCCCCACTTGACTCTCTATCTGATGATGACATCGTAAGAAAATTCTGGGTTCTAAGGACCAAGGTCCTTGAATTGCTTCAGGCTGTGAAACCACTCAACTAACTATGCCTTAAGTCCAGTAGTGCAGTTCTTAGCTGCACTGCATTGTTGTGCTGTGGGATGTTTTATAGAAGTGGTTGGTGATGACCTGTGGCTCAGCAAGTCTTAGGTCAGCAAGGCTGTGAAAGCAGTAACACCTTTGCTGTTACAGCTTATGAACACCATGCTGACTTCACACAAAACTCCTCAAAAAATCCTGTCACAACATTGCAGTCTCGAAAATGTGTTCAACTTCCTGAGGAGGAAGAAGGGGTCATGCTTGTGCTTATTATGGTGATGCTGCTGCTACTGATGATGATGAACCACTGAACTCACATCAAGGCAGTTTGCATCCTGCAGGAGCAGAAGTCAGGGAACATTTAATTCAGAAAATGTTTGTTTACTTTTTCATTCTTAAATACAGTTTGGGTATTGTATTTTCTATTATTTAATCTGACCGACATCATTTTGTTAATAAACATTTAGTGTAATTTCCTATCTTGGTTTGTTTTTTTTCCACTGCAAACATTAATTGAAAGTCTACCGCAGAACTGGACAGAATGCACCTCCACGTTCCCGGCAGGCTGTGGGGACACTCCTCCGCCCCTGGCAGTGGCTCTACTGCTCCAGGCGGTCGGGGAGTCGCTTCCCTCCTCCCCTCGTGGATGCCGGTCTTCTCTCGACACCTTTGCATTTCTGGGGGACGGCAGGGCACTCCTCTGCCCCTGGCAATGGCTCTATCGCTCCAGGCGGTCGGGGAGTCCAGTCCCCACTCGCCTTGCAGACGGCTCAATTGTAAACCATTAACATGCATTTTGCGTTTTACATATATAGCATATGTGAAATATCACTTTAGAAAATGTTGTAACAAAGATATTTGATTGTAAATAATAAAATAACTCCCCTTTTCTATGTGAAACTGAAGCCAGTCCAGCGTTCCAAATTAAATAAATAATGCCTTTGGAGGGCACTTAGAAGGGAGAACAATTGTGACAGTCACGCTGGAAGATCGTGTTAAACTGAATTTCCAATAAAAATAACTTTAATCAATTAATCAAAGCTCTCAGAGTGGATGGTGAAGTCTTTGAACGGAATAGGGCATAGGGGTGATAAGGTGAATAGATCACCCTAGCTGCAGTGAAATCAATGACGTCAACACCACAGACTAACAAGGAACTATTGTTCTAATCACAGGCTAGTAGCTGTAGTTCTACCAGAAAGACTCGGGAGAATAATACTGAACAATTAACCATTTATTTACAGCTCAGCAAACAATATAAAGATAAAAGTTCTTTGGCGTAGGCCCCATCCGTAGCTCGCAATCCGGGGGTCCGGACTCTGCATTTCCTGCCTGGCGATGAAGGCAGGGGCGCAGCCGACCCCCAGTGAGGTATGGGAAGGGACCATCCTGGTGGTGGTGTGTAGGAAGGAAGGGATCATCTTGGTGGTGGGGAGGGTGGAGGAGAACGAAAGCGTCAGCATCTGTGAACTCAGACAAGTGTAAGTACCCATCTTTTATACTGCAAGTGTTAGAACGCGATTGGATAGATGAGAAGGTAATGAGTGACGTAACAATTGAGTCTTCCTGGCAGAACTTATGCTAAAGCTTCCATTTCTACACAACTTTGTGACACTTTTTGCGAATGTTCATTGGAACTACGGTTTCGGGAAATGCCAAATCGTTTAACTATTTAGGTAATGATGGAACTTA
Source organism: Moxostoma hubbsi (assembly GCA_032164185.1). Lineage (NCBI taxonomy): Eukaryota > Metazoa > Chordata > Actinopteri > Cypriniformes > Catostomidae > Moxostoma > Moxostoma hubbsi. The sequence goes on from JAVLUX010000021.1 coordinate 29,269,515, forward strand.
TGACCATAGTTGGCTAATGGTGCTTTTGGGAAACGCACCCCTGTACAATTGTGATGAGAAGAATAGCATTTCAGAATGCTATTCTGAGATGTGGGTTGGCACTATGTTGGCGGCACGAGGAGGACATACACAATATTATGCAGGTGGTTTTAATGTTGTGGCTGATCGGTGTACATGTATGTGTGTGTCTGTGTATGTATATACAGTATATACAGTATGTGTATATATGAGTGTGCATGAATTTACAGTATATTTGCATTGGATTGTATTTTATTTGTATTTCATTGTATTTGTAGTGCTCGAACAGCATCTTGCAACTTCTTAATCTACTGGTTTGACTTGAGTTACACAAAATTTGTTGTACATGCTACAATGACAATAAAGGAATCTAATCTAATCTAATTTGAAGAAGATAGAAATGCATACACATCTGAGATGGCATGAGGGTGAATAAATGATGAAAGAATTTTCAGTTTTGGGTTAACTATACCTTTAAACTGCTATATCGACATCTGTGGTTCAACCCTAAAATAGCAAGTAACTTGCAAAGGAACATTTGACGTTGTTGTGTTTTGGCACTGCTCTTCTTTGCCTAAGTGGGCAATGCAAACCATAAACACATTAAGATGATTCAAAATATATAGGATAACCATTACAAAAATCAACAGTTTCCTTAATCGTTCTTGGCAGTAAAGTTATGATAGAGTGGTTGATAAATGGTTAGGCCTACACGCTAAACAAATTAATAAACACATTAATAAATTACTGTGCTATGAAATCGGTACATTATAAACAGTTTGTTAGAACAATTATTTTATAATGGTACAGAATATTTAAACAAAGTAATGTTTAAATATAAAGATACATAAAGTACTTTGTAAAGGCAAAATACTCTGAATAGGCTACCTTAAAACGCTACTACCGTCTCTATGACTGATGTTTTCATCTGATTGTGTTTTGGTGTGCATGTGCTCGATCAGCCAACATCAAATACAAATAAATTATGTAAATGATCACTTCGGACTCTAAGTCTCAAACTGGCCCCAGGCCATCAGGTCATCCTTACTGTTGAGTCCTGAAAAGTTAATCTGTTATACTTTTAGTTGAATAAGTGAACACTTGATTTTAACTTCAGAACATGCAACAGAATTTGAAATAATACACCATTACTAAATTGTCAGGCCAAAGTTCTGTTAAAATGAAAGACAGCTGTAGTTATCCTCCAATGTATGTTTCCACATTATACCTGCACTCACCTGCATATATGTCTTGTATGGTGGCCGTTTATATTTTGAAGTCAAATCAAGTATGCTAACTTGCATTTACAAACGGAAGCATTTTAAATGTAGACAGCCTGTCACAGTGAGACGTAAGTTGTCTGATGAAAATGGAACAAAGGAGACAAAATACGGTGGCTGGCTACACAGAGAAATGAAATATAACCTTGTATGGACTGTCAGCACTGTCGTTTTATATTCATATCTAAAGCACATTATAGTATTACACTGCAGCTCATGCTTCACTCATCTGTCTCTCTTCATTCATCATGGGCAAGACTTTGTCTTTCAAGCCCCCACGCACCAACACCAGAAGGCTCCTTTTAATTGACAAATGAGAGCCTGCGACATGAAGTGCTCCCTCAACATCAGAGCAAGGTGGAGTCTCCTTTTTGATGGGGCTATTATTGGCATAAGCCAGTAAAATGCATTGCTTTCCGCCGAAATGAGAAGTGACAACGGTAGAAGGGCCTGTCATTGTCTTCCGGGTGTGTTCAATCTGCGGCTGTGCCAGTATGCAGATAAAATGTCAGTTAAGAGTACGAGGAGAAAACTGTCGAAATGAAGTCGTCAAATCACTTAGCTTGTGGAGGCTTTGGAAATTGAAGCTTTTGTGGAAATGAGAATTTTCCATATCTTATCTATCAGACTTATTTAGCACTAATATTTGGGAACAGCCCGGCCTGTTTGGCTTGTATTAGAAGAGGATGCAATGTTTTTTCAGCCCTATCTAGTTTGTTAGACAGGATCAAGTGGTAGAAATTGAATTTATGCATTTTCATTCAGTGTGCTGCTCTTATAAATCAACTTTGAAGCAATGAAATCTCATTTAATTTCTATGAGCAAATTTGTACCTTTGTGATTGCTTCAAGGGGAGATTAGCTGACAGGAAAAAATGAATGAGTACAGAGGAGCCATTTTGGATGCATTATAGTTGACATGTTTGTTACTTGCTGCCTTGCTAATTAAGTTAAATAAGTTGAGTATGTGGCTGTTGGGCATCTTTGTTCCACTGGTCTTAGAATTTCCAGCAATTTCTAGTGTAGATGGCCTTAACTTGATCAGCCATACGTCCTCGCTTCTTTTGTGTGGCAGTTTTTCCTGCCCTTCATATAAACAGAGCTGTACTTAATTGCCCCAGGAAGAATAAAATCCAGTCGTAATATTTCTGCAGCTGCCAAAACAGGCACTGACGTCTGTCCAGGCAACAAAAGGAAAAAAATCATCAAGCCCTTCCAAATTAGTTTTGAAAAGTTCTTGCAGGCAAATCATGCTTTTTCTATTTTACTAAGATGACAATCTTGTATCTGATAAAAAACATTTTTGTTCCACATGTTCCAGCCAAACCGCAGCAATATGGTGTTCATTTAGAGGTCTGTCCTTCTGTCCCGTCTGGCTGGCAGGAGTTAAAGCACAGGTATCAACACACAAACCCTCTTGAGTGTTTGGACTTGAACCACTGTCTTAAGATCCTACTAAATAACTTAAGGTAAAGCTTTAAAGATGCTTTTTTGTACACCCTTTTCTAAAACAATTTGTCTAAATTGGGAGCCTGGGTAGCTCAGCGAGTATTGACTACCACCCCTGGAGTCTCGAGTTTGAATCCAGGGTGTTCTGAGTGACTCCAGCCAGGTCTCCTAAGCAACCAAATTGGCCCGGTTGCTAGAGAGGGTAGAGTCATATGGGGTAACCTCCTCGTGGTTGTGATTTAGTGGTTCTTGCTCTCAATGGGGCATGTGGTAAGTTGTGCGTGGATCGTGGAGAGTAGCATGAGCCTCCACATGCAGAGTCTACATGGTGTCATGCACAACGAGCCATGTGATAAAATGTACAGATTAACTGTCTCAGAAGCAGAGGCAACGGAGACTTGTCCTCCACCACCTAGATTGAGGTGAGTAACCGTGCCAACACGAGGACCTACTAAGTAGTGGGAATTGGGCATTCCAAATTGGGAGAAAAGGGATAGATTTTGTTTTCTATATCTAATTTCTGATTCGACTTTCCAGAAACGCTCCATGTTTGTGTAGTGAAAAGGCCTCTGGTTTGTGAAACAATCACTAATCATGCTGTGTTTATCTTCAAACCACCTAGATTGTAAATGTCAGTTCTGACTTGTGAGCTGTGTACTTTGGGATTAAAATAATGCTTGCAAAACTGCTGCTCTCACAACTCAAATAAATGAATGGCTTCATTGTTGTTCGTGTTTATGCCAAAGAACGTAGTTAAGTACGAAGCGATTTTACATGACTTCTATCTTCTTCACCTATCAGATATGACAATAAATACTCGGCAACCTGATGCCAAGAAGTCTTTCGAGAATGTGTGATTGTACTGTTGGCCTATCCTGCAAGACACATCTCAACACTACAACTCCCTCCAAATGTACAGCATAAATCACAGTTTCACTGTTATGGTGCAACAAAAGAGTCTCGATGGCTGATGAATTATCCTTAAATCATTATCAACTTTTCCATCAGCCAAATATCTGTTCAAACACGGTACTCACATCCAAGCACATCTTAAACTTTCGGTCTTGAATTTAATGGAACATCTTTACATGCTTTTTTTGGTGAAATTAAATATATATTGGGCACAGGCGCCATTCTCTCTATAACTGCATCCCTTTTTTATTGTATACTCGAAGACTGATGGTGTGCCTGTGACATAGTGATATACAGGCCCTCAGTTTTCCGTGGCAGGGCTTTAGAGAGGATAGCTGACATCCAGCCAGCACGTTGGAAGGGTAGAATAAAAGCTGATGTTTTATTGGCTTTAAGGAAGAGAGAATAGGAAGGCTGGTCTCACAGGGGAGAATAATAGTTTCTGTACTTTATGTTTCGCAGGCCTTGCCAGCTGTCATAGAGCGCCCCAAAAAACTGAGTTAAAATATATGTGGTATTATTTAGAGACATGTCAGTGGTAATGACTGTGGCTATGATTTCAATTATCACCCACTAAATATAGCTTAATTCACTGTGTTGGTGGACCTAATGAGAGAGCCTGACATCATTCCTCAAAAACTTGATACCATGCTATTTTAATATTTTATGTTGACCATTGGATTTATTTTCCTCCCTCACGTTTGGCATTGAGGAAGGGCCGGTCCCTCATGGACTGTTGTACCGTCAGTGTTATGTTGTTCAAAGTCTTCCCAGGGATATATTTTTTCCATTGACAGAAATCCAATTAGTTTTAGTACACAGTCTGGCTGAATAAAAAGGCTCAATATGTTTCCTTAGCGTTTTAGCAGAGCACAAACCCAATGATGGATTTTTATAGCCTGACCTGATGAGGCTCTGGATGGCAGACATGCATAACTCCCTTCCTCTGTTTTGACATGTTTAGAAACAAACGAATTAGACATCATTCTTTCTTCGCTTTCAAAAATGGTCTGTCAGTATTGCATGAAGCTTCACTGTCAACATTTAAGTTCTCCTTTATGTCGATTGTTAAAGCTTAATCCAAAAACGACTTTAATGTCATGTTAATGAAAAAGGATGTTTAACTCCTTGCTGACATGTTTAGTGAAAAGCTATTTAATGTTGTGCCGATGCATGGTTGACCTGTGACAAGGGAATTGGTGCTTGGAAAAAGCACTGATATAAAAGCTATGACTGGCATCCGGGTTGCTGGTGTTATTTGGGTGTAGAGATAGATGCATAATGTTAAATCTGTGTTAGTATGTGGTTCGCCGCCAGTTTTCGTCCATTATCTCGCAAAGCCATCTAGCTGATTAATGATGTAAGCAACTTGGAGGCATGGAACTTATTAGCGCTTCGAAGCAAAAAAAGAGGCTGCCATACTTAAACTTCCCCTGGACCTTTCCCAAATAGAGAAAGCGAGGGGAAAAAAGAAGGTTAAGAGTTTGGAAAGGGAACAAAGGATTCTCCCTCTGTGCTATCCTCTCAATGTTCTTGCATCATGACACTTTGTCTCCCACAGTGTCTCTTAGAGAGCCGGCATGAAAAGCGAAGACGGATATGCTGGCTTGATCTTGCCAAGATTGGAGAAGAAGATTGTAGCGCCTTCTCATATTTGGAAGTTTTGGAGCAGTTCCTCAGCTGGGCGATATTATGGATGTTAACGCTGTGTGAATTTATCCAGCCACCATAAAACACACTATGAACCCTGTCATTAGGAATTTACTTGTCAAAACACTTGTCATTATCAGAAAATATTTGCTGTAACAGTTTTAGGATAGATGATGGGCAGAATCATAAGTCAACCCCTGTGTTTTATTTCTATTAAACAGTGCTGTGCCACCTGGAGAGTGATGAACTAGAGGGTACTATCCAAATTGCTTGCTTAGCAAATGTGTACCATCCACAATTTTTTGTCCTTTGGCCAGCATTCCAAAACTATACAGGGGTTTAAACAGCTGCCACTTTTTTACAGCTTCAGCACATAACTGCTATGTCGGTCTTAAAGAAACCCCAACTTTATACTGCACAGTTGGATGGAAAATAATGTGTCTTTGTACATAGTAGTATTCATTAGGAGTTTAATGACTGTGTCAAAGTCAGTCTTCATTTTGTGGTGTGAAAAAGTAAACAGTTAACTGTCAAATTCTTAACTGCTGCGGATTATTTTATTTCTTAATTTTTCTCTTTTGAATGTCCTGAATTATATTGATTGATTGCATATTGACTATAATATGTATAATATGTAAATTCTGTTTTACACTTTTCTTGGCTAGCACATGGAACTAATTATTTCTGGAGTTGATTTATTTATATGTATTTTTTGATAAGAGCGCAGAACAAATCAACACCATATGTTTTCATATGGACAAACTATAAAACAAAATTCTATTGACTCATTTTTATTTTTACAGTTAAAGGTGTCATGACATGCCTTTTTTATTATATTAATATGTTCCTCGAGGTTCACTAATAATATTAATTTAAAAAAATGTTGGTACAAAAAACAAAAAACAAAAACTGTGATATATTTGTAAAACATGATCATTCACCCTCATTCTGACCCTCTGTCAGAAATGCTCTGTGTTGGTGCTGCTTCTCTTTAAGACTTGACATTAAACGCCCACTGTTATGATTGGTTCTCTGCTCTCTCTGTGCCATGTCACTGCTCACCACGACTGGACAGAAGTGATAAGGTAAAACAGTCATTGATGTGTTGTTGTGGAGGTGGTCAGATGCAAATGTCTACTATAGGGTGACATCTTAATGTGGAGGAAGTAGAGAATGAGTCATTTAGGCATCTTGGTTTCAACAATTGCTCTTTTTGCAGTAAGGAGGAAGTTTTTAGTTCTGAAACTTACAGTATGTTTTAAAAGTACAATGACTTCTTATATGTCAAAGGAAAATTATTATTTATAATAAATTCAGTCTATATGCAGAATGATGTTGTCGTATGTGTCAAATGGCATGGTTAGACAAAATACTGTCTAATCAGCAAGATACATTTTTTTTTTTCATATGACGTCTCCTGCAGTTTGATCAATATGAAGCCGAATTGAAATCAGCTAGCATATCCAGTGCAATAGCAATTATTTTAATGTTCTAATGGCCAACAAATAAAAAAGTTATTGCATTGTCCATGAACATAAATTCAGAGCTCAAATTAACATTTTGATGTTTAGCTCAAAATACTGACTTTATGTTTGAGCATTGACTGTTATTCCACTTTACTCATTTTAATTCCAGTTACTCATTCACCATTGGATTATTAATACAATGGTACATTTTAGGACCGCTTACTATCCTTTATCTACGTGCTGTACCAGATCCTGGACATGTGAATAAGCATGAAACATTAACCACCTATGAAGTAAATACAGTAGATAGTCAAGAGCCTTTTATTATATAGATACTCGGTGATGTATAAGTCTGTTATCATCTAGATATTTGGTGATGTTTAAGGCATTTTCCCCCACAGATCTGAGACTGCTTTGAGTAAAAAGTTACTTTTTTGGGTCTGGGTCTGATGGTCTTCTGAGTCCATATCAGAACTAAGAGAGCATGAGGCTTCAAAATGGCCAAAATCTGAGAAGAGGGAGGGATATCCTTTGTTCCTAACTAGAACTGACCTATTTATAATACGTTGTGGGAAGTACAGAATAGGGGAAATGCCGTTATTGAAAACGTCATCTTGACCATCTGAGAGAACCATCAAGTTCTTAATTTAAAAGCACCTTTGTTACGAAGGGGTTTTCATGTTATACTAAAACTATGTTCAGTTAGTTACTGGTATGATACTTGCAATGCCTTGGCTGTTGAGAGAGCGCCCGGATGCAGTCTCAGGAGAAAGTCTTGATGGTTCCTTGAGTCGATGGTGTTGAAGTTGAGACCAATTACTTCTGCGTTGAATGAAGAAATTATGATGAACTGTGGTGTTCATTGACTCTATGTTAGAAGAAGTTACACATGGCTTGAGGTGTTGAGGCCTGCTAGCCTGCGACCTTGTGGTCAGCACAACCGGGAGCAGAGAGAAGAGAGAAGAGTCAGGGGAAAGAGCGAGAGTAAGTGGTGGGATGTGTCTTTTAACTTCTGATGGAGGTCAATTCAGGTCATTCAAACAATGTGCAATTTCCAAGTGGGAAATGTTCCTTGGTTTGGAAGCTGACTCATTTGCATGATAGGGGTTAGTTTAATTTATGCCCCTTGATGCTCTCTGATTAATATAGCAAGCATACAATGCATGCTGTCAGAAATATATACATACCATTGTGCAGGATGCCACACAAGGATTCATTTGATAGGAAACATGGCAGAACTAATTGTACATTATCTGGTAGTTCAGTCATAAGGCATGCATAAAAACAGTATACAGTAAAAAAAAAAAAATAGACACTATCCAAGACAGTAATGATCATATACACAATGTCCTGGGGATATACATGTTCATTTATAGCCTGTGTTCTGGGCTTTATGTCCATTTCCTATGGGGGAAAGGAGTAAATCAATCTTTCTGCATTCTTTGCTCTAGTATGCAGCTAACCTCCCCCACTTGGAATGTCACTGATGTCCACTAGTTGCTGGACCTTGTAAAGACAGCGTAAAGGCTTGATAATGATCAGTGGGGGAGCAGACATAACAAAGTCGGCTTGGGCCTACTTGGACTTTTGCTTGTTATGGTATTGAGACATCTGTTGGCTTATTCATTAAATAATGAAGTGTCTGATTGGTCCAGATGCTACAGTCATCAACTGCCTGACAGGAGCAAAACCAATCAAATTTCTACAACTTCACCAATGTTTTTTCCACTTTCTCTGGCTAACATTGGCATTTATATTGGCGGTTGACTCAACATCCTCACACAGAAACTGATTGTGTGGAGCAGTGCAAGCTTATTCGTTGCATGGGAAGCATGCCCCATGTATAAACACAGGAGCGGATTTACTGTATGGAGAATTAAGAGTCTTCATCTGCAAGTGGGCGAGTGAGGTGAAGAATGGGAAGCTTTATCTCTTCACATCGTGCGGAAACACTTACTGACTTTCATCTGAACCCGTTTCAAAAGCCAAACCGATAAAGACTGAGAAGGACCTCGGTGTTCAGCAAGCTACAGCCATGTATACTTGTAGAGACATAATGGCAGCTATAGAAAATAATAGTTTTCAGATTTTAAACTTCTGAAAATTAAACTTTAGCATTCAAGATATTTTATAACGGTATGTATAGTGTCTAATAATGCATCGGCAATGTGCACTTAAGTTTCTCTCTCCAATAAAATTTGAGATGAATTGAATCTGCCTATTTGATCCTTGTAACAGTATAAGGACGGGAAAGGAGGAGGGGGAACCGGCTGAACAGTAAACATAAACTTTTTAATGGTATGATTGAACTTAAAACAACATAAAACATAAGGACAGAGACGCACCTGCAATGCGGTGCAATAAATACATTTAAGTTGCACATATAGGACTTATGAGTGGCTCGATTCTCTTGTTAATCTACAGAAGTTTTATGTTACTTGGATAACAATGCTTTTGGGAAACATACTATAGAGAGTATACTATAGAGGGCTCTAAGTGCTTCGGGAAACCCAGCCTTTGCCATTTTCATGGGTGTGGACTATGATAATTGTGAAAATGCATGCATGCACGCATGCATGCCCTATTTACAAATGTTTGGATTTTACTAAAGTACGAATCATACTCTACACAAATTGGTAAATGCAAATAATTCTAGCTACACAAGTTCGATTTTGTTCATAGTTACGTTTCAATTCATAGCACGCAAGTATGCGGTGCATTCACAACGTTGCCACAAGGGGTGCTATAGCATGTTGGCTCGGTGGTCAAGTGCTGACATCTGCATACACATACTTGCATAGAGTATGGAATTGCCTTTACATACATACGTTTGACTAAATTTTCTTGGGTGAATGCAGCGTTTGTAAATCTGATGAAAGTTTTTGGGAAGGCCGTACATGCTGTTTACTCCTAATTTTCTCAAATACTCAAAAAAAAAAAAAAGAAAGAAAAAGTCTTAGCTGTAGTAGTTGTTGGTCTTGTTTGTTTGCTGGTTTGATAGACGTTGCCAGCAACATAATCTCTCAAAAGAACTTATTCAGTAGATAGAACTGCCCATCGAACAGAGGTCTAGGCCTAAAAAAGCTCTACCGAGCCTGAGGATATTATTGCTTCAAAGCCTGTCACTGGTTCAGTGTGCTGAGTTAGGTGCTGTGAGCTTATGTTTGGTTTAGATCCACTCCACTCCAAACATGCCTGTCCATCAGAAAGTTCATTTCATGTGGTCCTTATTGGCCTGTGTTTTTCAAAAAAAAAATTTTTAAGAGTTGGATTCAGTGTGCAATATGAAGAATAATAGAGGGAACTTCCATCTGGATTTATCTCAAAGGCTATTATTGCCTAGAAATATGTTGTGGCATCACTTGGCTGTTTTGCATAGATGCACTCCATAACAGCACTTCTTTGTCCAGCTTACTGGTGCTAGATAAATACTATGCTCTCTCTGTAGAATCATTGTCACAAACAGTTGGCGATGTGTTGCAAATGTGGATCCTTCGACAGGCCAGGCAGGCAGTTTAAATTAATTATTAGCTTTATAGCAACCCCTCAGGCCGTACTGAGGCAGCTGAGCCCTAAAGGGGGCTAATCCAGGCCTGCTTTACAGAAAATCAATGCTGGCCTTTGGTGTTGGCATGCCATCCGGGTAGGGGGACACATGTCAGATAACTCCTGATTTTTTCATGAGGTTTGTTTTGAAGTTGTAAAACCAATGGGAGGCAGCTGGAGGTGCTGAAAATGAAAAGAATATCCGAAAGCTATGAAGGGACACCCAAATTTCTTAAGAGGGCATGGAAAGTATTAATGAAACATGCACAATAAAGAAAATAACATGAAAGTTGCTTGACCTGGATTGGAAATGGCATGGAGTTGTAAGGAGGTATCATTAGTTTTAACAATATAATTGCTTAAACTGTAACAGTAAAATAGTATCATTAGGGCTGTAAATGTATTAACTATGTAATTAAATTAATTACATTATATGATGATTAATTAATGAAATTAAGTTAAAATAATTGTATATTCGCTGAGAGTCCCTATATAAAGATAACTCAATGACATTATTGTGTCAGACAAGTAAAGTATTGAATAGAAATTACAAAAAAGCTTTGCAAGTTAATTTATTGTTTATTAAATTGCCAAATCATTGAACATATGCCTACTCTATAACTGGCAGTCCATTTTGGAGTTTGTCGATCTGTCCGTTTCAGACTTACACACACTGGAATCATTCTTGCATTCCGTTGGTGCTATTTTTTAAATTGTTGGTGCATGTATGTATATATATATATATATATATATATATATATATATATATATATATATATATATATAAAATGTACATGCCACATTCAATTTGCATGTTGAGCAGTTATAGATATGACATTATTTCTTACACTTTACAACCAATGATTTTATGTTTAGAACCTCTGTACTTCTGTACATTAAACATTTATAAAGATGTTGAAAAACTTTGCTCTTCAGCACTTATAGAGGTTGCCTTTGGAGGACTTGTTAGTGCCATTTTGCAATTACTAAAGTAAGCCTCTGAAAAGATAATGCATTTCAAAATGTGTTGCATTGCATTACGCTGCTTTCTCTGTGGCTCTTCACTGCCTGGAATGGAAGTTGAGAGCAGGAGAGTGCTTTCATGGTGTCATCAAACTAAAGTTCTGCTGAAATAATTTCTGGATCAAATGTACATGAAAAGACTTTAACATCAAACATGTAGTCAAAAGTGATTAGCAATTCATGTTTAAGTCAAGTCAAACTTATTGTGATTTAAACCATGTTTTATGTTTCAATTCCTTAAAAACATTACTGGCCAACCTTTACTCGCCAAAGACGTATTTGCATTAATTTTTCACTTTGCAAGTGTAAATTTTGGTCCCTTTGCCACGGTTTGCTTTTAGTCAAAGGTAGCAGAGACAATAGAGTGTAAAGAGGCAGTTACAACTGTGTTCATTTGCTTATCACTTAATTCCTGAGTTCTAGGGTCCACATGTCCATCCCAGGTAAACAGACAGCCAATCTGAGTATTGGTAGCCCTTCAACCTTCAGATCTGGACTGTGTTTAGCGAAAGGTGTTACATATTTCTCATCTCATCATGCTGAAAGCTCTTTGGCTATGGCTCCTGTGGAGGTGTTGCTATCCTGTGGACACATGCGGTAGATGTTTCCCCTAGCGGCTCAGCAAGAGGCTTCTTGTTATCTCAGGGGAAGTCCTCCAGCTCATCTGAGGGGGAGCATCCTCTCAAATCCCAAATGAGGGTTCACTACAGGCCCCCTCCTCTCTCTTTACACTCACCACCCCCACTTGCCCTTGCAATCCCGGACACCTCCTGCATCTCTAATCCGTACACACACCATTTTGAGTTGTCCTCAATTTGTCTCTGCCCATCAAAAGCAATGGTGAGACAGGGTATGTTTTTGTTTATTTTTTCCTTCTCAACTAGGTGATAGGTGGTATGTTGAAAGCTTTAATGTCAATTGTAGCAGTCGACCAATATGGGGTTTTCAGTAGCTGTCGATATCTATAGACCCTTTCAAGCATGTAAACAATAACAAGAAATTTGAACGCAAGTTTTCCTGCAGCACTGGATCCTTTAAATATGGCTCTGAATTAACATATTTTCCTCAAATAATGTCAAACGTTAACCTGAAGTGACTTATCCAGATGTTTTGTTGATACGGAGTGTCTACTCCAGAGAGACGATGAAAATGTATCATAGTAGATGCTCACAATTATTTTCTCAGTGGAGAGCTCAGGAATGATCACTACTGTCATAAAGTCTTTTTAGGCAAATCAGTTCACTTGGCGGACATTTTTGGAACACTCTCGGGCAGATACAAGCATACAAGTTCAGCACCTATACTTTACTGGGAAAAGACCAAAATTCCCAAAACGGTTGGTCAAGGTTACTATCGAAGAACATATTTCACTATGTTCTTGCTAGGGACTTGCTTTCTACATCCTTGGTCCGTTGGGGGCTCCAATTTCTCCCATTTATTTTAAAAGAAGTGACCTGTCTCTGCTAAATTATCTCTGGTTATAGTCAATGAAGCCGTTCAATGAAGCTGCGTCTGTCTGCTCGACCCACAGACAAGGGAAGGATTTATTTTTATAATGAGTCAAATACTTTTCTTGTCTCTTTGTTCTGGATAAAAGTTTCTGCTAAATGACTAAATGTAACAATAAATGACTTGCGGAGCTTATTAATCGTGTTAAATTCACTATGAATGAAGAGCCTCGCGATGTTATTTTGAACGAGGGAGCACTCTATTCAGAAGTAATCATCCCTATGCACTTTGAAGACTACCATTCACTGTGAGAGTTTTGAAAGGCTACAAGATGTGGGGCTCAAAAGTAAGGGTCATTCGGAACTCACTTTTGAAGTAATTTTTATTGGAAATTCAGTTTGAAGCGATCTAGCAGCATGACTATCATGATTGTTCTCCCTTCAAAGTGCCCTTCAAAGGGTGATTTATCCCATTTGGAACGCACAACTAGCAGGAAATATTCAAGGAACAAAAACGTCACTTCCTTAAAGTGTCTTGAAATGGTCTATGGAGCATGGTGGCTGATGGTTGACATATTGGCAAAATACTGTAAATATAATGTTTCGATATAAATTAATACAACTTTATCTTAGCGATAAAAAGGAAGCTAATGGTTATTTTTATGAAAATTGGTCAAATATCGGCAGATTAATCGGCCTGACCGATATTTCCTTCTATCACTGAATTGACACTAGGGAAAGTAAGACTTCTGTTTGTCAGCCAAACAGGCATGGTTATTGGTTGCTGCTGATAAGGTCAAAATGGCCAATATCAGCCAATTAATCGGCCTGACCGATATATACTGTAGGTCTATGACTGTTCAAAAGTATTTCAACTTCATTATCAAATTGATAAAAAAAAAAAAAAAAAAAAAAAACCTTCAATACCAGTCTTATAGATGTATTGGTACTATTGAGTGTTGACTTAATTTGGTACCCGAATGCTGTCTGACCAACAGGTGACTACTTTCAAATGTTTACATGTGTGTTTGTGTGCATGCTCTTTGAAGACTGCTTGCACCGAGCTGTATGTTTCATGTCAAAATATGAGATTGTATATTAGGCCTTAAATGGAACCTAATTTACCTGCTCTATATTATATTTTAATATTTACCGAAATACAATATTAGCAAGAAAAGTGGTTCTGTGCCATGAGGCAAAGGAGGAAGGAGTGTGATGAGGAGGAGGGCATGGCTGGGCCGTGAATGCACAGGGAAGGCCCCCAATCGGGCTAATCAGCCGAGGAGAGGGATAAAGCCGAGCCGAATGCGGCAGTTCACGCACCAGCCCCACCCTCCTCCTCATCACACACTAGTATTAGTATTGACTACTGACATTTTTATACCATGACAAAAATCTATGTCTTGGTGTCAAGTAAGAGTCTTGTGATATCTCTATCTAATGGTCATGGATCAGGATATTTGCTAGTTAGACCATGCATTCACATTAAGCACATCTAAATAAGGTTCCTTTGTTTCGATATGAAGACAAAAATCATTGCCTGGCTTGTTCATACACAATATCATGTGCCGGTCTCTTTAGAGTGAAAAGCTGGAACTGATGCATTATCTTAGTGAATCCATCTTTCACCCAAAACAATGAATAATGGAGAAATGTGACAAATGGCCAAAAAAGTGAACGAGAAAAGCTCATAAATAGAATTACAAGGAATGATGCAACTCTGCAAGGCTCTCCATCAAGATCGCCGGGGCCCATAGATCATTTTAAATTTAACTGAAGCTAGAAGAGATTTGGATATTAAACAGAACGTTGAGTTTATTCAGCTGGGCCTCTTCCTCTACATTCAACTGAGGGCAAAAAAAATTTGCTTGTCCCCTTGTGCAGAAATGAAATGCCAAAGAGTGATGTCATAATTGTTTTAGTATGGTCCAAAGCTGTGATGCTTGGTGAACAGAGTCCATTAAGTGAAGACGATGGACACAATAACATATTTCATGACTGCATGTGAAGTGCTCCCTCACAAAAGGAGATTTTTTTTTATCAGATTACAAGTAAAATGAACTGGGCATCTTTTGTGCTGCAGTGTAGGATTGATGAGTTGCCTGGAGCGACTGCCCAGGATGGAAAGTGGCTGAGCAGAACGGAATGGGCCTCACTATTTATAGAATACTTTTTGAAGTTCATTGGCTTTTGGATTTATAGCTTGTTGTCCAAAGCAGATGTGTGAGATTTAGATGTGTTTTCAGATTATTTTAATAGCTATATTTCATCTGCTCTTCATTTTAAGTGTAATTTCTCTGCCACTAGTGGTGCCAAACAGAATGTTTGCGTTTTATAAAGAAAATGTTAGTGGTGCTTTCCTGGGCAAAATTCAACTCCATAATGCTACAGTTTTCTGCTAGTCTTTTCTGAATGGTTGCTAGGGCATTGCTAGAAGGTTGCTAGGGTGTTCTGGGTGGTTGATAGGTGGTTTCCAGCATGGGCTATAAATGGTTCAAGCAATAAAAATGAAAACGGAAAACAAATATTTTTGGCAGAAAACGAAGGAACGTCCCTATCAATTGTTCTGGAGTAAAAACATTATTTTTATATGCTGGCAACTGGTTAGTATGGTTGTTATTTCATTCCGTTATTTTTTCATTAATAAAAGATCAAAGAGTTACAGAATTTCCTGTTTCCCACAAAAACGAGGCCTCTCTATTTTTAGTTGAAAATGATAAACGTGCTGTGATTCTAAAGAAAAACTGCTGCATCACAAATTTCTTTGCCAAATTGGACATTGTGGATGTAGCCTTCCGTGACATGCTAAACATCTTTTTGACAACTATATAGCCTATAATTACTATATATAAATGAACGGTTAATATGGATGTTATTTACCTGCTTATCCCTGCAGAGTAGTACCTACCTTTTAACAAGCTTTTCCTCATTCTCTCCGTCAGTGTTGTTAAATCCTCTTATTCTAAGTATCTTTGGACTTGTTTCTTTCAGAATGCCAGGCATAAATATTGGCAGTCACTTATTTTGGGCTCGTTTTTCCAGACCAGGGGACTCATGTATAAAACTTTGCGTAGAGCATTGGCAGAGACTGGGAACAGTCTCCATGGCCGTGAGCACTGGCAGAGGGTCTGGTGGACATGTTGTCATGAGTTTAGGGGGCAGATCTGAAGGAGCCAGAGCTGCAGAAGTAACAGGGATTTGAGTCACAGGCAGTGGAACCAGAGGAGGAAGAGCCACAGGAATCTCAGGAGGAGAAGTGGGCGGAGCAGTTGGAGGAGAAGTTGGCAGAGCAGCAGTACACTCAGGGTAGAGCAGGAGGAGGCGGAGCCACAGGAGGCTCAGGAGGAGGAGCGGGTGGAGCCTCTGGAGAAGTGGATGGAATCGCAGTTGGCTCACGGAATTGAGTCTTAGGAGGCACAGCAGTATGGGCTCAGGAAATGAAGCCACGGGAGTCTCAGGGGATGGAGCGGATGGAGCCGCCGGAGGCAGAGCAGGGAGAGCTACAGGAGGTGGAGCGGGAAGTGGAAGGGCCTCCGTCGAGGGGGTCTCTGGAACCACCTGAGCTAGGAGCAGAGGGGTCTCCTTCAAGAGGGTCTCCCGGAACCAACGTAGCTAGAAGCAGAGGGGCATCCCTCAAGAGGGTTTCTGGGACCACATGAGCTGGGAGCAGAGGGGCCTTCGTCGATGGGGTCTTCCAGACCACCAGAGCTAGAAACAGAGGGGCCTCCATCAAGGGGCTCTCCCAGAGCTGAGAGCAGAAGGTTAGCCCTTAAGATTTCAACTATAAAATCCTGAAGAGACTGATGATCACAGTCCAAAGGGACCAATTTCTTTACAGGGCCACAAAGCCCAAACCAGAACATAGCTCTGAGGGATCTCTTATTCCAGTTCAATTGAGCAGCCTGATTCCAAAACTTGAAGCTGTACTCTGCCACCGAAATGGACCCTTGGGAAAGCCGCTAAAACTGTTCTGCTGGATCCATATTGGGGTCGGTTCTTCTGTCAGGATTTGTGTAGAAATGGAATACATAGACTATCATTTAATTGCCAACAAAAGCCTTAATCAGCCTACTAACAAAGGACAATGCATCTATGTGAACTTCTGCAGTTAATTCAGGATGGACTTCGAAGACATTAGTCATTAATCTTAAAGTTAAAAAAATAAATAAAAATAAAATACTATATATATATATATATATATATATATATATATATATATATATATATATATATATATATATATATATATATATATAATATACAGTGAGGAAAATAAGTATTTGAACACACTGCTATTTTGCAAGTTCTCCCACTTAGAAATCATGGAGGGGTCTGAAATTGTCATCGTAGGTGCATGTCCACTGTGAGAGACATAATCTAAAAAAAAAAAATCCAGAAATCACAATGTATGATTTTTTAACTATTTATTTGTATGATACAGCTGCAAATAAGTATTTGAACACCTGAGAAAATCAATGTTAATATTTGGTACAGTAGCCTTTGTTTGCAATTACAGAGGTCAAACGTTTCCTGTAGTTTTTCACCAGGTTTGCACACACTGCAGGAGGGATTTTGGCCCACTCCTCCACACAGATCTTCTCTTGATCTGGGGTGTCGCTGAGAAACACGGAGTTTGAGCTCCCTCCAAAGATTCTCTATTGGGTTTAGGTCTGGAGACTGGCTAGGCCACGCCAGAACCTTGATA
The DNA here is from genome assembly GCA_032164185.1 of Moxostoma hubbsi. Lineage (NCBI taxonomy): Eukaryota > Metazoa > Chordata > Actinopteri > Cypriniformes > Catostomidae > Moxostoma > Moxostoma hubbsi. The sequence continues at coordinate 29,287,011 of JAVLUX010000021.1, forward strand.
TGCTTCTTACAGAGCCACTCCTTGGTTATCCTGGCTGTGTGCTTCGGGTCATTGTCATGTTGGAAGACCCAGCCTCGACCCATCTTTAATGCTCTAACTGAGGGAAGGAGGTTGTTCCCCAAAATCTGGCAATACATGGCCCCGGTCATCCTCTCCTTAATACAGTGCAGTCGCCCTGTCCCATGTGCAGAGAAACACCCCCAAAGCATGATGCTACCACCACCATGCTTCACAGTAGGGATGGTGTTCTTGGGATGGTACTCATCATTCTTCTTCCTCCAAACACGGTTAGTGGAATTATGACCAAAAAGTTCTATTTTGGTCTCATCTGACCACATGACTTTCTCCCATGACTCCTCTGGATCATAAAATGGTCATTGGCAAACTTAAGACGGGCCTTGACATGTGCTGGTTTAAGCAGGGGAACCTTCCGTGCCATGCATGATTTCAAACCATGACGTCTTAGTGTATTACCAACAGTAACCTTGGAAACGGTGGTCCCAGCTCTTTTCAGGTCATTGACCAGCTGCTCCCGTGTAGTTCTGGGCTGATTTCTCACCTTTCTTAAGATCATTGAGACCCCACGAGGTGAGATCTTGCATGGAGCCCCAGTCCGAGGGAGATTGACAGTCATGTTTAGCTTCTTCCATTTTCTAATGATTGCTCCAACAGTGGACCTTTTTTCACCAAGCTGCTTGGCAATTTCCCCATAGCCCTTTCCAGCCTTGTGGAGGTGTACAATTTTGTCTCTAGTGTCTTTGGACAGCTCTTTGGTCTTGGTCATGTTAGTAGTTCGACTCTTACTGATTGTATGGGGTGGACAGGTGTCTTTATGCAGCTAACGACCTCAAACAGGAGCATCTAATTTAGAATAATAAATGGAGTGGAGGTGGACATTTTAAAGGCAGACTAACAGGTCTTTGAGGGTCAGAATTCTAGCTGATAGACAGGTGTTCAAATACTTATTTGCAGCTGTATCATACAAATAAATAGTTAAAAAATCATACATTGTGATTTCTGGATTTTTTTTTTAGATTATGTCTCTCACAGTGGACATGCACCTACGATGACAATTTCAGACCCCTCCATGATTTCCAAGTGGGAGAACTTGCAAAATAGCAGGGTGTTCAAATACTTATTTTCCTCACTGTATATAATGTAATTATTTAATTTCTGTACACAATTTACAATCATATTTAATAAAACTACACAATGATCACTCTTAAGATTTTAAAGATATTAGTTTCATTTTTTATTATTTTTTGTTAATGCATGATTTCCTGTAAAACTGCTTTGAAATAATGTGTGTTGTGAAAAGCGCTGTACAAATAAATATAACTTGACTAGAGATGAGGCGAGAGAGAGGCTCCAAATGCAGAACTTTAATAATCTCATACAATCAAAAGGAGGAGGTAACTCAACAAAGAAGGCAAACATAAACTCAGCAGCAGTATGCTGGCTTACAACACTACATACAAACAAGAACTGACAAAGGAACAAGAGGGTATATATACACATAGGATAACAAGGAGACGAAGAACACCTGGGATACAATTAGGGCAAAGAACAGGTAGACAGACATAAGAGGAAAATAAAAAACTTAAAACTAAGAGTCCTTTCAAAATAAGAGTCCTTGGGGAAAACAAGAATGCCATGTGACACCTATACTATTCTGGGTAGAGTTGCACCAGTTGTGCATAAGTTCTCATGTAAATTGGGATGTAAAGTTCACATTAAGGGCTTAGTAACTACCAGTTAGTTTGTAACTATGTCAGTGCTTAATTTGGTTGCACCACCTGTTCTTAAGGCAAAACTTAACTAGTAGGTCATTATCTCTCAGTAAAGTAATGCGTAGTCGCATAATATGACGTTTACCCATATTTATCAAATAAGCAGCCCACAAATTTGTACACAGAAGTGTTAAAAGGCTGTGAACTTCAATTTGATCTCGTTTACGGTTGATGTTCAAACCTTGTTTGTTCACATAACTGTCAGCTGTAATAAATTATACCCCATTAAAATACGATACGTAATAAAAGTAGATTTAATAAATAGCATATTTGCCCCTTGTAAATAACAAAATATAGGAACTGTATCTAAAATAAATAAGAGGTGACACTTGACACCAGGCGATGCATCCTGAAAACTGCACCGTTGGAACAGTTTCATGCTGAAGAGCTGTTTTAAAAGTAAGTTTTTTTTTCCCTCTCGTAAATGTAAACGAGTGTAAATTCCAACAAATTCCATATATGTCGAAAGGATTGATGCCAAACATGGCAAAACATGAGCCAAAACATGAGCTTGTTGATGTCATTCGGCTTTTTTATTTCATCCGTTACTATTTGTCGAAGTCTGTCATAAATATTTAGTTTTAACGTAGGGTTACTTACTACCTAAGTTTAATGGTGCAACAGTCAAATATTTAGTAGTGTGTAAATTGTGACTTAGTGCCCATTTAAGCCACAACAAGGCTAAGTTTTAACTTACGCACAGCTGGTGCAACCAGCCCCAGGTCCCTATGACCTAAATCCTCCTTCAAAGTAAGTGGATATATCTTAATTTTACTTGCCCGTTCTGTTGTCCACCAGGCAAAAATCTTAATCCCGATAAATAATACAAAAAAATGGTACATCTCTCCTCAACTTGTAGTCCTGCCCCAAATATATGCTGAGAATGTCATGTCCGGCTTAGTCAGGCTGTTCAAACCAACATATTTGAATTTGAAGCTTTTTCCATCAATAGTTTTGTATTCGAAAGCTCACAGAAAAGTTTTAACCAAAAACAAATATCCATGTCAATGCATTTGCACAATGCTCTGGAGCCCAACCTCTGATTAAAGGCCGTAAAGGCTAATTATTCCATTGAGTGTTTTTGCCAGCTTGGCTGCAGCGGTAGAATTGAAACGTCCATTTACAAGCTTTTAACTGTCAAGATCCTTTGAATTATGGATATTTACTTTGCTCACAGCTCAGCGAACCAACAAAATGACTTTTAGTGGTGCAAGTGGTAATATTAATGTTTTCTTATGAACACCATTATTAGCATATCAGTCCAGTACCTGAAGAGTTCGCCATTGACGTCTGATGAGGAGCGCACTTGTTTAAGGAAATTCAGTAGTTCATAACTTTCCACTTTACTCCGCTTTACTCGTCTAGTTGTGTCATTTGTTAATGCAGCACTAGATGAAACCGGAAGAGATTTTGCCTCTCTGTAAATCTGATGCTATCGGCCTGTCACTGAAAGTGTTGACTTATAACACCTGGTGCATTTTTCAAAGTCTAAAGCGGCCTGCCCTGTTGCCTGGGAAGTCATTTAAGAGGGAGAGGGAGACTTGTTTGAGATGTGCATTTTAATCCTGGTCTGTTTAATGTTTGCCCCCTGACAGGCTGTGCCAGACATAATTTTAATGGCATGTACAGTGATAAAGCCAATAAAATGTCAAGATGATTGATAATATGAGCATTATACCAATATGACTTTCCTGTCCGCCTCTCTGCAGCTCGATGATGGTTTCCAAATTGAATTTGGTGTGCGTGTGAAAAACAGACAGGGAGAAAGAGGGAAAGTTTGTGTATGTTTTTGTGTTTGTATGTTTGTATCTGAATGAACATGTTTTGATGTTACATATTTCTGCGCATTTGTAACAGCATTTTCAAATGCATCCCTCCAAATTTTGTCACTTAGTCTTAGCAAATGTTTTCTTCGCATTCAGATGAAATCATGGAAAGCACTGTGTGTCACAGTTAGTGGGGGCCTGGATCCAAAAACTACACAGACTGTTGAAACATCCCTATAAATTAATGAATACTCTCAATATGTGTCCAATCTGTTTACAGTGATGCATAAAGAATCTCTGGCTGGAATTGTACCCACTGTCACAGCACTGTATATATATGTCACAAGATCAGTGTTTGAGTGTTTGACATTATAAAATCACGCGGTAAATCTCTCAGCAGTAATAAATGGTTTCAAAGCGTACCTCCAGTGTGACAAACATCTGAAGCGCTCAACCACAATTTGCAGTCAGTGTGTGTGTGTGTGTTTCATATCAAATATGGCTTATTTACTGACAAATATGAATGGGTTTGAGAGTCTGCAGAGAGCTGAAATATTTATTTCCTCCAACTTCTCTGCACTTTTCCAAACACAGTGAAGCAGGCCCTGGTTGGGAGGCCTAAGGCAACCATCTTTCATCCTACTTCTGTGGCTTTCTTTAACACTGAGCCCTACTGGATTCTCTCTTGAGAGCTTTGTGTTGAAACTATACAGAACTACGAGTGAACTAATCATGGGAGTGAGTGATTTACAATAATTTTTTTGACATTTGTTAATCTGTCATTTGCATTCAAGTCCAGTTTAGTTTTTGCAAATGTTACAGTTGCCTTTCAAACAATATTACATGTCCCAGTAAACACTGATTGAATATAGTTTGCACAGTTTTAGTTTCACATGTTTGAAAGGCAGTGATGAAAGAGGTTGAGCAACTTCTTGGCATGGCACAGGATACTGATGAAACTTGACTGTGAAACAAGGCTGTGTTTTTTACCACTTGTCGATATCTGAAAATGTATGAACAAAATGATCATTATTATTATTAATAATAATGATAATAATAATGGATTTAATTTTTATAGTATAGTGTGTGTGTATGTATGTATGTATGTATGTATGTATATATATGTATGTATGTATGTATGTATGTATGTATGTATATATATATATATATATATATATATATATATATATATGTGTGTGTGTGTGTAAATACTGTATTTACAGTGCTGAATGGATTACGGTACTTCTGAATTTTGAAAAAAATTACAAATCTAAATTCTAGTCAGTAATCCATGTTTCCCATTAATTACGTAGACAATGGTGGCCCCCCAAATCTAATTTGTCTACCACAGTTTCATAATTAACCGGAAATATTTTTCACATCTCATAATAACATAAAAGATCTCTAACGTTGTGTTTTGCGCCATTGCTTCGGCAAAGCATCTCACACTCCCAGTCTCTCACACTCACCCCTGCTGTATGCGTGCATGCTCACACACACACACACACACACACACATGCATTGAATCCACTTGGCTGCATCCGAGACACCATGGCATTTTGAGGACACAACAGTGTTTGAGGTAACTAAAGTTACAGTATCCAATGCAGTTATCCACTAGTCCAAACACAATTTTATTATTATTAATATATGACAGCAAAAAGACAAAGTTACTGCAAAAGTTATCATTGATAAATAACATTAATCTAACGTTAGCTAAGTTAGCTTATGTCGACTGACATAACCAGCTGCTTGTCGTGAAAAACAATGTATAACGTATGTAACGCTATAGCTAGCTAGCTAACGTTAGCTAATTACCTAACGTTAATGTTATTTACCAGTGGCTCTGACAACTTAACTATTTTCAGCACCTGAGGAACAAGTTGATTCATCATGTAAAGTTAGTTCTTGTTCAGACCCGGTTCCATCCTTTAAAAAATACCAGAATCGTATGATCTTTGTGTGTGGCACGGTGGAGGGCCGGACCGGCGCGTGATTGCGCACGCCCGGTCCCGTATCTGGCTGATTGAGCCGGCAAGAGGGTTAAAAGGCCACTCGCAGACGGCGATCGGGAGAGAGAGCTTAATCAGCAGACGTCTGCTGTCCTAAATGTTTGTTTTAAGTTTTTCATTAAAATAGTATTTCTGTTGACAAGCCGGTTTCTCGCCTCTTCCTTGCCCATTTGAAAATGATCTTCGTTACATTGTGATTTTCAGTTCCGTTAACGATTCTCCTGCACGCAATTTTCCACAGATGAAGCTGGAACATTGTCCTCAAATACTCTGACAGTGTTTCCTGCAGCGCATCTCGACAGCAGCGCTGTTCTCTACTGACTCTACAGCGTAAAACACACAGTTCTACTAGTGTATTTAATTCCCGATCTAACGAGTCTGACTCTTTTTACAACACGAAACATATGCGCTTCCAGTACAGTTCGATTCCCCAAATAATTATTCTAATGAGCCGGTTCTTTTGAATCCACAGCACGAAACATATAGTGCTTCCAGTATACAAGTAGTCTTATACTGATGTGCAAGTTAGGAATGTCCACCTTGAAATTAAATGAGAACTGTTGATGTCTCACAAGCCTGAAGTACAACATTATGCTACAAAACACAGTCTATACTGTCTCTGAAACTGTTACTGTTTATTTAATGATGACCTGTGTCTGTATTAAATCAAGCAGTGCAGTTACTGACTGGTTGTTCATATGACAATATAAAATTAAAGATACACAAATTTTGATGAAATATGTTGAATTTTATAAAACATTAAATGAATTAATGAAATATGCCATCACATTTCGTGATGGTTTAGGATCTAATATTGGATTGTATTTATGTCTCTAAAAAGTCTGCAAACACACCTTTTACAAGAACTGTATTACATTTATTTCTGATTTGTTATATCTAATCTGTACAAATCTAAAATGAACTCATTGTATTTACTACCCACTGCTGTCTGTTACCAAATAATAAGAGTTGCATTTCTTATTTCTAAATAATTATAAAAAAAAAATTAAATACTAAAAGTATTACTGGAATCGTTACTGGAACTGAAAAATTCCTTACGATTCCCAACACTAAATGTTAGACTATTTGTAATGTTAACTAATGAAGTTGAAGTAACGCACTGTTTTAACTAAGTCTCGTTTACCTTGCTTTGTGGGTGTGACTCTTTTGCTGTGTCATCACCATTCATATCTATACAACGTGTTTATGATGATTAAATTACTGCTAGAGCACAAAATTGTTTACAAGAGCACAAAGCCTCTTAAATTTTCTCTCAAAGTGCACCAGATTGATATATTAACTTTAAAATGGACACAGTTTTCTTATGGGGGATCAAGATCCTGGACCCCCCCCATAGGGTTCGAGATCCACCCACCGCAGTCTCACAAAATCCTGTGGGAAATACTGCAGTAACAATCTCTTGGACTGCATTGTTAACCCATTTTAGGATAATCTAATCTGACATAAAAAAAAAAAAAAATAAAAAAAATGCAGAGAGGAAGAAGATATTTTTCATTCTATATTAAAAAAATTATTTTCAAGACACAAATTTTTGTCTTGTTTTCCAGTAAAAATATCTAAACTGCTATTTACTTGACAAGCAAACTGGCATAAGATTTTAAGTCTTGTTTTGAGAGAAATCTAATTAAATGAAGTGAACTTTATACTTAAAACAAGAAAAAAAAAAATCTGCCAATGGGGTAAGAAAAATAAACTTAATTCAAAGGGAAAACAAGTGTATTTTGCTTACCCCCAAAATTATTTGTGTGTTAACTTGAATGTACAGGGCTGGCAGTAATCAGGCCTGGGTGTGTCTAGTCTAGGCAAATATTTTGCATTGTATATGTATTATTGGTAGTAGTAGTTTTATTGTAAATACAAAAATAAGGGCTGTCAATCATTTAAAAATGTTAATCGGATCAGTTTCACCAAATGCCATTTAATTAAGATGATCTCTGTTAACCCCATATAACAATATTTGCTGAGAAAAGTCCCTTTGAAGATAATTCAAAGACAAAACATCAGTATGGCAGAAAGTGTCCACAGTAATCCATATGGTAATCGTATTTGACAATCTGTCGAGGTAGTATTCAGGGCCTTCCATCATAGGTGTAGGATATTTCATATATAATTTAGAGATGTGGACAGGGTTAAAATGGGTATTTTGCACGCATTTTACCACCATTATATGTAGAGTAATTTGCATGCATGCAAAATTTAGGGTCTTGAAATATGTGAGCTATGAACTAAATTAAACTGTCCTTATTAAGTAATGAAATGTATAACGGAATTCGACGACCATTATAAATTAATGTGTTCTTCCTGTTTGGAACTATTTGAACTTAAATTGGCCGCATTCCCCAAAGGTGTCCTGCGTCAATCAGAAGTGACTTTTCAAAGTCACATGGTCAACTGGGTTGTCTTTCTTGACAGTTGAGTTATGGTCCTTTTTTCAGACTCTTAAAAATGTCCTGCTCAAAAATAGTGCATATTTAATCATGAGCTTTTATATATTGAGAATGGTACAAGAGGCATGATATTCATTTTCACCAGAATTCGCTTCATACCCAAACAAATGCTTACATACTAAACATGACAATAAAAAATGAAAATCCCTGGTTACAAAATCATATTGGTTTTACACATCATTGTATTTTACCAAGTTAAGCCTTATAGTTACCATTCTTAGTAGAATGAGATGAATCATACAAAATTAAAGATTATATTTATCAATTATAGGTGATTGCACATTGCTACACATATTTTAAAGAGATCCATCAGTCTATAATCATTAATTTCTCAGGTACAAACATTACCACAGTTCAAAGTGATTTTCAGCATTATCTAGCAAGGCCAGATTAAGATGAAATGTCTTAGAGTTGTGCAAATCTGATGGTCCTTGTAATCTTACACAGAAACAGCCTGGTGTAACTGGGTGGGGGTTCTTGTGAAGGCCGGTGATTTACGACATTTAAACTTTCCAAACTGAAAGGCTGATTTTTTTTTTTTTTTTTTTTCTCTCGTTTCAAATCATGTTGGTGGAATTCTTCTGCATATATATTCTTACAGAGGACACATACTTGTGTTCTTTCTGTGCTATTATTTTAGTTGTTAGGTATTGGCCGTGTCATGTGTTGCTGTTTTTTATCATCTTGCACCATGAACGTTATGTTTTTAATACACTGTTTCAAGTGAAATTTCAACTTTGAAAAACACGTCTTAAGACCCCAACAACTGCATTATGTTCCATTGCCCTCCGTCTAGCTGTTTAATTAAAATACGTGTCTTGTATGAATGGCTCATTACTCTTATTTGCCAAATTAAGGCCTTGCATTTAGGTGGTAGCCTACTTTAAACCAAAAATGTGGATAATGGGGCATAAATTGTATACAGTTGAAGTCAGAAGTTTACATACACTAAGTTAACTATACCTTTAAGCAGCTTGGAAAATTCCAGAAAATTATGTCAAGCCTTTAGACAATTAGCCAATTAGCTTCTTATAGGAGGTGTACTGATTTGGAGGTGTACCTATGGATTTATTTTAAGGCCTACCTTCAAACTCAGTGCCTCTTTGCTTGATATCATGGGAAAATCAAAAGACCTAATAAAAAATGTGTACCTCCACAAGTCTGGTTCATCCTTGGGAGCAATTTCCAAACTCCTTAAGGTACCACGTTCATCTGTACAAACAATAGTACACGAGTATAAACACTGTGGGACCTTGCAGCCATCATACCGCTCAGGAAGGAGACGCATTCTGTCTAAGATGAACATAGATTGGTGCTAAAAGTGCAAATCAATCCCAGAACAACAGCAAAGGACCTTGTGAAGATGCTGGAGGAAACAGGTAGACAAGTATCTATATCCACAGTAAAGTGAGTCCTATATCGACATAACCTGAAAGATGGCTGAGCCACAAAGAAGCCACTGCTCCAAAACTGCCATAAAAAGCCAGACTACAGTTTGCAAGTGCACATGGAGACAAAGATATTTTGGAGAAATGTCCTCTGATCTAATGAAACAAAAATGTATATATGTTTAATTTAGAATAATTCTAATAATATTAATAATTCACTTATAAATTGGCTGGAGTAGTTTCATTGTGAACATAAAAATATTTTCATAATTTTTTTTTGTTAAATATTTTATGTTACATTTTTTTATGACTGACAACATTTCTGGCACTTCCAGGCAAATTTTTTTTTTTTCATTTGTGTTTTATCAGCATATGCTGACCCATGTCCTTAGAAAAGATTTCTAGCAGGCTTGCCTATGGAGAGTCTTTTTGCATTTTATGTAAATATTTATTGATGGTGCATCTTACCAAGTGTGAAGCTTTTGACAAAAAGTATTGATGGGTGTTCTCAGTAAGTGTTAGTGGAGGTGACAGAGCAATCCATTTTAAGATGAATTACAGCGCAAAATTCCTTAATGGCAAAGTCATGGAGTCAGTTTCATCTGCTGTTTTATTTTTTCCTTTACTTTTTTCTACCCAATTTGGAACGCCCAATTCCCAATGAACTCTAAGTCCTCATGGTGGCGTAGTGACTTGCCTCAATCCGGGAGGTGGAGGACAAATCTCAGTTGCCTCCGCTTCTGAGACAGTCAACTCTTGCATCTTATCACGTGGCTTTTGAGCGAGTTACCGCGGGACATAGTGCATGTGGAGGCTTTACGCTATTCACGCATCTCTGAGAGCGAACCACATTATAGCGACCACGAGGAGGTTACCCAATGTGACTCTACCCTCCCTAGCAACTGGGCCAGTTTGGTTGCTTAGGAGACCTGGCTGGAGTCACTCGGCACGCCCTGGATTCAAACTTGTGACTCCAGTGGTGGTAGTCAGTGTCTTAACTCACAGAGCTACCCAGGCCCCCATCATCTGCTGTTTAAGGGCTGGCTGGCTTCACTGTCATTTTCACACTTTTTCCAACTTAATGACTGTTTTTACATTTTTAATCCTAAATTTTAAAGTTTAAATCTGTTTATACCACTCAGAGTTCTTAGTCTCCCAGTTAAGTGACTCGAATGACAAAATCAGAGAAATCCAAAGAATCACATCAAGTTGTATTGCATGTACTGTTGACTACTACTAAACATAATAAAATGTTTTATTAGTTAAATATCATGTTTTTCAAAGCTAAACCCTGAAACTGTGCCATGATGGATCATAGTTTCTATACAAAATGTACAAACAGGAAACCTATTAAACTCATATTTTGCAATGAATTGTCTACTGAAATCAAACCTTTCAATAAACAAGTCATTAGTTTTTGTATAAGTTTATGTCTTTATTGATAACACTTCAATAGCATGTGTTGACACACCAATGACAAGTTAATTTCTAACAAAGCAAACAATAACAACATTATGTTGATTGATGATGAAAGTATTTTTAACTGGGCCTATTATTGTTATGAATGCGCAAATGAATTGTTCACAATTAACACAGGAACATTTATTAAAAAGTAAACATTGTCCATTTTGATTTTGTGTTTACTTAAAAGTTTAAACTTTTCGGTAACATTTTCTATGCAGCCCATATTTATAATGCATTATAAAGGCATTATACATGCATTATACTGCATTCATAATGTCTCATAATACACCTTATAATAAGCTGTAACATTTCATAAATCATTATAACTACTGTTATAATACATTTATAAGACTTCCCCTATTCACAGTTATACTTAGGAGTATAATGCATTATAACATAAGCAACATCCAATTTTATTGCAGCAAATGGTAATAAAGTTAACCATGTCAGTGCTGTCATGCAAAATCAGCATAGTGTAAACAGTCAAAAGGCTTTATGACATCATTATATTATATGTGGTCTTTGTCTGCTTTAAGTAAAGTTACAAAAGCAATATCTTCTTATGAACAGCCATTACATAAATTTGTAACATACACTTACTTAAGTTTAATCATTTTAAACCATGACCTGCACTATACAGTACATAACTGATATTGGCATTGTATTCATGATGTTAGCCAGAGCCAACTGGCCCCCACAGTGAGCCTGGTTTCTCTCTGTATTATGAGACATTACTAACGCATTACAATGCATTATAAATATTGGCTTCATAGAAAGTGGTACCAAGTTTTCAAATGAAAACTTGATAGAGGCAGATTTTAACAGATGCTTTAAGGGGACCTCTGCCCATGAAATCATGCTGTCCTGGACCCAATGCACCCCCCCCCCCCCCAACTGCTGTATAAATAGATCCTCATGACAGGCCAATTCATCTCCACCCATGAAAACATCAACTTTAAAAGACAGCTTGTAGAGACCTGGTGCTTGTTAAGGCCAGATCAGCAGTGCAGATGCCTGGGATGTAAACTCATGAAGAGAAGATGAATTTATCTGTTATCCCTGACTTTGACAGTTGCTGTAAATCTGATTCAGGCCTGTATATGTTTGTATGGGGTGGGCGGGAGGGGGGGATAGAAAAGAAAGAGAATGTCTGTATGGATGGTAAAACTTTCAAACGGGACGAGCAATGAAGAAGAAATCTCTTTCTCGCTCACGTCTTAAGTCCACCTGGGATACGTTGTGGCTGCACATTCAATGATGTGCTTTGAGCCCATTGTTGAAAGGGAACATTTGGCAGTGATTTTAAAGCCCTTCAGTCAACCCAGATTTTTTTCACTCTTTTATTTTCAAGATGGTAGTCACGTAAGGCGCCCTGGAAAATGAATTGTGGGAGTGTCTGAAGAGCCATTTGCGGCTTGATTGATGGGAGCAGGCGAGCAGCGGTGGCCATTTTCTGTGATCTGCCTCATATGAACCGTGCATGGCATTCCCCTGGAAACAGTTAAAGGTTTTAACGTCACTGAATTTTAGTAAAGCACCATACTTGTCAGCCGATATGTGACAAACTCTCAGAGAAGTAGATTTTACATTATAATGCGGAACATAACAAGGTCTGGCTGGAAGAGACAGTTTTTTGCAGTCACCTCTAAAATGGGTCTTTTTTTTTTAGTCTTAAATAAGAACTCAATGGTTTGGCTTCAGGACCAGATATTAGCTTCATCTAATATCTTTGTTTGTGTTCAGCAGAAGAGAGAAAGTCACACATCTGGGATGGCGTGAAGGCCAGTAAATGATGAGAGAATATGAATCTCTTTAACTTTCTGAGGTTTTAACTTAATAATTTTACTTTGGGAGGTGTGACAGAGCTCATTTCATGACCACCAGTGGGAAAAGCAATGGTAAAGAAAATGACAATAACATTTGAGGAGTAATGCTTGTAAAGGTTACTTTATGATGTATAAGAACAATACAAAATTATAATAAAATATATCCAAATATTTTGTAAATATTTTCTAGAGAATAATTTTGTCCTCTGTCCCACTTAAAAAATCTGTGAGTTGGCAAAATGAGGGTCTTCAAAGGTTCCACTTCCTAGTACTAGCATTTCTTCAGTTTTGCTTTTGGCTAAAGTAGAAGACATCCTAAGCTTTTTTCAAAGGTATATTTGTTATATATAACTATTATGTTTGGATCATAATTAAAAGTGTCAAGAAATGGACAATTTCCAAAAGTGTCCCACTTTGCTCATATTCACCCGAGTATATCAAAAACTAAAACGAAAATGAATTTGGGACAATTTTATTTTGAGTTTATTTTCCAATAATTTCAGTTTTATTTTTATTTTAGTTAATGAAAATGTTTTTATTTAGTTTTAATTCCAGTTTTCATTAACTATAATAACACTGTTTAGAAGAAGCCAAACTATTTTCTCCTGGACGAACTAAAGCACCCTAGGCAAACGAAGCCGCCATTTATACTACGCGTGATGTCGTTTTAAAATTAGTTAATTAAAGGTGATGTCACAGTGTTTAACTTACTATTCCAGCCACAAGTAAAGCCAATAATGCAATTTTTTCTCTCTGTGGACCGCTGCTTCTAGTGCTGTGTCGCTTCTTTGTTTTATTAAACTTGTTACGGACCCTTTCACTTTTAAAAACTCCAATCTCTTGCCAATCATTTCTCGTGGCTGTGCGGTCTTTGGAGAGGTTGTGTAGACAAACAGTATAGAGAGATGCTCTGAGAGATGGGCTTAAAAGTTATCCATTTTAACGATATTAACCTTGGTAACAACTCCTCACATGATAGTAAATAAAAACCGTAACGTCCAAACCACATCCATGATCCGTTTTAACCAATCATTAGCGCTCTTCCACCAGCCCAGTTCTCCAAGATCAAGAACTTCAGAGATGTACGTGAACATGAGAAATCTCACCAAACGAACACTTTGGCAGAACAAAAACATCACTGCATTTCATCATCGTTTGTAGGTGAACTAAGCGAGGCCTGTTCGCCCTGTAAGTATAAATTAGCCTTAAAACTGAATCACCACAATGAATGATCCAGGTACCCTGCCAGAGTAACCCTCCTGGAATAATTTCATGGTGCTGTTAAATTGTTAATTGGGAACTAATACATTTGATAAGAACCTATCAATATTTCTTATTTAGCACAATTTACATTTCTCACAAATAGGTGACAAACGTGGGCTGAGACTTTCCCTTTGATCTGAATTTGCATGCAAATGGCTTTTGCCTTGATACGTCAGCCCTTGTCCTGAAGCAAGACGAGGCCTTAAGCCAAAAGAATGAGAGAGTTTTGGGGGAAGGGACGGGCTGTTAAGGGGTGGGAGATAGTGGGAGATGTTAATTAGCATGTGGAGGAAAAATGCTTCAGACAAGTGGTAACTGGGTCCTGATAATGTGGTGACTAAACATTTCCCTCCTCCCCTTTGTCTGTCAGATCCACAGCTCGGGAGTTAAAACTCCTTTCACCTGAGAGGAAATCAAAGATAATCCAGAGTTTGATGTTGGAGGAAACTTTTCAGTTTCGGGGAAAAAGGGGTCACCAAATGTATAGGGCAATGGGTTTAAGCTATAAACCCCACACAAAGGCTGCTGACAGCCTGCGTTTGCCTTCGCTTCAGAGGAAGGTCTTTTGGGAAGGTCTAAGCACCTTCTCTGTGCATGACTAAACTTATTGAGGGATGGAGAGATAAAGGAACCCAAGGCTTAAAATCAAACTTTAATTTTCTATCAAAATAAATCCACAGGATCAATAGACGAGAAAATGCAAGTAGGCAAATGTTCTCTACACAGGTGCAAAAAAGAGAGCGAACTAAATTTGATTGATTTTTTTTTTTTTTTTTTTCATTGCTGGTATCGCACAAAAGCTAGTGTTGCTATGGAGATAATGAAAAGAGAGATTATTCAATGTGTACTCCCTGGAAATTACATCCTATTTGCCTAAACAAGCACTGTGTGAGTGTGTTTTGACTGATTTAGATTTATTTTCAAGGGGTTTTCTCTGTTGTTCATTAGTGAACTTTAGATATTTTGCCAGACCTATGCTGGAAAAGCGAAAGACAATGAGTGCATTACATTTCAGTAGAGCTTGTAAGGCTTTGTGGCTGTTTTATGTTAGTCTTTAGTCCTTAATAACTTTGATTTGGGACCGAGACACTGCAGTGACTGTTTGAAAACAGCATACATTCACAAAGCAATATGTGTGTTTTTGAAGCGTACCGTGTCCATTGATATTTTATTAACATCAAGTCTAGGAATGAGCACCAATACTTCATTTTCGATACTCGCCAATGCCGATACGATACCTGTTTTTTTAAAATTCCTAATCAAAAGTTTATTTCAAATTTACCATCAAAATGGTGTCTAAATAAATGAATGAATTCATTACCATTTTAATCAAATGAAAATGGAACAATTAATTTTCAACATAATATTGTACTATTTTTATCAAATCAAGTGCTTTTATACCGAACCTCACAGCTTAATTCAAAATAAAACATTTGAGTTTTTTTGTCAAATAAAGTGCTGCAGAACAGTGTCACAGATGTGAGATATTGCTAATACAATTACTTTTGATAAACTTTTGATACTTTATAATTATTATAATTATTTTTTATTAATAGTAGTATTAGTAGTAGTAATGAATAGTGGTAGTGAATATTTCATAACTATACAGTAGTGATATATTTGTGTCATACTTTATTCCATTTCAGTTAAGCTTTTATTTTGGTGTGACACCCTTTCTGTTTCTTTGTCGGCGCAGCACTGGCTCCACATTCACAAGAGCTCTCATTTGAAGACCGCAGCACATATAGCAAACTGTATATTTATCTATACCCTTTGCGGTTTAATAAATGCACTTGGACATAATGTGATTTTAATTTGTGTATTCGTAGTGACATGATTATGTCAGATTGTATTGGTTTTTGGTATCTGAGCATTTTTACGAGCATGGGCACAATTACATATGCGTGGGAGTGGTGGTGGTGGCGTAGTGGGCTAAAGCACTGAACTAGTAATCAGACGGTTGCTGGTTCGATCCCCACAGCTACCACCATTGTGTCCTTGAGCAAGGCACTTAACTCCAGGTTGCTCTGGGGGGATTGTCCCTGTAATAAGGGCTCTGTAAATAACTTCGGATGAAAGCGTTTGCCAAATGCATAAATGTAAATATGCGCAGTATCTGACGCGATTACGAAACCAGTAAGGTTATCAGGAAATCCCTTGGGAAAATGTATATCTTGGCTCCTGGATCTGGTCACCATTTGTTTTAATTTTCATGCAGTTTAATAATTAATATGTAAATGTTTAAACATTCCATGTGGTCTTTCAATTCATTAAGGTTGAATACATAATTACAGTATGAAAGTCTTGGCAACATGCAGTTCAAAGTAATTTTGGAGTATAACATCTCACACCGCAGGGCATGTCAACTTTCCATAAGTATTTAATGTAAGCTACCAATGTACAGGACATTGCTTCTTACAGTTTAACACTACAGTACAAGTTTGTAGCTTTAAAAGTTTGAGGAAAGCTGAAGCTATAGGTTCTGCCTCACATTAGAAAAGGTCATCAAGGCTGTTTGAGTCTTTCACAGTCACTTATATAACCATATTAATGTGTAGGCATGCATCCATTGAATACATCTAAACAATCTGCCCATTTTGACTTGCAGGGTCACTCTGCAAATGTGTCAGCCTTCAAGGCATGTCTTCCTTTCCTGACTCTCTGATATATTCTTGCAACTTCACTATTGCTTTACTGCACATTTGCTTACCATAAGAATGCAATTTTCAGCTATAAGGTCCCTGGACTTGGCAGGGGACCGGGGGGGAAAATGGTCCATTTCTAGCCAAAGCAACAGCCCTGGATGATCTAGACGTCTGCCCTAGGGGATGGGTTATCCACATCAGGCCAAAGTGCTGTCACGCTGTGGAAAAATGATTAATTTCCCCATGCTCCCTTTTATCCCAGAAGGATGCGGGTTACACAGCAGCACTTGTTCAGATTAATGCTTCATTGATGAATATGCAGATCTCGGCCGGACCTGTTTGATACCCTGTGATCAATAATTGACCGTGTAATTATCATTTAAAGCAGGACGGCATGAAGCAGTGCCACGTGCGCATGCATTTGAGCGGGTCATGTGTCCTATTCGGAGGACAAGGTCCAATCATCAGGCAGAATGTACAGTTGTTAAAACCCATTGCTTTGAACGACAGCACGCTGGACACGTTGCAATTTGTAGAAGTTCTGCAGCAATGTTTAAATGAAGATTTTCTTTCTTTTCAAAGTAATCATGTGCAGCTATGGGGAGTAACTAACTAAAGGTAGTGACACTACTAACGTAACTATATTTTTCATTAGTATGAGAGAAATTCATCTGTTTTCAAAGCAGAGTAGCTTTTCCAGTAACAAGCTATTTTCTGAGTAGCGTGATAAAACCTTACACCGCCATTTTTTTGTAATAATGTAATACTGTCTGATCGTTTCAGTGAATTGTTTCATTCGGATGGTTCATTTAATTGAAATTAATAAATCATTATTCACAGACTTAACGATTTACGCACAGATGGCTGCACTGCATTGTATTATTATTATTATTATTATTATTATTATTATTATTTTTGTTTGGCATTCAAAGTAATATCACAATATTTGTTACACTTATTTTATAAAATAATTGCATATATATAAAAATGCTGAGTTGTTCATGACAGTGTGATTTTTGACTGGTTATATTAAGCAATTTTCTAGTTTTGTTGGTGGTATAGCATGAATTTTTCTGTTCACAAGCTGCTTAATGCTCTAATCGTAAATGACCCTTTGCTAAGCCCCGCCTAAAAGCACTTCTGACCAATCTTGTTTTAGCAACTGTTGCCCTGCCGCCATTGCTCTGACACACGTTCAGCGAAGCTAAGCGAAGAGTCAGTTTAGATCCTCATTGAATGCCATCTGGTATACATTTTCAAAAATATTGACCTCTCACCAAATACATATTTGCCAATAACTTCAATGTAGCTACTATTTCTTAGTATCTTCTCAAGCTAGTCTCAAAGTAGTTTCCCAAACACTGATCACTTGAATGTTAGTGAAAAGACAATGGACGACAGACCAAATGGGATGTGTGCAGACTTTTTAGCACATTTAATAGTGTATACTGTTCGAATGTGTGAAAGACAGCCATTCAGGACCTTCCCCTGCACTGTTACAAAACAGAAGACAGTACCAGTTTGACAGCTCCAAGTGTCTGAGACCAGGAAATAATTGATAGCAGGCTGCCTGCATCCAAGGTCCTTTAGCAGTAATTGCAAGCAGAATGTGGCTCTCTGATCTCACCAGTGGTATTTGCCATGCCAAAACAGCCCAGATATGACAGATTGCCTTCCTGCAGTAATAACTTAGGCATGTTCTCTGCTTTCTCACACAAGGCCGTGCAGCCTTCTTACCACAGAACACAGTTGAATTATTATTTTATGCTGAGTTTTGATTTCCCTCTTCCCTGCTTTTGATGGGGCCACTTACAAAATAATGGTTTTGTTTTATACAACAAATGCTCAAGGCATATTTTTTTTCCTACTCAATGATTTCAGTAGCAACTATAAACACTTATAGTGTCTTCAAGTGTCCAAAGTGTCTAAGACCAGCTAAAATGCACTGATTTGTATTTATGTTCACAATACATGGGTTGCTAACATGGAAAACCTTTTGGAAGTCCTGCGGTGAGACATGATAAACTCCACCTAAAACCATTTTAAACTACATTTGGCTATTTGTTTATGTATTATGCATGTAGCCTTTTAAAACCTCTTATTAATTGAGAGACCACATAAAATATTTTTACTTTTACTTAAAAATATCACTTGTCACACTGCCAAGCGGACCATTTAAATGGAACTAGCAAAGCAACATTTTTTATTTTATTTATTGATTTATTGATTTATTATTGCAGGACCAATTTAGGGCCCAAGATATCATTTTTTCCTTATATATTCATATCAATTTTAATTAAAGTTTTACTGATTTTATTGATTATTTTATATATTGAGTAACTTTAAACACTTCTTAGTAAATCTTTTCTCATGCTAAGTATTTAGCACATTTGCAGTTTCACTGTTTACATCAGTGGTTCTCAACTGGTTTTGTTTTAGGACCCAGATTTTACATTGGACGTTGGGTGCCGACCCAAAATAGTGGCAAAATTGTTTATCGCTTAAAAGTAACCACAAATGTCCATGGAGTGCATAGGCCCAACAACTTACAAAATTATTATAATGAAATGTACAAATTTGAATAGCATAAACAATAGCAGAAGAATGAACTGATATTAGCAGCTTGACACATGGAACAAACACGGGGCCAAATATTGTTTTAATATTAGCCACATTAATTTGCACCAAAATATCATAAAGTTTGATTATACACACAGCCTTTGACATCGATGACAAAAGAAAGCATTTCATCCTTCCTTTTAAAGTTGTTAAGCCTGTTTATTTTGCTATTCTAACTATGCATAAGGATATGGTTGTTTTATGACTTGCATTTAGCATTGTTTTTTCCATACCGTCCACGACCCTATCAGAGCAGACCTGCGACCCATTTTTGGGTTGTGACTCACTAGTTGAGAACCTAGCTGAGAACCACTTGTTTATATGTATCCCATTTAAATATTTGACTCTGTTGTACTGTGAACAATGGCAGTGCCTGTTAAATGACAGTGTTTGATGCTGTGCAGATAGTTAGACTCCGCCCTTATCTCCCTCTGTGTCCGCATCAGAGAGCACTCTGGGATTTGTTGTCAGCCAGAGTTTCCTTGATGGGATCAAATAACACTGAGCCTCTTTTCCCTGCCAAGGTGATAGAATCTCCTCTCACAGGGCTTGAGAGGACCCCTGTGTGCTCCTCCGCAGTAGCTTGTGTTCTCTGGCAGGTCTAGATGCCTGGCAGCTCCACCCTATGGCTGTCCAAACAAGGTTTCACTATAGGCGCCAACATCAAAAAGATCTGTGCTGAGGCTGCTAGAACGGCAAACTGCGGGATGTTAGTTTTATTTATTTACACCCTCTTTAAAAAAGTGTGCTTGGCGGTAGCTGCTTCTTTTTACCTTCATGGGTATTTTGCGGTCTGTCATTACCTTCAAATTTATGAGCACGTCCCTGATTAAATGGGGTGGTATGGCTCAACAGACATTCATTGTGTGCTTAGGAGATGAAAATGTAAGCAAATAAGGGTGCTTTTTGTGATATGAATAATTAAGGTGGATGAATAAAAATAGACAAAATGTGCTTTTCTAGAGGAAGCGTGAGAGTCAGAGCACTGATCAGAGAGTCGGCCATTTTTAGGGCTGTCTCATTTGCAAAATTGCACCAGTGCATTGAAACGTTTACTCCCTAAAAAATCCCACAATGCACCGTTAAATCCAGGGAGCATCATTGCTCACTGTGTTCCCTTATCAGAAACGTTGCCATGTCTTCTGAAGGCTCTCAAATCATTAAATGATGATCACAAGTGTTAAACTATGAAGTCAAGCCTTATTTTCTCTTTAAAAGAGATGTTGCTTGTAATGCGTTTCATTAATAATTACCATGAAAGTGAAACAATCTTTTAAATATTTGAGTTGTTAAAAGAATGTTTAAAATACACTCCTATATATTTATTTCTTATTTATGCCATTTATCTGTTATAATCTGTTATAAACACTTTACCTTTGAATATCTTCAATGAAAGTGAACGATTGTGTCCATTTATTCAGTGATGGTGCTGATTAATAACAGCTGCGCTTCAATGCACGATCTCGTTAACGTGTCGCAGGTGATTGAGTCATAAGTGTCCTAATGTTCAGTGGATCACTACCCTTACCAGTTCCCGAATTCATGTTCATGATATACGACATAGGGAGCTAGGGAGCAGATTGAGACACAGGGTTAGCTGTTACCTGGTCTGTCTGGGATGGTAATCACTACTTTAAATACAGTTTTAGACCACACTTACACGACAAATGACTTTTGCTAGGTTTCGAGGCTAAAATTCAATCTTGCACAAAGCATTACATGCCTTTTTAATGCCTCACAGCCCTGGTTCTGGGCAAGTGAAGTTTGTCATGTATGTTCCACTATTGTCACCATACAGAATGGCAAAAATAAATGTCAAACAAATGGATATTCCCGTCACAAACTCCCACCATGAGTTGACCCAATATTGCTACGTCGACCTGATGTTTGGTTACGAGACGCAATGAGAACCAATAGACTTATTCACAGCAGTGCCATCTTTGATTTTTACATTTACATTTACATTTATGCATTTGGCAGACGCTTTTATCCAAAGCGACTTACAGAGCCTTATTACAGGGACAATCCCCCCGGAGCAACCTGGAGTTAAGTGCCTTGCTCAAGGACACAATGGTGGTGACTGTGGGGTTCGAACCAGCAACCTTCTGATTCTGTGCTCTAGCCACTACGCCACCACCACCACCACCATTTTTTGATACACCAGACAACATGAGGTGTTTAAAATCAGACGGAATAATGGAACTTTATATGGCTTAATACCATGCGTACAATTGAAGAGATGGTAAGTATATCCCTCACAGCCTCATTTTCATTTACGTTAAAAAAGAGGGCACTACTGTGAATAAGGTCTTAAAAGTTTTTGTTATCGACACAGCCTTCATATTTGATTTAAGCGCTAGATGAATTATTTGATTTGAGAGTAAATACTATCTTAACCTTTGAACGATCGTATCGTTTCAAAAGTCTTGGAATGTACAGTAGTGCATGAATCGTAGCGATTACTTTTACTATTTTTAGGTTGTTCTTTTTGTGCTTTTTCGAGCTTAACAAACCTAGAGTCACTATTCACTTAGATTATGGCAAATAAATCATGTGAAGGATTTTAAAAAATGTATCTTTTGTGTTCCATGTAAAAATTAAAGTCATATGGGTTTGAAGTGACAGGAGGGTGAGTAAATAATGGCAGAATTTTAATTACGTGTGAACTATCCCTAAACTTTCTGCATATTGAGCTGGGACAGGAAAAAAGGATTTTAATATAAAAATGACACACTTCAGCCTTATTGATTTGAGAGAAAGAGAGACATATAATTTGAATCCCTCCACCAGAACACACAAAATATTAAAGATCCTTTCAATCCACTCCAGAGTTATGGTCAGACAAGTCAGTAGAGGTTACAGTGTGTTAAACTACCTCCCCTTGCAAGAACCAGACAGATCATTGCTTCTTGTCGTTTTGAATCATCTAAACAGAGAAATTTTTAGAGGTGGACGCAATGTGAAAATGTAAATAAACTTTATAGGGGTAGTAGGTCAAGCCCAGTTCGATTTATAGTTTTGGCATTCACCCCATGGCCATCAGTCATCCCCCCTGCTAACTCCAGCCAAACCCCTGATCACAAGACCTTCAGCTGAACTACAGCTGACCTTCTGGATCTCTGGCCAGCTGTGCCTCAGATGCTTTAATGAGAACCATTCAGCCTTCTTAATAATTGTGTGATTTTTGAGTGGGTTTCTTTCTCTCACTAGCAGTATTTCTTGCTCTCTTTTTCCCTGTGCATATGCAGATTTCCCTGCACATATGCAGAGCTGCTCTGGGTACACGCAGAAAGGCCTACAAGAGCACCTATATTTATGGTCTTGCTAATGGCTGAAAATTCTAGACTTAAACAACTTTGTTCACACTTTATTTTACAGTGCTGATGTTCAATATGTTCCAAATAATATCAACAGACTGCATGTACTTACTGTGTTACTGTTTTGTGTAACTGCATGAAATACTCTTGGGAAGTTGACCTGTCCTGCATTGTGACATGCTGTACTGCATCTTTAACATTTTGCTAATTATTTGTTTAATTATTATGCATGTAGCCTTTATAACCTTATATTTTTACGAGATTACCTAGAATATTTGTCATTTTAAAAAGTCTGTTTGTCACACCGTGGGTCCATTTAAAAACAGCTAGTGAAGGCAAAAAGGAAATTATTTAAAAAGGAAACTCTTTATAATTACTACATGTTATAATGTGTTGTGAATCTTTAGTTTATAGTTTGTTGATAATTTATAAATAATTTCCCCTAAATTATTAATACATTTTTAGGCATAAATAGCATGTTTTTCTTTTATACTCATTGTAATGATTTATTATTTTTCAATAAGTTCATAAAAGCAGTTTGGTACTGGTTTTTCATCCTTAGTAAACAACTGGTTAACCATACACTAAATAATATATTTCAGTTAAAGTCAGCCAGTGGGAGAAGTGTTTATGAGAACATTAAGAAGGCATATATTCATAGTTAATGAAGGCATTGTATTAGAGCTGCATGATTTGGACAAAATCTCATATTACGATTATTTAGAAAAAATATTGTGATTGCAATTTGAACTGTGACATGATAAACAACAACAACAACAACAAATTCCTTTTGACTAAAATGTATAATGTTTTGCACATGTTCTAGTACCAATAAAAGACTTGGGATACAGAGGAGTCACACTTAAAAAATAAAAAACTCTGACCTTTTTCACTTCAGCCACAAACAAATAAATGAATAAAAACAAACAAACTAACACTCTCCTTCATATCAAAATTGTACCTGTCCAGTGTACCCGTTTTTGTCCACTTTGTGATAGGGTCTCAGCCCACTATTCATCATCATATATTTTGAAACACAGCCAACTGGAATATTAGTGATGATCTGATCAGGATTTTTAGGCCCCATACGTTCACAGATTTTCTTTTCATCTGATCAGCCGATACAGTTCCTGAACATTTGTAATGTTTATTTTTAAAATAAAATGTTTTAATAGGCCTTAAAAACAAGTAGGCTGACACAACATATTCTCTACTGTATATTACAATAGATAACCCTTTATAGAACAAGGCTTAATGTCAAACTGAAGTTGAACTGATAACCTGTTGTTGTAATTAAACGTAATGTGACAATTTCAGTTATTTGTTCTTATTTATTCTGTCATTTGACTTATTAATGCATTATATTATAGCACATAACTATTGTATCTCTATTTATTTTATGTATCTACATTCCTTGCCTTTTCATTTTGTTGGATGTTGGTAATACTTTAATCCTTTCTAACAATTCATTCTAATGAAAAAATTTAAAATTAAACTTACAAAATGTATGCATAAGCCTCTGAAATCTATCTCCGAAAACTCAGGTACAAAAATCACTAAATAATTCCACAAATTGACATTCAAGATGCTCCAAGTGATCAAGGGTTTAGGGCAGGTGTTGGCAACCTATGCCAGCATTGGCATGCAGAGGGGTAATCGCTGGCACGCCAGCAACGGCGAGAGAGTAGCAGACTATTTTATTTATATAAATTCCGCACCTGCGTTTAAATCTAGACCTTGATGTCATCCTTCCTCGTGATCACGCAGCGTGTTTTTATGAGCCGGATGGTAGGGTAAATATATGGTTAAAATGTAACGAGACTACAGTACACCCCACAGACTCGTGCAGCCCATGCAAGCCATTCGCGCATAATGAGCCGGCAGCGCCACTTTTGGTTAATTTCGCAAGTAAACACGCCCGCTTTGCTTTGGTCAGGCTACGAGGATGAAAGCCTACATTCCATGTTTCAATTGTTTCTTTTTGCTTTCAAAACACCACTATTAATCCTTAAGATTTCCAACCCAGCATACAGGTACACCCTCCTTCAGGGCTGGTTTAGTAATCTGGCATACCTGGCATTTTCCCGATGGGCCGCCGCGCTTTGGGGACGATCAGGTGTGGACTAGCCATTGAGAGAACCATACGTTTTAACTCATATTTTATACTTTTTTAAACAATATATCATTTTTATATATATTTTATTATATTAATATTATATTTGTATTATATTATGCAGTAGTAAAATATTTCTTTCCTAATTTCCTCACTTTCACATGTTATTTTAATGCTCTGGTTGACATCCGCAATGCGGCTCAGTGATGTTTGGATGCGGAGTTCAACTGAATGACACACAAATGTGCCATTCATGGCATTTATATGGTATATTAGCTTAAAGTTCCCTTATTTGGGCATTAAAATGGGATTGACCCAATAATCGTGGTTGTTTCAAAAGTTTTGACTAGCTGTCAGTAGGTTTCTCGCACAGATCCACAACTTAGCGTGCAATATTAATATATAAGTATGATATAAGTATTATATTAATATATAAGTATTATTTACTTTAAATCTTTAAAATCTTTTAAAGATTCAAGTATTGCAAAATAATTGCAAAATTTAGCAAAATTAGCTGCAAAAATAAAGAGCATCTTGTGAGCACTTGCTTCTGTTTCACACACAACAATAAAAGCCTGAGCACAAGCTGCTTCTGAATAACTTATTTAATCAATTGCAATAATGACAACTGTGCATGTACACAATTAAATTTTTTACTCTGTGCTTGTGTATTGTGGGATTTAAATGTATTAAGTGGCTCAAGTGTTTTGATTATGTTCACCAAAATTCTTTCAGATCCATTTAATGATTCAGTGACAAATCAATTCAGTGATTCAATGCCAGAAGGTGGTGACAAATTAACGATCAAAAGAAAATTTTAGTCCTATAAAATGTGTATGTCTACAGACCTACAAAGAGACTTTGGTAGAGGTTTTAAGCATTATAAGAACAAATCAAATCAAATCGATAATTTCCCTACAGTTTGTGAGCTGCTGACATGACTTTTATCAAAAGACAACAATAATAGTCTTATTATTATGAGTTTTTTGCATAAACAGTTTATAATATCTTTACATTATTGTGTGTAAATAATTGGGAGTACTCTTTAATATGTAAAGAAACACACACCTCTAACTACACATTATTTCAATATAAATTATAAATTATAATTTCAGTATAAGTCATCAGTAGAAAAGAAGCATTTATTTTTTTGTATCTGGACTTTAAAGGATTCAGATCTTTTTTTTTGTTCAATTTAGTTGTAAGATATCAGCTCACTTTCCATTCACACAGTTACTTTTTGGAACCCATTCAACTTAAATATTATTATAATTTGTTAACAAATGATGATAATAATAATAATATATGATAATAGTAATATAGTAATATATCCCAATCGTGCACCTTTAACTTTTAAACCCTCACGCTTTTATTTTGACATTCTGAGCTCTCCAGGTTCAGAACTTAGAATTTAGAACTGGTGCCGTTCTAAATGAATATTATAAGTGAACCAAACTATTGAGCATCTACATCTGAGATGTTGTTTGTTAGTAGCGCTCAAATATTGTGCACCTCTGTGAAGGCTAAATACTGATCCAGGTATCGGATCGGTGCATCCCTACTAAGAACACAGCAGATACAATTTTTTCCTACACACCAACACCAACACAGAGGTAAAAAACAGGAGCTGATATAAAAAATAGCATTACATATTTAATACAGATCTTGTTATTAAATTGCTTAAATTGTCAAAAACAACCGATCAAACTATTATCTCACAAACATAATGTAAAAAGCATAGCTTACTGAAGACTCAGGCACTGAAATAAACTCCACTTGCAAAATGTGTTTAAAAGAAGGATTGCCCTTTGTTTTTTCCTGCAGTGCATTTCACGTAATGCTAATAAATAACTCTCATTTGTGTGTTCCTCATCTCTAGATTATTCATTTACATTAACATCAATGCATAAATGAACAGAGTCATGTTGATTAGAAAGTCTGACTGACGGCCTATTACGTAAAGAGTTGTTTCGGCTCATGAAACTCACCTGCGATTGGCTGGATAGTCGCTCAATCAGCCCAAAGTAACAAAACGCAAAGAATATTGTATACAAATCCACCATTTGAACTCTGTGTTTTTAGCTTGGAAAAGTGCGGGGGACAAAAATCTCCTTTTTAAAGTGTGCGGGGGGACGTGTCTGCAAAGCCTGCTACGGGGACCGGCTGTTACACCCTTGGTAACATAGACACTGTAAATAAAGTGTTGCAGTTTAAGTTCTAAGACATAACCGAAAACTACCCTAATTATAAATAACTATAAGTTAGTTATAAATATAATTATAAATAATTATAAATTTCCCTCTGACTAGCTGCTCACTTGGCTGCAGCTGCTTCACTATGAATTGCTTTCCATAGGATTTCTTATGTTCTTGTTTTTTAATCCATTTTAGAATGCTTATCATGTTACACAATCCTTTTGTGCACGTGTTGTACTTATTTGATAGATCTACATATCCTGCATCCTACATTTCAATGTTTGAGTCACGAAAGTGATTCAATTTGTAGAATTATACAGAAAGCTGTGTGAATGTATATTCCTGAAGGGTGACCAATGTGCTTAATGTTGCATAAATGGAGTTGGCAACCTTTCAACACTTCCCTCTGTAGTGTATCATGGCGCTGTATAAAATAACATGGAGTGCCGCGAAGGCTAAATCAAACCTTAATAAGGGGTATGGGCCTTTTTTTACGCAAAGTGACATTTTACTTAATTGTACTCCATAACAGTTGAAATAACATTGCTCCAATAAGTTATTTTCTCACCTGACATCTTGATAAATTACCAACTGGAAAGGACAAATGCCTAACTAAAAAGAATATGTTTCCATGAACTTACAAAGAATTGCCAGAGTTATTGGTTAGCAAGCAACATGATCACACGGGAAGTCAGCATTTTGTTTCAGAGAGTTCCGGTACCCTAGGATCAGCTACATTATTCCGACTCGCAGACAAGCACAATCTCCTGTCAGGCATTTTTGTACTAGCTCCAGCGTATTTAGCTTCCCTGTGGTGCAACTGGAAGCACGGTGGGTCAGCAGTGTGGGAGACCCAGGTTCAGATCCTGTGATGAAACCAGGAAGTAATCATGTTCGCATAATTAGTGACAAGTGTGTGCACTTTCCCCCCTAACAATCAGTTTTTTGCCCACTGATGGTTAGGTTTAGGTTTGCGGTTTGGGTTGGGGTGTACAGTTTTTTAAAAATATCCACTCCTCTTATTCTCTTGTAATACTCCTGTATTACAGCCTGTAGAGCTGTACAGTTTCACAACTTGCCTTTGATGCCGCTCTGTAGACATTTTAACTGAAAAATGGAGCACATATGTGGCTATAAGCCCAAATACATTAAAGGGATAGTTCACACCAAAATGGTAATTCTCTCATCACTTACTCATCCTCATGCCATCCTAGGTGTGGATGACTTTTATTTTCTTCTGCAGAACATAATTGATGATTTTTATAATAATATCTCAGCTTTGTTGTTCAATAGCTCCAAATATCATATAAAGTTAGTGTTAAAGGAACCTTCATTCTCCAGTGGTCATTGTCTTCTGAAGCGATCCATTCAGTATTGGGTGGGAACAAATCAAAATATAACTATTTTTTTTGGATTAATGGATTACTTTTGTGCCTCTATGTGATATTTGGATCTTCAGAGTTCTGGCCACCATTTATTTGCATTGAAGGGACCAACAGTGTTGAAATATTCTTACAAAAATCTTAATTTGTGTTCTGTGGAACAAAGTAAGTCGTACACTTCTGGGATGGCATGAGGGTGAGTAAATGATAAGAGATTTTAGCTAACAAAAAACTCAACCTACTGTTAACTATGAGCTCAGTGTAGCGTTATTGGATTAATGGTGGATTTGTGATTAATTTGGCTATAACTTGGTTGGGATTTGCTTCATTTGTTAAAGTGGACTCTCATTTGAGCATATTTCCAAACAACCACATCTAATTTGATTCAACAAGCAGCGTTCCAAGAAAGTTGATATACATACTGTATATATCAGCACTGGAGTGTTGTCTGTATTTGTGACATTCTAGGTAGGATTTCAATAGTTGCTTTAGCTTTCTTAATAATAGTTGTATAAAAGCAATATCACACTTGCAATCTTGCTGTGTTTATGAATATCAGCACTCTTGCTTGTGTGGGATCACCTCCTTAGTTTTTGAAGGATGTGTTGTGATCATTCATAGTGGTGAAATGTCAGGGAGGGAGGTGATTGGGGACGTGGCAGTAACTGTGCCTCTCTCTGCCCATAAGAGTTCATACACTTGTCTTGGCATTGGAATAGGAGGGGACACCTGCCTGAACTCCTCTCGATCTCCAACAGGACCCTTTGATCTGGGTGACAATTTGACTGCATTAGTGGGAGTGTCACGCTTAATCCCCGGGCTTCCCGCCCTCCTTTTTGGCCCAGGAAGAGGCCCGTCCGGGGAGCATTCAGTGGGCTAAATCTTAATCAAATAACCACACCAATTCTGTTGTGAGCGATTTGAAGAGCATTTTAAGAACAGTTTAAGAGTGGGCACTGTTCTGATTGGCAGTGGTTTAAACTGAAATAAGCTTTGTTCAGAAATCTATTGCGATGCCTACTGAGGCAGCATTTTAAGGGATCATAGGCATTCTCTCAACGCATAGGTTATTCCGAAAGGGAGGAATCTTAATTAAGTTGCCTCTTAAGATAGCTTATTTTGGCCAAATTATAAGGCAACATTGCATGTACTGTATCCTTTGTGGAGAAGGCAATACCATAATGCACTGTGATGAGAAAAAATAAATAAATAATCCAAGATGGCGGACAAGGTTATTTCATTCAAAGCTGAAACTGGTAAAAATATTTCTCTGAAATATTAAACCTGTATAATAGGTTGTAACTCAGTGAGTGACATAAACACTCTAGATTATTCACATCTGTAATCTTGGTATAATTTTACTGCACATCCCTTTCAAGCAATGAATTATAATTTAAAATTATTAT
This sequence comes from Moxostoma hubbsi, assembly GCA_032164185.1. Taxonomy (NCBI): domain Eukaryota; kingdom Metazoa; phylum Chordata; class Actinopteri; order Cypriniformes; family Catostomidae; genus Moxostoma; species Moxostoma hubbsi. The sequence continues at coordinate 29,316,665 of JAVLUX010000021.1, forward strand.
TTTTTTTATTATTATTTTCTCCTATGAAGAGGAATGCAGGTTCTCCAGTTACAACATCAGATGGGAAGCTCAGAATCATTATGTACTGGGAGTGTCTCTGTATGTTTACCAGAGTTCAGAGGTAAAGGGTCACACAGAGAACATTGGTATGGAGTTTCATAAACGGACCCTTCTTGAAGGCAGATGACTTGCATGCAGTAACATGTTTATCTCTGCTTTAGTCTTACCATTGTTTTCCAAAGCACTAAAGTGCTATCAAGGTCTGAAATAGAGAAAAGAGCCTTTGTTTGCAGTCTGAAGTCTGTTGGTTATGTTCTCAACTCTTCAAATAGCACAAGTAGCTCTGTTATGGTATCCTATATACATCCTATAAATTTACATGAGATAGGCCTATTATTTTATAAGTTATTAATATATATTTTTAAACAATGTCTTTATTGTATTGCTTTATGCAGATATTGGTGCAGTGAATTGGTTGTAATTTGTAGTTTGTTTATGCATTTCCAAAACATGAGGATAATTGTTACATTTCTCACAGTGCCACAAAAATATAAATATATATATTAGGGATGTACATGAGCACAGTGTCGGAATCGCTCCGATACTGCGCTCATGTACTGGTACTCGTGCTTGTAAAAATGTTCCGATACCATCTGACATACGAATGTCATTACGTAAATATTCAGCCCACTAATTAAAATCACGTTATGTCCTAGTGAGTTTATTTAACCACAAAAGCTGTGATTTAATGAGATAAATATGTAGTTTGCATGGAATTACAATGTGAGCGCTTGTGAATTTGTGGAGACAGTGCTGTGCTGACGGCTGCTCGTACCTTTTAAAGCTCCTCCAAGGCTCATACAGGGAAAACACAGTCATGAGCATCGCACACTCTGTTTGTAGCAGATGATAGTAAACAGAGTGCAAATTCACGATGTAGCGCGAGGCACATACACGATGTAGCGCGAGGCACATACACGATGTAGCGCGAGGCACATACACAGTACAAATTTTATGAAATGGTAGCCTTTTGTGGTTTAATGATTACTTTGAGTCACGTAACGACCGGCTTTTCTTGAGTGGGTAGCTGTCAAACGTCAGAGCCCCTTGGTCAAAACAACACAGAAATACTTCAAAATAAAAGTTCTGTCAAAAAAAAGCTGAATGTATAGGGAAAAAGTATAAAATAAATATATCACTACTGTAAATGTATGTTATATTCACTGTAATACTACTACTACCTCTAATGACATTAATAATAATAAATCAGTAGTAATTGTATTATACTCATGCAGTATCTCAAATCTGTGGTGATACTGCATATGGAGCACTTTATTTGACAAAATATAAATCTAATGTTTTATTTTGGATTGTGCTGTGAGGTTCTGTATATAAATAATAATACAATATTATGTTGATAATACAAAATAAACTGTTGAAATGCAGTTTCAGAAAAAATAAAAAGCAGGTATCAGTATCGGTGAGTATATATATATATATATATATATATATATATATATATATATATATATATATATATATATAAAGTATCGGTACTCGTTCTCGTTCTCAAAATAATTTTAGCGGGACATCCCTAAAATAAATAAAAGTTATGAGAATAGTATATCTTTATAAGTTAATTAATATGTAAATAAATAAAAAGGGTTTGTGTGACCATTTATTCAGTTACATTCTCAACAACATGAGGTTAATTGTTACATTCCTTACAGGACTAAAAATAAATAAATAAATAATAAAAGATTTTTTTTTAATAATGATCAAATGTTTTTTTTTTTTTATAAAAATAGATACCAAAAAAATTATATCTTAATAATAATAAATTATTTAATAAATAAATTAATTAATGTTTTTGTCCATATAATCCATAACACATCCTCAACAATGCGAGTATAATTGTTACATTCCTTGCAGGACCACAGAAAATTCTAAACAAATATACACGTGTATATATATATATATATATATATATATATATATATTTCGCATTACCTTGAAAAACATGTTTAGCATTAAGAATTTATGTTTTACCATGGCCATCCAATCCTCATATGGTAGGGCTCTATTTCCAACCCACTAAATTATATAATATAAATATAAATTATAGCTTTCCTTGCCAGCATCAGTTGTAGTTTATTTTAATTTAGGCTTGTTCATATGGCAACTGACGTTTTCAGATCAGCACAATCAAGATCTGAAATTCAGCTGTTATGGATTAGAATGCAGATGTCATCCCGACTGCATCCTCATTAATATCAATCATTTTAACGTTCTCAAACTCCAAACCAATTGACTAACACAAATGAGCCATCAGACGTGAAAATGGCAGAGAAAACTCAGGCAGAATTATTAACCATTTTTCTGTTTGTCATTCCCTATTGATTTTTCTACCTGGTAGTTTATTTCTGGCAGTAAAAATACACCCTCCGAGAGGATTTACAGCTAGTGAAGGCCTTGCCTGCCGGGGCTGCTATTAAGAACAAATGAAAGCTTGGAGGGGTGCTGGAGTCGTGGTGCAGTGTGGGATATTGTTTAAATAGCGTAAAAAAGGCTCCCGCTCATTTACACAGCCAGAGCGCAGACTGGGAAAAACGCTGCTGTAATCTGCCTTGTAGCAGGTGGCACTGCCTTTAATATCTTTATAAAACAATAGTGATTCTCTGCTAGATCTCACATTTTTTTTCCCCTGTAAATCTTTAAATGAGAGGATTTAACTGCCCGGTGGTCAGATAATGGATGGGGGATTTTATATAAAGTTTACCAGAAACACTAGGAGTTTTCTACTTTTTTTTTTTTTTTTTTCTGAGGTAAAGCTCAGGACTGTTCCAATGTTGTCAAAGCTCTCTCTCTCTCTCTCTCTCTCTCTCTCTCTCTCTCTCTCTCTCTCTCTCTCTCTCTCTCTCTTTCATTCTGTCTATCTATCTCTCTCTCTTTTGAATTACCTGCTGGGTCCAAACTCTTTTATGCTCTTGTTGTGACAGGTAGATTTATAAGGCTTGAAATTTGTACAAATCAGTTGTCATTCACCGCGAGCTGTCAATGTGTCAAGCTGTCAGGCCTGCTGTGAGGGGGGTGCCTGGGGGAGGAGGAGGGATACGTGAAGGGGGCAACTGCAGAGAAAAGAAAATGAGTTCAAACAGACCTGAAACAGGGCTCCATTCTTCCTTCTCCGTGCCCCTGTGGAGGAGCCATTGATTTTCCTTGATGTTGAGCAACAGCGTGCCGAAAATGACATGCCTCCTTCACCAATATAGCTTGCTTGCTTATTGTCTTTTAAATGTCAGGAAATCATTTAGAGGAGAATGCCAGGTCCTCGAGTTGTGGCGGTCTCATTGGTGAGCTGCGAATGCTTTGGCACTGCATCCTGTTTGTGTGTGTTTGCACGTCTGTGTAATAGTGGAGTCATGCTGTCGTGTTGATGGGTCTGACTGTCTCCCTCGCTCAGATGTCCCAGCATGAGACAAGGGCGGCAGAGCCCGGCTGCAGAAGATGGGCGGCACTAACCAGTCTGACAGGAAGTGTCTCGCTAGCTTCCCTCCGCAACACTATTGCCAAGCACACACAACATGAATGCAGCTAAATGCCCTCTGCACATTTAAAGACTTGCAGTTTCTTACGCCACGTTGGCGCAAACTCTACGCAACTAATCGCAGACTATGTGTGCCAATTAAAAGTTCATAGAGTAGAGGCTGTGAGATATAGATGCATTGTCTGTTAAATGCACTGGTGTCAAATCTGTCGATCATTCAGTTGACAAAACCTTAAAAATTGGTCAGGGCAAAAAATTCCAGTGGGCAAAAAGCTTTGAGTTGGCTAGTTGACCAAAAGGGTTAGTTCACCAAAAAAATGTAGGTTGTAGTCATTTACTCACTCTCATGTCGTATGATTATCTTTCCTCTAAGGATATTTTAAAAAATGTTCTTTTTTCCATACAATGACAGTGAATGGTGACTATCATTGTGTGACACTTGAGTAATGGGGTCTCCCAAAACTTCTGAGTATTTAAGTTCAATTAACTTGGTTTTCAAGTAGAGTGAACTTAACTATTTAAGTTGAGTTAACTACATGCAAGTAGACTTAACTCAGATTTAAATTTACATGTTGTTTCTACTGTTGTACATTTTAATTGAATTGATTCAATTTTAGATCAAACAACAGCACAGCTCAAATAAAGATGATAACTGATTCTAGGTCAGTTATTAAATAATTATTTACAGAAATGCATATATGCACATAGCTGCACATGCAGAAAGAGAACTGAGATAGTGTGACCAGGGTCCAACTTGACCAAAGAGACACAGATCATCCTAATGGTGATTACATCAATTACGCCAACAACTATTTGCAACAAAGCATAAATAATACAACAAAAGTTCTAAAACATCTGTGAATTCTTATTAACAATTATTTAAATTCCCCAATCTCTTCCTTTTGACCAAGGTAACATAATTCAAGCTGCAAGGGATTGTGGGTATTCCCCATAGCCTCAATTTTTTACTTAGTAGTTTGAGTTATTAACACTTCAAATCTTAAGTCTATGGATTTTTAAGAAAAATAAATTGAATGAACTTAGAGTTATGAGTCCAAAGTTTGACATTTCAAGTAATACTTAATTAAGACAACTTGATTTTTACTGTAATGACTACTTTAGGGTTTACAGTACATGTAGTCAATGAAACAAAGCACATTATTAACTCACATTAACATTCCTAATTACATGAACTGAACTCTGAATAGCATCTTAGCTGGCTCATATAAAATTGGTAAGATTTCCAAATGTTTTGGAACGTTCTTAACTTGAACTGAAATCTGAAATATTAAGCTTTCTAGAACCACTTTTGCTTTAACAAAATCACCATATAATTTACCACTGTATAAAGCTTTAAGGTGACTAAATTCGTTATTTGAAATGAGTTTAAACGTTAGTGTTAAACGTTCTAACGGTTCTTCTGCCTTGTGAAATTCTAGCAGTGCAAAGCTTACAATTTGCACCAACGAGTTCTATGCTAATAGTCCAATGTGTGTTTTGATGGCTGATTGGCTGTTACTGAGGTTTGGCTGAAACTTTCTGCCTAATTTCTATCTCCCTTTGTGTTACAGGTAAGAAGGAATTTAATATGGGCTTGGAACAACACGAGGGTGAGTAAATGATGACATCATTTTCTCTTTGGGTGAACTATCACTTTAAAACTTTAAAGGATGGTGAGCTTCAGTCTTGTAGGGTGTGCTTGTCTTAGATTAAAAGCTCCCAGCGTTTTCTTTAATCATGATCAGGACTGCACTGAAATGTGTTGTGAAAGAAACTTCAGATATTTTCCACTTCAGTTTATTTTACTATTTTTTTTTTTACACATGACATTCACATACACGATTTGAAATAGTCGCTCAGCAGATTTTTTGGAGATTTTTAAATTTTATTTTCTCAAATCAAACATCAGTCACATATTTTTCCTTCAGATGTAATATATGAAAGGGTCTCTTTGAGTTCACCTGTTTAACGCGGGGAACCTCGGTGCCCCCCAAACATAAACAGTGTAAAACATTTGTCACAATACGATTTAATTGTTGGTGGCATGTTTTTGCTACAGATTTACAGTAAGAGCCTCAGATTGGGGTCAGTGTTTTGAAAACCTTAAATCAGACAGGATGCTGTTTGACAGCGCCAACCGTTCTGATGAATATTAATACTATAGTATTCCGCCAAGTAAAATTTGTCCTGTCAACGGCATGATCCTTTGCTATTTATATTTTTCTCTGTTGAAAGAATGAAATCCACCTGGATAACTCTTGAACTGATTATTGACATGACAGCCACTTTATACCATATAGCTCCTCTGAGGAAGAGCTCGATGATATAGCTCAAAAATCTATATTATAAAATTAGATTATATATATATATATATATATATATATATATATATATATATATATATATATTTGCTCCAAAAAGACTTTAAAGATTCATTGTAGATTCAAAGTCGATTAAAATGATCTTTTAAATAATCAGGGTATGTTTTACACACTGTTTTTATAGTGATAAATTATATTTCATAATTTTCATTTGTAAGCACCAATTTAACAATAATTATATATACTGCACACACACACACACACACACACACACACACACACACACACACACACACACACACATATTCAGTATAGTGTATATAGGGTATACTGTATACTTTTTAATCTTTTTGAAAACGATTCATGACAGTTTGTATTGATTCAAAGAAGTGACTAAAAAATACCTAAGTTGATCTCTAATGCCATCTTTTCTGCTGAAGTGCAAATCAGAGGCACTATTAAACATCTGTCTTAAGACGCTTACTAGTTAGTCTTGAGACGAGAAAAAAACTCAAAACACATTTTTTTGCAAACTTAATAGCCAAAGAAAAAGCACATTAAAATCATAATAATATTGCTTATAAATAATCACCAAAGTTATCTCAAATATATTATGAATATTCAATATATCACCAAGCCTACTTCACTTTGCTAATGTTGTCTAAGAAAACTGACAGAAATGTTCCCTAAATTTAGTTTGAGAACTGGCTAATTTGACCGATGAGGCCTTGATTTCCTCCCATAGCTTTGGTGCTCACACTCACATCTCAAGCTTGGCTACCATCCAGCCTTTCCTCCATACACACATCTGGGTTGTGTTGCTTTTACCTTAATTAGCCTTATGATTTTTTTATTTTTTTGGAAGTGGTTAACTGATCTATCATCGGTTGGTGTGAGTTAAAAAAAAGTTGCCGTCCAGGGACAGAGTGGGAAGGTGACACTTGAGCAACAGTCGGTACCAAGAGGTGAAAAATTAATCAAAGATTTCCATATCGCTGTGAGCAGCTGGTCGGCCTGGCCCATGTGCCTTTGAGCGGGAGGTGTCCGCTGAGAGAGGAGCATGACGCAGGCCGAGTTTGTCTTGCAAAAGTGCAGCTGTCCAAAACATGACAGCTACAGCATTAGCGAGGCCATTAAGAGGTGTAGAACATTTCCAGGGAAATGATTTGAAAAATGACAATGCAGGCTCCTGTGGAATATTAATTACAACAAGCAAGCGCCGCAAATAAGTTAAAATCTGCCAGCCCAGAACATAAAGGGATGGCATATTTTGACTCTGCCCCCTCATGTTACAAATTTACAGGGCGTTTTCACACATTTGCCTGTTAAAGAGTGCAGTTTGTTGGCAGTGTACTTTTATTCAGGTTGTTGGCATATAACACACAGATGGAGTTTTTAAATCAACATGAAAATTTTAGGTTAAAACTTGTAAACTTGAGTATATTTTAGCAATATCACAGGAGCAAGAGTGCAATATGGCTCTACATCAGCACTGCTGTGATTCAGCCGCAGGTCGAGTGCCATAGGTAATACCAGCAGTGCTGATTTAGGGCCATATAGCATGATTGTGAGTGTGATATTGCTTATATACAACAGTTCAATGAACAAGTACATTTTTAAATATGTGGAACAACTGAGTATGGTTATAAAATACACATTTGTGCATGGAACTACTTTATGATGCGATGGATCAGAATCTGCTGTTGCTGGTTCAAACCAAATGATGCATCCAAGCCTTCTATAGTAATTAAAAAATGTCACTTTAGAAATAGTATCACAGCTTATGCTGTTTCTACCAAGTTATTGGATAAACAAGTATGAATTTGTGTGTGTGTGTGTGTGTGTGTGTGTATGTGTGTGAGTGTGTGTGTGTGTGTGAGAGAGAGAGAGAGAGAGAGAGAGACATGGAGCTTGTGTGATCACCTCTTGCCACTCCCAAGCAGAGATACTGTCAGCTTTCTGAAGATCAGCTTTCTCAGTAGAAGAATAGTGTCCAAGCGGGGGTAATTCTCCCTATTTTGCAGTAGCCGGTGCGCAAGAGTCTTTCACTATAGAAACCGCAATGTCCTCCACCATTATTAACAGCACCCATTGTGTAATTAATCAGTCTGTTGTGTCTTTCAGCTGTGATGAGCCATAATGCTGAAGTTGTTCATTTAAAGCCATTTCAAGCTATTTCCTATCTTTAGTAGTGTAGTGTAGTGTAGTAAGCGATCACGATGAGCTGTTGTATGTAAACGGCTGATGCAGATTCACTTCACATCACCTAACTGGCTCATATTACACACAAAAATGTATCTTTTGCCACCACCTGTTTGATAACATATGTAATGTAAAAAAAAAAAAAAGACAAACCATAGCTCTTAACACATACGCACTGCTCATACACTTTAGTTTAAAAAGGCACAAACTTAAGTGGAGTGATACACACACACACACAGTGAAGCATCAGAGTGCTGATGGTGTCAGACCATCAGTGTTCATGGGATGTCTCTTGTCTAATCATATTTGAGGACCGGAACTAACTGTTGTAAATAAGAGAAAATATATATTTTAGGTCCTGTAACTGGCCACCGTTTATTTAAAGTTTCCCCCATTTGTTATATTGCATGAAGTTTTTATGAAGTCAAATTAACTGCATGCACAGTCAATAGCTAAATGCTGTTTAATATAGTTTTAGAAGATTTATAGCATCTCACATGGAAGGATGTGTCTGGACATTGTTGCATTTCTTGTTTTTTTTGAATTTATTAGTAGCAGTCATTCATTCTGTTGTTTTGGAGTTTTTTTTATATAGACATCAATGGTTTTGATCTCATTGATGTATATACAGTAACCCTTTGTTTACAGGAAGTTTACCCATTTAAAAAGGCCTGTCTTTTTTATATGAATGCATTGGATTGCACAAATCCCTTGTTTTACATGGAGCATGTTTCACTTGCTAATGGAAGTTTATTGTTGGGAACTTTATTTGCACATCTCGCAAGTAAATCGCATTGCACTACAATGATATTTTAGATGTAATGCATCAGAGAACTTTGTTAGAAGTTTATTTATCCATTGGCAGTCATTTCCTCCATGCCTTTAGCTGAGTAATGATAATTTAATTCGCTCACAAATATGATAGCCACATATCTGATTAAGATACTTGTAAAAAAAAATCTAATAATAATGTATAAAAAAAAATGTATTATTATAATTAGCACTTGTTTATGTTTCTTTCTTCTGCATGTATAGTGCTTGTTTGATCTTACCAATTTTACTAGGGCTGTTAAACTTTAAGCAGATCACCAGATGCTTTTAATGTTGTGCTCATTTAAGCGACAGATAAAATGCAGAATATTATCCTTGTGCTTCTTTTCAGTGGGGGGTTCTATGTGTAGGAAAGAATGCAGGCTTAAATATGCGGTTGTTTAACAGGAGAAAAACGCCTTGAAAGTGAAGTGTTGGCCCATTTAAGTCAGACACCCTGTCTGTGGTATAAGTTCTTTAATGGACACAGAAACAGAGTGTGATGACAGACAAGCATTTTAATGAGGTGACATGTGAATAAATCAAAATGTCTGCATTAGTGCCATTTGTTGCCTTTAATACCTTTTACGCGCACACTTGCAAGCAAAGCCAAAGCACAACAATGCTAAATGGCATAGTTGTAGTGTTTGTTTTTTAGTCTTTGTGTACTGGCATCTGCTACTTGATGGGAAATTTATTTGCAAGGCCCGCTTGTAAATCAGGCGTGTAAAGCAAAACACCAACTAATTAGAATCAAAGGCTCTGAAATCCATAATGGGCTGCCTTCACTCAAAATGGTAACTTTAATTGGTCGTAAATAAACTCTGTGCTGTTTTTGTGTGAGTTGTAAACAGCTGAATGCTTCAATTAAGCAGAAATAATGCGATGATGTGTTAGGGCAGGGTGAAGGAGACGCACTGACATATGGAGATGATCTGCGCTCCACTGTTCGCAGTCAAAGCCACTTTTTTTTGCGCCGTGCGTGAGAAGGGGATATCAATTATTTTGCCAGTGTAATATTATAGTGACTCATAAATAAATGGTTACCCATTCGGTACTAAAAGTTTTCATTAAAATGGCCGAGTTTTTTTATTGACACCGTTGGTTGCCTACGCTGCCGGAATGAGCTAAAATTTATCAGTGTGCTTTTCTGCACCTAATAAATCATCTAAACAGGGGAGCCATATGGAAGATAAGACCTTGAAAATAGGGGCTTCAGCCGAGGAAGAGTCAAGCCGACTGAAATCAAAGCACCATTGACCGACTGTTTTCCCTCTCCTCTTCCTCCGAATATCTGCTGCTTATTTTACACACCATTTTCTTGTTCACCTTATCACCCCTTTGTCACTTGTTTTTCTTCTTTTTTTGGCAGGGGAAGAGAGAGAGAGTGAGAGAGAGAGTGAGAGAGTGAGCTGTGAGCATCGGAGTGGGCAGAGATAAGGCTGAGAGAGAGAGGGAGAGGGAAAGCGAGAGGGTCCAGGGAGGTGCTCTGACTGATGGGGAGGGATGATGTATGTAGCGGCTGTGTCCCCGCTCTCCTCTGGCCCTTTGTCATTAATCATGGCCATTAGCTTCTCTCTTAGCTGCCTTGTCTGCAGCGGGCCTATCAAAAGCCTTCCTTTTCTCTCTCACAGCCCACACCAGGAAAGGCCTCATGCTTTTGCCTTTCTGTCAGGGGCTTTTTTTTTTTTCTCTGCGTACTGTGCCTCATGAATTCTAGTGTAGAAATAGATTCTGACTGATAATAAAGCAAGGTGTCTCAATCCAAAGTGAAAGAGAACTAGAGGCTGCAGAAAGGTGGGAATCAATCATCGATCTTTCCTTCTTTTCAATGACTTAGATAGTAAAGCCCTACGATGTGCAAATGAAACATATATAGCATTGTTTGCTAATCGATGGGTTAAACAAAATGGCTCCTTTCTCATAGACAGTTAATGTAAGCAATAGTTCTTCTTCAGCTCTATAGAGATATATTTGATATTTTATTATACTTTAATGTTAAAGAATTTAGCTATTCCTTTTGATGGACTTGCAAATTGAAATAGCACGTTGCTACCCAACAGATATCATTTTTAAAACTATCAGCCGATTAATCGGTTTTTGGCTTTTTCCACCACCTTAGCACCATCTGCAAAATCCAAAATCGGTTGACCTCTAACCAAAATATCACTTCTTTTGTTTGAGACACCCAGCCAGCCTAACGGATCAACTTTGGTTCAACCAGTAGCCTGAGTTTGGGGCTAGACTACCTTCTCTTTTTTAAACAATAGCAGACAGCCAGGTGTTCTGAAAACCTGTTTGACAACAGTCGTTATTTTTGTAATTTGGTTTGGTTATGCTAGTGCCGCAGAAATACATACTTCACCTCTAATTTTTAAGACAATCTATCATAAATTTAATCGATTACTGTAACTACAGCTCAGAGAATGGGTTCACACCAGGGTGACTTCAGTAGGGATAGATATGTGCCCCAGATTGTTCCCATTGTCTGGGTTAATGAGAATAAACAACAGGCCAGCAGACTGACCATCAGATGTAATAGAGATATATAGCATGCTGCTCCCCATGAGATTCCCTTTCTGCTACCTAAACTGGGACTGACAGATATACTAAAGTCCCATCAGCCTTTGTCCCACTGCCACCAACACTGCCACATCTGACCTCCTCAGTCACCTCTCTCATGCTATAATTGTCCTTCTCAGGTAAATTATAACTAGCTGGAAGTCACCGTCATTATCAAGACACAACGCTTTTCAAACGCAAGCTGATTCGTATTGATTTAGTGCATGGCCGCAGAAATGCCTCTTGCTTTGCGTGGGGGTGTTTATTTACCTTGTAGATACAGTTATATAAAGGTGGGAGAATCAGATGTAACATTTCAGTCTTAAACACTTTATTACATCTTATCCAAAGAACCATATACTGTAAATACTGCTTGAATGAATTCATGTTTCAGTTGATTTGTAATGACTCCCATTTCCTGTTAAATGATTAAATTATTATAAATACTTAATTATATATTTTGTTTTTTTACACTATGGTCTTTTTAACTGTGCAGTATTTTCTTTGACATTATTTGCAATAAATTCTACATTATATTTCCAATAAATTATATTAAAACATTTACATAATTTATTTTTTATTATTGCATATTTTTATTATCTTCTTGCGTATTTGTTAGTGCTCAGTAGACGTCGATTTTTGATTTGTTAGATTCCGATGACTAAGGTGGTGGGAAAGGCTGATCTTTTTTAAAATAACATATTTATAGAATGTCAAAAAATTTATTGTTTTTTCCTTTTTTTTTTTTTTTTTGTATTTTTTTTTTCTCCCCAATTTGGAATGCCCAATTTCCAATGCACCCTAGGTCCTCGTGCTGGCGTAGTGACTCAATCCGGGTGGTGGAGGACGAATCTCAGTTGCCTCCGCGTCTAAGACCGTCAATCCACACATCTTATCACTTGGCTTGTTGAGAGCGCTACCTTGGAGATGTAGCACATGTGGAGGCCCACGCAATTCTCTGCAGCATCCACGCACAACTCACCACACGCCCCACCCAGAGTGAAAACCACACATTATTTGCAACCATACAATTTGGTTGCTTAGGGGACCTGGCTGGAGTCACTCAGCACAACCTGGATTCAAACTTGTGACTCCTGGGGTGTTAGTCAGCGTCAATACTCGCTAAACTACACAGGCCCCCTGTCTTGTTCTTTTCTTGCTATGACAGGCACAAACAGAGAGTCCTAAATGAATAAAATCCCAGATGCAGTTTATTGTTCAACAAAAATCCCCAAAATAACCAGAAAAAAAATTAAGATTTGGTGCATAACGTGGGACTTTTAAGTATAAACAAACCCGAAGCACACCGGGAACTCTTATTTTGAAATGACAAAATTACGAAAAGCTATCTGTAACTATTGCCATAGATTTTTGCTGATAGCGATAGTTTCAAAAAGCAACTATCGGCACAGATTAAATTGGTAAAACCGAAATATTGGCTACCTCTAGTACTCAGAGCTACTTTTAACCAAAACACATTCCATGTGTTTGGAGCATTCTAAAATGCTCCTAACACTTTGATTCTAATAATTGACCAATTCTTTGTTCAGAATGAGCTCAGGTAGCAGTTCATTTGAAAAAGGTGTGTTATATTTTATCACTGTCTGCAGAGTGTGGCTTCTTTGTCCCGACGGCTTTATAAAGGCCAGATCAGCACTTGTCTCTACACACTTAAAGTGACTCTTGTTAGGCTATGTGCATGAAGATGACTGATTTTGACAAGGCAATTTAAATTTTTGTAAAATACAATCTGCGCTAGCTGCGCCGATTTAGACCAGATTAAGCTGTTTGTCTCAGTCAACAGATAACCGTTGCAATCTATCCCCTGCTCTGAGTTTTCCAATATCATGTCCCTCTGCCCTGCCCATGGGGACCAGGAATTAAACGGGAATATAGAGAGCAAAATTGCAGCTTCAACTTCACAGAGACCCACAATTACTGAATCATGCAGATGTCAGTAATTCCATAAAACTGATATGGGCTAATGAAAACATCTGACTGGTAGATGGCGCCTGGATTTATGGCTGCATTAGAGGAGAGAGGCTGAGAGGACAGTTTTGTAGCATTGCTCCTGTTGTTTCACACTCATAAAGGGCCAGATCAATTAGCATCTGCAAGCGTCTGACAATGCTTTTATAGCTGCATGAAAAATGCATGCGTTTCAGTGGCCATTAGGCATCTACATATATGATTTCATGTGAGTGTACATTTAGTATGATGTATTGCTCTATCATCATGTTGCTCCATATCAGCAGTAAAACATGGCCTTTCTCATAGTGCCATAATAAAACTGTTCAGGCAGCCCATAATGTTTGTCCTCAACTTTGACAATTAAAATGACCAAAGAATGATTGCTTTTTAGATCTGCACATATTGAATGACTAAGACCAACAGCCCAGTTCAGAAAAAATCCACCAGTGGGATAAAGTAGTATTGTTATTGACCCCTTAGAATCAAATGACACTTGTGTTGATATTAATCCAGGTCTTTTAGCTTTGATGGCATTTTAATGCTATGTTACTACTTAAAGCTAACAAAATTAACTTTTAGCATATTTTTATGCTAAAAGTTCTGTGTTCAATACAATTCAAGCTCAATTGACAGCATTTGTAGCATAATTTTGATTACCACACAGACTAATTTTGACTCGTCCTTCATGTATAAAATATATATATATATATAAAAAAAGGAAAAATGGTGGTTACAGTAAGGCACTTATAATGAAAGTGACCGTGGTGAGTCAATACACATTAAAATACAGACTGTTTCAAAAGTACACACAATCTTAATGTGATCAAATGGCTTAAAGGGTTCATGTGCATTGCAATGAATTACAAGGAAGTTGTAATATTAAATATAATTTTAATAACTTTACTCTGAAAAAGTTAATGTTTACATCTTGTGGCTATACTTTTGAAACAATATGTATTTTAACATTTATGTACTGGACCGATTCACTTCCCAGTGTTTCTGCTGGTCTTAAAAAGGTCTTAAATTGGAGCAACAAGTCTTTAATTCATAAGGTCATGGCATCATACAACATGGCCTGTTGTATGAGGGATTGTTTTCACATTGCGGGATTGTTTTCTCGTTGCATTTAAGTAGGGTTACCAGACGTCCCGTTTAGGAAGAGGTGTGTTCCGGTGTCCCGTGAATTCTCTAAACATTGTAATTATGCCCTGGTTTCAGCTGGTAGGCTCACTGATTTTTTTTGTACTTACGTTTGATGTACTCATTTTCCTTCTCGCTATTGTCTTTGGTATCGTTTGCAGAGGAGAGAAGCAATTTTGAAGTGTTGCACGTTGATTTGACGATACTTTCATTCTAGTCTTTCTGCAAATCTGCTGAAATGTATCTGGATAACATGGCAATGATGTCATATGGTTGTCGCACACTCTTTGTCATCCTGTCAGTCAGCACAAGTAGAAATGCACCAATAAGAATTTGTTTTCAACAATGCGATTAAAGAAGCGATCATTTTTCTGTAATGTTCATTTCAGATAGTATAGAATAGAACCGTGAAAAAACTAAATCTAAAATAAAATGTATAGTTTCACAAACTAAAAAAACCTATACATTTAAGTGCAGAAGTTTGCATAATCCTTTTGTTTTTACAAATAGCCTATAAGATATTATATATTTTATGTAGTACAGCCCTTCAAAAGCTACACAACACAAAATGTACACTTATTTACACAAATCATCCTGTTCAAATGTTTGTACCCCTTGGTTCTTCTTATGTTGCCTTCTTGAGCATCAATAATTGTTTGCACCTTTTGTAATAGTTGTGTATTTGTCTCTCAATTGTCAAAATCTGGAGCTCATGTACAGTATAGCCACTATTGGGAAGAACTCAAATGTGCAGAAGATGCAGAGAAACCAAATAATCTGACTGTAGTTGGGGTTTTTCTTAAGAAAAGTGGACATCTTCACTGCTCAGGACAAAGCAGGGATTCATGAACCATTATTACACAAACAGTCATTGATCATTGAGAAAGCAACGCACCATATTAGAAACCAAGGCAATGTAAACTTAACAAGATCATGTGTGTAAATTCAGTTACTATTTTGTCATGTGGAATATATGTGAGGATGTGTTATGTCAAATAGCTTCTTCGGGGCAGTACCTAATTAAAAACAAAATGCAGTTTTTATGATCCCTTGTTTAAAAACACATTGATTCCTTACAATTTCTTTAGTTGGTCTTAAAAAGGTCTTGAAGTCTTACATTTAGCTTAATGAAACCTGCAGAAATCCTGCTTCCATTTTAAACACCTTACTGTAACCACCATTTTTATTTATTTATTTATTTTATATATAAAGGAGGAATTACTTTTTATTTCTGTGGTGATCAACATTATGCCACAAATGCTGTCGATATAGCCCAACTTCTACTGAACATTCCTTTTAAATTTTAGACCAAACTAATTCTTCCTAGAATAAGAATATTGCTAAACTAAAGCCTATTGGCTGTATTGAAAATGGGACGTGTCCATCTGTATGTCCCGCCCAATATTCCTGTTTAAATAGGAAATACTTCCGCACAGCACAAGAAAGAAAACTCTATGTGTCAAACCAATACATGCTGTCTTTGTACAGTACTCTATGTTCTTTTTGAAGAAAAAGAAATTTACCACTAATGGGATTTGAGCATGATGTAATCTTTAAGGAATATGCTATGAGTAGTTATTTAGTCTTTGATGAGACATGGATACGGTGAGCCGCACACCCTTATTTTAGTGATTTATGTGGAAAGACAGTGCACTCTTTTATTATTAATCCTCAAATAGTGAAATGATCTCATTGTGTCTTCTCAACCCTCTATTTTTCCCTAGACTCATTACTGTCTTAGATAACTTCTCCCCTCTTCCTTAAGCCATACGTCTAATTCTAATTAAACAGGCATTATGTCTACATGCCCCCCACCCCCTTCGATGCTATCAGGCCTCTTATTACAGTAATAAGTGTGAGTAGAATCTCACACTGCCTTCTCATACATGGTCACTGGCAGAATGAGTGGGATTTGCATAACCTGTTAAAGAGATACATACGGCCCGGCCTGATTGAATTTCACCTCGCCGTGCTGTTAATTAATAATGCTGTGGATGTGACAGGCCTTTATCATGTGCTGTGAATTGGTGATGATGTCTGTGTTAGTGGGGACTCGGGCAGGCGCTGGCATTATGCCACCAATGGGCCGTGCGCTAATGAAGTAGTCACTGGGAGAGACTCGCTCCATGAACAAATCATTACTGGACAGCGCGGCAGCCCAGCAGAAGTGGACTGATGGAAGAGCTAATGATGATCTCGGAATAAGTCATGTTAGAGTGTTGACTGTGAGGTGGGCTGTTTGTAGCACTGAATGGAAGCGGTGTGGTGCTTTGTCTGGACGAGACAGAATGATTGCAAAATTAAAAAACTGAAATGTTCACACATCAAATTTTATTCGCTATGTACGCATATCACAGATAAATTTAAGGCCTGTTTCACACCGCACATGAAAGTGCATTAGCTGCAACAGCGGGCACACATTGTGCTTTCACACTGACATAGATTCTACTGTGTGAATAAAGTGAAAACAAAAATTGAGGATATGGGCGCCATAATAAATAAGCGGCGCTTACGCATGCGGTGTGAAACAGGCCTACATATTCTCAGGACATCTCGTAATAATTCATAGGAGATTGTAAAATCGTAAGATATGGTATGACTTGCCTCTTACAAAAATGTACTTCTATTTCTATAGAGACTAACCAATCAACAAAGGCAATTTTAAAATGTAGATATTACAGGCATCACATTTTAGCTTTTTATCCAATACCTTATTTTAAGAAAGGAAACATCTGTGAACAAATTTGGTTACACAATTACTTATGTATGTCAATAACCTTTAATGGTAACACTTTGTTAAAAAAACAGGTGTCATGAACAAACAATTAACAATCACTTATTAATTAAAACTACAATTGTTCATTGTTAGTTCATGTTAGTTCATAGTGTGTTAACTAATACAACCTTGGATTTTTAATATGTAGTTGTATATGTTGAAAGTAACTTTAACCAAGATTAATAAATGTTTAGTAAGTATTGCTTGTTGTTTGTTCATGCTAACTAATGTTGTTAGCTATTGCAAACAATTGGAACCTTGTTGTAAAGTGTTACCCCTTTAACACTCTTTCCTCTTCTCCTAGTAAAATCATGGTTAGGATTAAGGTTTGGGTAAGGTGCTATACTTTATATTTAGGTTTAGGTTTGAGTTTGTGGTTAAACTTTTTTTTAAACCAACTGTTTCGTTGGTTTGTTTAGTTTTCTCTGTGGACGTAAAAGTTGAATGTTTTTGTGCGAGCCAACTCTTATGATTTCTTAGGATTTTGCCTTTCTGTACTAACTATTACAACTTTTCATGACATTAGGCCATAATTTTGGGTTTCATGGCAAGGCCTTATTTTGTGATCCAATGATGCTTTGTTCAAGGTTACCTCTGTAGCAAAACTATGTATGCACAACATCACCCACTTCTTTAAATGTCCTAGCTCCATATGCATGGGAATGTGTGTATGGCGGCACTGCCAGCTGCTGTGGCTTAATATTCCACCTCTCTTTTCCATCCCCTGTCCTCTTGGCCTCTACCAGTTTTACAGCCAAATTAGGGACCTGTAATTGGCAATTATGTTGATATTTTTATGATATCAATAAACGCTGGTCCAGCCACAGATGGTTTGATACATATAAACATGGAATGACATGGCAATCTGCCAAATTGAGGAAGATAGAGACATCCACACTTGGGACAGAGGTTACAGGGATGATAGGTTTTGTTTTAGAGGGAGGAAACGTACTGGACCAACTATTTGTTTTTAAAGTAATAGGTCAACCAAAAACAGCAATTCTGTAATAATTTACTCACCCAAACCCTTATGACACAAAATAAAATATTTTTAAGGATGTACTGGTTGCTCTTTTTTTTTTTTTTCACAAATTTGCAAAGAATAGGGACTGGAGATTTCAAAAGCACCACAAAAGTATCAAAAGTGAACTACAAGATATGACTTGTGTGCTTTATTCCAAGTCTTCTGAAGTTATAGGGATGAAAGTTGTGTTTCAAGCAGCCAGAACGTTCTTTAACATTTCTCTTTTTGTGTTTCAAAGAAGAAAAAGAGTCTAGTTTTGAAAGAAAATTAGTTTGAGGAAATTTGACAGTGTCCTAAAATGTGCTTCATGTTTACCCTGAATGACCTCAACTTTGTATAGTACCACACAAGCTGACGTTGCCATACCAACTTTTGTTGCATTACTAACGAGACACCATAGTTCAGTTATAAGGAAATGACTATTAAGACCTTGTCTTTCAGAGGGTTTAGATACCCTTGGTGTGTATTGGTTTTGTTTTGGCTCCAAACCCTCATGCAGAACATAGTGAGGTGTTTGTGAATGGAAACAATCTGACTGCAGCTGGTCCAGGTTCAGATTCTGCAGTCTGTGGACTCACGGAGCCAAAGTTAACAATATTTAACAAGTTATTGCTGCTGTTTTAGCAGCAGATTGCATTGTTGCCAGAAGCAATTACCGCAGCAAAAACAACCTAACTATGTGTAAATGACCAGAGCTCCTCTGTGGATATCATATTGCAATGGATAAATTATTTATCCTTTCACCAAACGTATGCAGATGAAAAATGACAGATGTTCCACAGTTAGTCGAATTAGCATTAAATTCCAAAAACATACATCAGAAATCTGCACGTTCATGGTCGATAAATTATATAAATATTTGACTCTGTGCAGTCTTTGCAATGCTAGCTTATGCACTTGAACGAGTCTCAACCCAAATAAATTGAAATACAATGGGGGATTTATAAAAGCAGCTTTTTATTTTGTAAAGATGACAAAAAACATCCCAAAACAAACTAAACCAGGCACTGCGGATATAGTAATAACAATGAACAACTCCAAGCATTACGATCGCTAACCACTCAAAGAAACGTATGTCCAAATATAAGGTCCCATTACAGTGTTTTATAGCTTGTTTACTGACATTATGTAGCGTCTTCAAAGGTAATACTGAATTCCTCCAGCTTTAAATTGGTTCTACTAAATCAGACGCACCCTCCGTAGAGGACACGGGAGGCTCCTCTGCATCTTTAATGTTGCATGTCATTCCAGAGCCGCGGATGCCGGTACACTCTTAATCTTGTCTGAAATGGAGGAAACGTCGTCGTGCAATAGCGCTGTCTTCATTTGAGGGTAACTTATGGAAGTAATATATTCCACCATGCACCAGATCATCTGTGATGATGTAAACATACTCAAGGGGACAGACGGGCTGCATGAAGATTTTTGCCTGCATTTTCTCATGGATATAGTCATTTCCTCCACAGCTGTTTGCATTTAATACTTGCCATATTTATATTACGTGAATCACAGAGTGTGATTTGTGTTCTTTTGCATTTACCTCGAGCCTCGAAATGCAGAAATCCACGGTCTCCTAGTTTGTTGGCTTAGCTGATACAATTAAGCGAACGCAAGGACTCGCTCTCCTGCTGTGGATGTTTTGAGAGTAACAAGTTAAAATGCATGGACCAGGGGAATGTTGTCTCCTATAATACTCTTTTATTGTATTGAATTCAAATTGCGGTAATGGTCCTCCCTCTGTGCAGTTTGTCTAAATGAGCACAAGTCATTATTCTAAAACCCCAAGCACTCCTTAAGCTTTTGCAGACATTATTGGACAGATATCTCTTTAAACACAACAAATAGGTGGCCCGTGACAGAAATAAGGTGTAAGCATTCAATACCTCTTTTTTCTCTCCCCCTCTCTCCCCCAATCTCTTTCTCTCAGCAATACAAAGCCATGCATAATGTGCAGTCTGATTAGTGTTGTGGAGCACACCAGCCCCCCGTCCTATACATCACGGTGGCGAGCTCAGCTGTGCCGTGAGAGAAGTGAACTCTGGGATTGGGCCGGCTGAAGTTGATTAATCGGTCGGTGCGGGTGAGAGACTCCAGGGCCAAGCAGTAGGTCCATCCTCATGGCATGTGATGTTGATTGGCTTTGTCCTGCGCGGCCGCGCTGGAGGAGCGGACATTAAGATTAAGTGATGCTGTCGTGTCGGCGAGTGCTGCACTGCATCATTCGGAGGGAGAGACAGCTGCGGTGCTTAATCCTTCATCGCTAGGGGAGGCCTGCCAGCCCAGAGATATACAGCCAAAGATAACCCTCCATAACTTCTGCTAAAGATCAGGAAACTTTGAATTCACATCCATCTGCTCCTCAAGCTTCGTTTTTAAAAAATGAGCAATCGCTCCTCTGCAAAATGTAAAAAGCGAATGTAGAGGGATGGCGAGATTAATTGGGAAACTGCATGTGTGTGTGCAGTGCATGAATAACCTTTACTGCTAATAGCCTTCATTGCTCTCTCTAAACTATGGCTGCTTTGCAATGTTTAAATGCCATGAATGCATTTGAGCACATCCATACACTAAAACTATGCAGCCAAATTTCATCGTGCAAAGCTATAGGGCTAGGGTTTTCAACCAAGGGCCTGTGAAGGTACTTCAGGGCTACTCATATTAAATTTTAATGAACACAAACTATGATCTGGTAAGTTTTATGTAATGTAATAATGTAAGTTCATGCTTTTAATGACTGTTATAAACAGTGTTGGGTGAGTTCATGAAAAAGTAATCCCCTACAATTTACTTCTATAAAGTGTACATTAGATTACTCATTAGTCAACGAAAAGTAGTCACATTACTAATTACTGTACTTCTAAGTTACTTACACTTTTCTCAGAAAAGTTAGTTTTTCCACTGAAAGTAATCAAAATGATTTCAATATTTCCGCGTTTCTCCCTTACAGGGGCCCATTAGGGGGTGCACACCTTTCAGATGTCATAAAAACACAGACAGACATGTATATTAACATGTTCCTGTTTTTAATGTGATATACATAAATAATATTAGTAGTGTAAAGATATTTAGAAATATGTGCAACCCAAGTAATGTACTTAAAAGTGATTTACTTAATTGTCACAATGTAATCTGATTACCGCAATGTGCAGTAAAAATGTAATGTGTTACACTACTTTTGATAAAAAATTGATTTACTGAATACAACAAATGAATTCATAATCATAATACAACCAACTCTTCTAATAAAGTTTTACCAAGAAAATCTTGCTGTTTCATATCAGGGGTCCCTAAATTGGGACCGTAAGCGTCCCCGGGTTTTTAATGCTTTAATACCTCTGCTGTATACTTGCAACAGTCACAGTACTTAGTCCATTTTTTGTTAATGTTGTTGATTATACACATCTGTTTCTACTGTGTGTTTTATAGTGGCATCTGTTCTGTAAATCATAAGGCATCATTGAAATCCCATTTGAAACTGCGCTTTTAAGAGAACTGCTGCTTTCATTACTCACATGTAATCATTCTTCATTTATGCATACGTTTCCCATTAAAATGCAATCAATGTATTGCTCCAAGATCTGACCTAAAGTGTTTTGAATACATAACACTTTTTCCAAAGTCACATAATATCCAACAGCAGTACTAAAGCTTTCTTTCTGTAAGGTGAACAGCATTGGCCCTCAGGCCTCCGTACCTGATTAGTCATCTTCTCTTTTTGCCAGCCACCTAATCATTAACTCTGCATGTGCCAATCGACTGGCATGTCCTGCCAACACCCTTCACATTGTTCCAGTGAAATGGATGATATTTATTTTACAGTGGCTAGAGGAAGAGACTGGGTCGTATATGAGAAAATAAATCTAGTGTGGAGCCCGAGCTGAATGATTATTTTCTATGCAGCGATGGGTGGCGTCAGCATGTTTCAGACTGCTGGCCTTTGCATGTTTGCAGCTGGCTTGATGCAGCTGTCAGCCAGTGATTGATGAGTATCATCATTTAAAGTGTAAAAGAAAACGTCTCTGTGAAGGCAGACATGATGAACTGCCGCCTGCTGGCTCTCACAGACACGCTCAACCTTTCCTCCCCTCCCCTTGAGCTCTCTCTCTCTCTCTCTCTCTCTCTCTGTCTGTCTTATGCATTCTGTCTTATTCTTGACTCATATTTCACTCTGTCTATCTCTCTTCTTGTTTTAAAGTTCTTTAGAACTGTGTGTGTGTGTGTGTATATATATATATATATATATATATATATATATATATATATATATATATATATATATATATATACATACACACACACACACACACACTGGCCCAGCCAAAAGTTTGGAATAATGTACAGATTTTTCTCTTATGGAAAGAAATTTGAACTTCTGTTCACCAAAGTGGCATTCAACTGATCACAATGTATAGTCGGGACATTAATAATGTGAAAATGTATTATTACAATTTGAAAAAAATATTCAGAACTTCTTCAAAGTTCGCAAAAAATCCTCCATGTGCAGCAATGACAGATTTGCAGATCTTTGGCATTCTAGCTGTCAGTTTGTCTAAATACTCAGGTGACATTTCACCCCACACTTTCTGTAGCACTTGCCATAGATGTGGCTGTCTTGTCGGGCACTTCTCACACACATTAAAGTCTAGCTGATCCCGCAAAAGCTCAATGGGGTTCAGATCCATAACACTCTTTTCCAATTATCTGTTGTCCAATGTCTGTGTTTCTTTGCCCACTCTAACCTTTTGTTTTTCTGTTTCAAAAGTGTCTTTTTCTTTGCAATTCTTCCCATAAGGCTGCACCCCAAGTATTCTCTTTACTGTTGTACATGAAACTGGTTTTGAGCGGGTAGAATTCAATGAAGCTGTCAGCTGAGGAAATGTGAGGCATCTATTTCTCAAACTAGAGACTCTGATGTACTTATCCTCTTGTTTAGTTGTACACCTTCCACATCTCTTTCTGTCCTTGTTAGAGCCAGTTGTTCTTTGTCTTTGAAGATTGTAGTGTACACCTTTGTATGAAATCTTCAGTTTTTTGGCAGTTTCAAGCATTGCATAGCCTTCATTCCTCAAAACAATGATTGACCGATGAGTTTCTAGAGAAAGCTTCTTTTTTGCCATTTTTGACCTGATGTTGATCTTAAGACATGCCAGTCTATTGCATACTGTGTCTGATATAATGGCAAGTGATTTTCTAGAACCAAATTAGCAATTTAGCATGATTACTGAAGGATAAGGTGTTGGAGTGATGGCTGCTGGAAATGGGACCTGTCTAGATTTGATCAAAAATGACTTTTCAAATAGTGATGGTGCTGTTTTTTACATCAGTGATGTCCTGACTATACTTTGTGATCAGTTGAATGCCACTTTAGTGAATTAAAGTACCAATTTCCTTCCAAAACAGCAAAATCTGTACATTATTCCACATTTTCTCTGGCATTTTGTGTGTGTGTGTGCGTGTGTGTGTACAAATGTGAATTGATTTATTTGTGAAGTTCAGAAATTGTCATTTTTAGAATAAAATAAATAAAGGAAAATGTATAAATAATTGATTAAATAAAAAAACAAATGAGTAAGTAAAGAAATAAATATATATAACTCTCAAAGAAAATAAAAATAAAGGTGCCAGTAACTGTTTATAATAATATAATAATAATTACTTAAATAATGCAAAAGAATAAAATAAACGTTCAGTAGATATAAATGGACGTTTAAATGTAAATAGACATGCATCTCTCTATCTTTCTCATGCATTTGTCTTGTTCTTCACCATTATCTCTCTCTCCCTCTTGTACCTTCCTTCCCAGAATGCGGCAGAAGTCATCAGAAGTGGGCCGTTCTGATCCCTCTTAGGCCTTTTGCTTTGATAGTTGTCAGATCATATGAAACGTCAAAATTCCCTTGGCCTGTGAGAGGGGATATATTTAGTGTGGGCCACTGCATACTTACACAGCACCTCTGACAGTGACATATTAGTTCTGCTGTCTCCTGCAATCTGATATCTTTAAATTTGCCACCTTGTTAAGTTTTGATTAATGCGATTCCATTTCGGCAGAGTAATTGGCTGGGCCTGTTGGTAGAAAATGCCCAGGCTCTCGGCGGAACAAATGCGGGACATGCTAATGAGGGAATGAGCCTGTTATATTGATGACACCGAGTGACAGTTATTAATGATTGTTATGATAAACAGACGAGTGCAAATCTGGATGAGTCTGGCAAAAGTGACAGTTTAAAAATAACCAGCATTGGAAAGTACTAACGAAGTAATATACTGTTAGGAAAACAATCATGCAGGTTGTCAAAGGAAGAAGTGTAATTACTAGGAAACACGGGCTGCCAGGGAGGACTAGGAGCTGCACTGTAATGAATCAAGAGGAATATGTTGTGACAGTGGTACTGGATTGATATGCTCTATTAATTGGATCTTTTCTTTTGCTTTAACCATAAAGGACGCTACATCATGAATGGCATGCTGTTTGATGCCTCTAAACATCCCAAAGGAACTGGATTTACAAGCGAACTGGTTTTGTTTTGTAAGAATTGGTCCCATAGGAACTCAATCTAAAAACATTGGGGTTTTTGTATTTTTAACAATTGCCACTGTTTATCTGCGTGGTCGATGTGCTCTTAATGTACAATAAAGCATGTGGGTTGGCTTACATAGGAAAAGGGAAATGTTAGTTTAGCTGGGGTGCATTGTTTGGTATGACTAATTTGTCATAGTGCTTTGAAATCCTTTTGTGTTCTGTTTCTTTGAATGTTTTGAAAAAAAAATACATTTGTTAGATCTACCTCAGACCAAGTGGTGCTAGGAATCTTGCATGCAAAATAAGCCATTAACACTCCTAGTAGCAATTACATTGTTCCCTGTGGTGATGTTTCTGTGTGGTTTTCTCCGTCAAAATGGTGGAATTCTGAAATTCATGGGCATGTTTATTATGTGAAGAATGTTCATGCTTTGAGAGGTGGGACAAGCTGCATGTTTGATTGGTCTGTCATCATGTGTGAACTTTGTGTGACAGGGGAGTCATAAAACTGCCTTACTCTGGAATGTGATGATCAGATGACTCTGTTGACCTGTGAGTGAACTTTTGCTGCTGTTGATTTAGGAGCCAGAGATCAAAGCGATGGACAAACATACCCATCTGACACAAGGTAGCGTATACCTCCGATTTCATTTTCTGCCCCTGCAAAATTTTCCACCATTTTGAATTTTCAAACATACTTTTTCAAACTCATCCTAGACCATTTGTCTGAATCGCACGCAAAAATATATACATCATCTACAGACCCTCCTAACAAAAGTTATCAAAATAATTTTCATAAGTTAAACCGTTCCAAAGATATTAGCAATAAAATTCCTTCGTTTGAACATACTTTGTTTCATTGATCAGTATTTACTCAACGCAAAGTCCAAACATAATGAACCCGGTACACATAGTCAACACATACGTTGTACAATTCTGCCCATAGAGGGCACTACAACTAAAAAAAATATAATAACTCTGCAGCCATTTCATTGACAAAGTACAAATTATATATGTACCTTAACAGCCAATAAAACTTTAGCACCTAATAACTTGAACTGTGAATGGCCGATGGTCATGAATGTCACTATACACAAGAAGGATCTCTACAAGAAATATATAAAATGTTGTGAGAATTGGCCACACGGTGGCGCTATAAAAAGCTAATTTGTATTTTTGCTAATAACTCCGGATCCGTATAGGCTGGAATAATTTTTCTTAGCTTCTCCAAATCCTTCAGTGCTCCAAAATCATGGATCATGAATCATGTCACATGGATTTCCATTTCTGCATGAAAACTTTTCAACCAATTATATGAGTGAATATAAAAGATATGAGCAAATACATTTTTGGGTGTGGCTTGTAATTACTATTTGGCCTGTATTCTGTGAGGGGAAAGATTCAATCTTAACAAAACTTAAAACTAATGGACGAGAGAACATTCTGAAATGTCGTATATTTTTGATGCTAGTGGGTGCAATAACTTAAGAAAATCCTATTTGTGCCACTGTGAGTAAGACAGTTAGGGTTTGATTTAGGGTTAGGATTCCACAGGATCTTTTCTGTCAAATAATTTTTCCATATGTGCTTGGCCCCTGACAATTGCTGCTTGCGGCAATATTTGTATTTTATTTTCTGCAGCGTCAAAAGGGCAAAGGTGGTGTTTAACCATTATTACATACAAATTGCATTGGAGTAAAAAAAAAAAAAAAATGAACGTAATTAACGTGGATTTTTAGTTTGGTTTGATTTCTTTCTCTTTATTTTTTTATGAAATATGTTTTATCTTTAAGCTTTGAGGTCAAATATATGCTAGCGTACACACAAAAGCAGTCTTTATCTTTCTCAGTCTTTCTCTTGTAGGAAAATGGAGCAAATACACTGAAAACATTTTTTTAGATGATTTTTAAGATTTACACATTACACATAACACAATTCCATTAAATTCAATTGTGTTTTGTTTAACAAAATTTAAATATTACATTTAAATTATTTCGTTTTTTATTTTATTTAAATTAATTTAAGAATTTCGTTTAAATATTAAAGGTTTTATTGAGTGTATATTGATGATTCATCTTGTGCTGATAAGTGCATACCATTTTTTGTCTTATTAAATTTTCTGTACAATGAAAATGTCCCTCCCCCTAATAACATCTACATCTGATTATAGCATTATTAAGTAGCAAATCTTGGTTGGTGATGTAAACTTAAGACTTACGATTATAAAAATAAAGGAATGAACCTGTTAATATGTCACACTCCAACTTCCTGTTTCAATAGGAAATATGTCAACACAGGATAGAAAACTGCACTCATACCGTTTCGTTGGATCTTTAAGGTTGCTTTTAAAAATGTCCTGCAACATGCTTTCCTTTAACTTCCAGTAGTCATTCAAAGTCCTTTATTTGACTTCTACCTAATCTAGAGCCCATGAACTTTTAAGGTATCATTACGAAAAGGCCTTAATGACACTGAGGAGTAATTTGTAAAGGAATAACATTAATCTCTTCCCAATTCACACACTCGTGCTACACTTTTAAGGTTGATTACCTATAAAAATAGATCAGAATGGACTCATAAATCACACTATTATTACAGTGTCACTTTTACCACAAATTATAGTGATTAAACTGACTCCTATCTCTATCCGCTTTTAAGTTTAGTGGCCTGGAAATGCTCAAATGTACGTTAAATAAGAGTCATTGAGCTCACTCGTGTTTGCAGGTGTACAATGACTTGAACACGAGAGATCAACTGAATTTAAAGCCGTATTACTGTGTCAGACTGCAAGAGTACATCAGTCAAACCCTTCAGCCATATATAGAATATAGCTATATCTCTATGTACACTTTGTTGTCTAAAGGGTAGTTCACACAGAACTCATATTTGCATCTGTCTGCACTGTTTAATAATTGTTTTTCTATGTAAACATGCGGTAGATGGACATCTTTAAAAGTCTTGTGCATGAGCTCCATGTTCTTAAGATCCAGTGTCAAGTTAAAAGAAACTAAAAAA
Source organism: Moxostoma hubbsi (assembly GCA_032164185.1). Classification (NCBI taxonomy): domain Eukaryota; kingdom Metazoa; phylum Chordata; class Actinopteri; order Cypriniformes; family Catostomidae; genus Moxostoma; species Moxostoma hubbsi. Next base: position 29,344,556 of record JAVLUX010000021.1, read on the forward strand.
ATGGTCATCGGGCTCTCTGAAGTATCAGCACTATGAAGTCACGTGCTTTTCTTTGACCATTTTTACAAATTGAATGCACTTAACATCATATTATCTGCAAAGAACATACACCAATGCAAGTGAAAACACTGGGAACCGGAAAAAGTAAACAGGCTTCCGTTAGGAATCGTGGACAATTCCTCATGCTGGAAAAGAGTGGATAAAATGGATAGTTTCATCTCTAAATTCTGATTAGTTGAGCCATGTTCAAAAGCCATTGTGAAATTCCAAAAATGCACACCTTTGACTGCATTCTATATTAATGTGCCAAGTTGCTACATTGCTTGGCATCCATAATCAGCCGGGCTTATGAAATATTTTACTTAGTAGAAGAATTGTTTATTACATTTATTAATTGTTGAACATGTATTGATTTATTGAACATTTTTATATAGCTATTGCTGCTGTTTTATAAAAGCAATATGCCACTTGATGCTGAGCATTACAATGATTTTAACCAAGGAAATTTAATACATTGATTATGGAATGTTATAATTCATTGCAATTTCTATAATAATGCTGAATGATTTAGGCATTCTAATCCAAATTCTTGACCTTTTTTTTTATTGTAAATTCCACTAAACTCACCAAGTTAATTGTAGTAAATTATATTGTAAATTGTAACAAATAAATTGTCACTCCACTTACATTTAAATAATTATAAATTATACATATTGTTCAATAACTCAAGTTATTATATCGAACCGAATCTTGAAAATGTACGATTTCTCATTTAGTAAAGAATCATAATGTAATATAATCATTTTCAGGTCAAATATTTACCCCCTTTGTGTCGAGGCCTGGTCCATTATGTTTCAAATGCACCATGCACAGTCATTCTAATGTGCTCTTGAGTTATTCACAAGTATGCAGAAGTGCTCCATACAATCTATCTTCAAAAATGTAAAGGCTTTTCTCACTAATTTGGATAATTGTTTTGGTGATTAGGTCATGCAAGTGAAAATAACCATGGTGATATGCTGACAGAATGACACTGTGTGATATATGCTCAGGGCTGCAAAACTGATCATTTTGTCCCATTTCTGTTCAGAGTTACAACTATTTTGACATCACATGTTTTACCCTCACAAGGGTTTAAAGCCCCCCCCCCCTCCCCCTCCCCCGCTGATGACAGGTGCATAATAATTTTGCTCCAGCAGAACAATTGAACTGGCAGCAGTTTAAGAAACTTGGACAGGACAAAAGGACAAACAGTTTTCCAAATGAGACACCCAGCCAACTTTACTGCAGACTTTTTATTACGAAGTGCAAAGACCTGGTTTTCATCATCCTCTGGAGCACTGGGGTGATGGCCCCCAAACGCTGCTTGAGCGACCCTCCTCTTTTGATAAATGTTCTTTGAAAGTGTTCTTTTTTCTTCCGAAATCAGTATCCAAGAACTTCAAACTGAAACTAAAGCACTTTAGCACAATTATCTTGAGCTAGAGGTGGTTCACATATGCATGCTCGCACTCTTTTTAGTACAGCACCATATAAGTAGCTCTCAGCCTCTCCATTCCTCCTTTGACAAACACTTAAAGGGATAGTTTACCCAAAAGTGGAAATTCTGCATCATTTTCTCACCCCCTTATAACTTTCTTTTAACTGTAGAACACAAAATCAGTTTGTGAAAAATCCTTTAAAATCATCATGACCGGGGGGCCTGGGTAGCTCAGCGAGTATTGACACTGACTACCACCCCAGGTGTCACGAGTTCGATTCCATGGTGTGCTGAGTGACTCCAGCCAGGTCTCCTAAGCAACCAAATTGGCCCGGTTGCTAAGGAGGGTAAAGTCACATGGGGTAACCTCCTCATAGTCCCTATAATGTGTGGTTCTCGCTCTCGGAGGGGCGCGTGGTGAGTTGTGCGTGGATGCCACAGAAAATAGCGTGAGGCCTCCACACGCACTCAACAAGCCACGTGATAAGATGCGTGGATGGACTGTCTCAGACACGGAGGCAACTGAGACTTGTCCTCCACCACCCAGATTGAGAATAAAAACTGTGGCAAAACATAGAACGCAGCACTTAAAAGTCAGTTTGCAAAAATGTGATTATAGTAACAATCATTCTATGAGCTAGCTTGCAAATAAGTGAAACCGAGAAGCCAATACTTTATATTCAAAATCTCTTGTATTGTGTTTCACAAGAAAAAAAAAGAAGAAGAAAATCCTTGACTGTTGGTTTGGAAACAAGAGGTCAAGTAAATAACAGAATTTTCATTCTTTGGTGAAATATACCTTTAAGTATTAGTCCAGGCCAGAATCCACATTGCATGTGATTGTTTGCTCCCTGGCACCTCTGCACAGTCCTGTTGCATTGTTTTTCTGGTTTGAAGTTTGCTATGATCCCAGGCTATTTGAAGCCTATCTGCTTGTGTCATTGTAGCCATCCCCATTCTCCCTCTCCCAATGGTGCTTACAAAGACAAAGGCTTTCTGCTTGGTGGCTGTCAGACCTGCTCCGACTCAGGCCAGTTGATGTGTGGAACAGCACTGGCCTGATGTCTAAACTCACTTACAATTAACGTGAAGCCAAGCTAATTCAAGAGCTGCGCTTTCTCTGTCTTTGGGAGCACAGAGCTGACGGACACTTTAACGCTTCCAACTGGAGCAGAATTTGTTTTTCCTCCCATCATCATAGATTCTGTTGATTTATGTCCTAGTCACTCATCATTTACGAATCATTTAACTGAATAAAGATAAATGTGGATAAGAGAAAGGGCGTAATGAATTTGACATTTGTAAAATGTATTACATGAAAAAGATTCCAGAAATTAAAAATGCAATGCATGTCAGAGTGAATCAGCCCACATGCGTACGTGATCTCCAGTTGGTGAAGATTTTAATAAGCTTACATGCCCAGCACCAAACACCTGTTTCTAATTCATCCTTTTGTGTTGTGGGAACAGATTACCAGTATTATGAGAATGGAAAAATGCTACATCCATATGTATGCTTTGTTCCAAAACATAGTGAGCTGCCTCCTTAGGCAGCATTTTAAAGCATCATAGGTAACACATGCTCCCAACACAAAGATTGTTACAAAAGTAGGCCAATTAATTATAATGCCTTATAAAATACCTTCTTTTGGCTGCATCCCAGATAAAAGGATTGTTCACTCAAAAATGAAAATTCTTTTATCATTTACTAATTTACCCTCATGTCGTTCCAAAGCTGTATGACTTTCATATGGAACATGAATATATATTTTAAAGGAGTTGAGTTTAAACTCTTGTTTTATCGTAGTGGTTGATTGACAGGTGAGGGTTGGTGCTTCGCTGCAGCCGGGACACATACAGGATGGATTAATGTGTTTACACCTCAAATGTGATGCGGTCACATGCATGTTTGACCACATTAGTATGTGTTTTGATGACAACATTTTAGACCCTGTTTAGATCTACATTTTGTGCTGCCCACATGTGATTGGCATGGGCAAAAACACACCTCAATACCAGGTGTAAACAGGGTCTAATATGCTGTGGCTACAATTCATATTATGGCTAGTTTTAGCATAATTTAGATTGGTTTAAACCAGACTAATATGGTCCGTTTTGATGGTTTTAAGGGCACTTTCCAGATGATCAAGTTGTTAGATCAGATGGCTAACCAGCTAAACATTGCCTGGCCAGGATGGGAGACCAGTTAAATCTATTTAATCCAGCAAAACACTTAAGGATGGATTAATCTTTTTTTTTTTCAACAGGATTATCCTTTTTGTACCTCACTCACAACCTATGCCATTTTCACTGGACTTCTCCATTCACTGCTCCTGTGTATAAATCTAACCCAAAGGTCCTGTTGAGAAGAAATCACTTCTACAGGCCAGACTTCCATGTCCTGTGTTCTGTAACTGTGATCCTGAGTGATTTAAACCCATCACACACGCAGACAGACAAGCAGCTCTGTTTCTGTCTCACGACTAAATCTTACCCTTTTTTCTCCTAAGCACTAACATTTACACGAAGAGACGGTTGAGTAAGTGCACACTGAACTTCAAACCCACCATAATTGTGTATCATGCAGGATGAAACTTGTGAATTGGACGTGGATTGCGAGAGAACAACAGAGCTGATTAGCAGTCGTTAGCTTTGCTTGCTGGAGCGTTTTGACACCTGTCTCCCAGCCTTTCTCTCTACATGCTACAGCTAATCCCTCTATACCGCTGGTCACATGGCAGAAAGACTGCAGGGGAGAAGAAGGCAGGGGCTGTGTCACAAAACTGAAAAACACTGCATTCATTAGCAGTATTTTAAGGCAGGAAGGCATCTAGTGTTTTTGTAATATCTTGTGCAATAAGATGTGCTTTGAATGAAAGGTTTGGAAAGTAACAGATGAGAAAATAATAACAGCATTTGAATTTTTGGGTAAACTATCCCTTTACGTCATTGATGACTGTGCAAAGAATAGATCAGGACTGATGGAGCACTCTTCTCTGGAACACTAATGAGCGCTGATGTTTCATCTACTGTCAGATGCAAGGTAGCTACAGATGGCGCCACATTAAGACATGAAACATTTCTCGCCTTGACATTCCTACTCTCTCTGTCTCATCATGACCCGTAAATTCCACTCACCGACGGATCTGAGGTTGACTTCTCGAATAAGCTGTGCACGGTCATATGAAACCATGGGGCTCAAGTGGGGGGCAGGGGGGGCATGCTTTCATTTAGGCGATCCTCCATCTCAACATAAGATGCAGTATGTGGCAAACCATCTGGTTGCCTCTTGTTTACAGTACACATTGTCAGCTTAGGCTTATTAATCATGCTTACACAAATGTCTTAATTACTCCCTATGTAGCTGCTCTGACTCCAACCCAGAAGTTGACCTTTCTCTCCCAGTTCCTTTAAACCATTAATCATACAAAATCAACGCCAGCAGCGGCAAGGAGATGACTAGCCTCATTCCCAGACACATAGAGGACCAACACAGCCGCATACAGCTGCCCAGACCTATGCCAACATTTGGGCATGTCTTTATTAATGACTCAATTGCTGGGCCAGTCACACCAGTGTGCTAAAAACGGTTTGAAAGTGAACCCAACAGGACACTCACCCAGTGTGTTGGCAGGCACGAAACATTTTCAGGGCTTTTCTGTTTTTAAGACACATTACCGCAATGTTACAATACATGCGTCACGCCAGGCTTTAAATCATTAACGACAAACGACATTGGTTGTCTCAAAACTAAAATTGGTGTATGTGACAAGTAGGAGGGCGGGGCCGGGCCGTGACTATGCATGCCTGCCCCCCAATTGGGCTAATCAGCCGAGGAGAGGGATAGGTGCAACAAGATGTGGCAGTTAGAGAAAGAGAGAGAGAGAGCTACAGGCAGCTGCCCTGTATGCATTTATTTTTGTGTGTCTTTGTGTTTAATTTTATTCTAAACATTACTTTGATGATTTTTCCGGTTCTCGCCTCTTCCTTTCCATTGAACCCTGTTACATTGATGCCGAAAAATACACCACAGAGGTTTGGAATAACATAATGGTCAGTAAATAATGACAGAATTTTCATATTTGGGTGAACTATTCCTTTAAAACAGCATCAGTTCCACATATCACCTTTTAAAAATTACATTGAAATATAGAGTATTTCTGTTGTCATTGCAATTATACTGCAATTTTTATAATTACGTTGGCTAACCTGACCTAGCCTACTCAAGTAAGTTGTATTCCTGGACTAAAAGAATGAGTTTCACCTCCAGATGTGATATTCAGTCATTTATTGCAGGCAGTGATTCATGTCTGTCAGACGTTTGGGATGTATAGGCACGTAGCTCTGATGCAGGAGGCCTTTAACATTTCAGATCTTGTTTAGCCAGGCGCACAGCAGATTGACAAGTGGAGCTTCTTCACTAGCAGGTAACTGACATGCCTGGCTTCCCCCCACCAGATGAAAGCTTAATATATCATTTGTCAGTCGGGATTGGGCTTTCATTCAATCATGCCATGACACTCAGTCAATGTACCAGTGAAAGCTATAGTTTTATGCAAAAGAGCACAAGCACATAACAGTCAAAACAAGGTCTTGACTGTTTAAACAGCCCCACTGATTACAGTTTTTATTAAATCATTACCAGGAAAATACTTGTCCTTGTGCTTGATTATATTTTTGCTGTCTATTACTTTTTGAACAAAAGAATTGATGGATTTTCTCAGATATTCATAAGATTAAGTCATCTTGCATCGCTTAGAGACAAAGAGCTAAATGCAACTCCAAAGTTCTGTAATAGTTTTATGGCTGCCCACAAATTGCAGTCATAAATTTTTCATTCTTTTTAATTCATATCCATAAATCAGTCTCAAGCTTGCTCTAACAACCTAAATGGCATTGCTGCATATTTTTGGCATGTGCATATCAGCGGATCTTCGAGAAAACCTGAAAGCTCATGGAAGGTATAGCATTAATTGAATGTCATAAATTATACAAGCTTTTATAATGGCAAGCCATAAATATCCCTGATGCATTGGAAACTGTAACACATCTGTGCTGAGATTATGTGTTTGGAGTATATGCTGATTTCATTAGAATAGATTTCTCTTTGTTGGGTTTACTTAGAACCTAGTTGAAAAGATGGGATAGTGCTGTATATTAAATAGTATTGTGTATTGTGCACACGGGCTGCATTGTATTTAATATATTAGTAAGTCTTAGTTCAGTTTTCAATCAGTTTCCATATGTTAACATTAGTTAATGCATGAGGTATCATGAACTAACAATAAACCACTTAACACTTCACAATAAGCTTTTATTTGTACATTTAAAAGGTAGCATGAACTAACAACAATATATTTGTTTACTAATCTTGGTTAATTCTAATAAAAATACAATTGTTAACTAAAATATTTTAGTATATGTTGTGTTAAAATGAACATTAACCAAAATTAATAAGTGCTGAAAAAAATTGTTTGTTGTTAGTTCATGCTAACTAATGTATATTTTACACTCTATACTCCTCTCTCTCTCTCTCTTTATATATATATATATATATATATATATATATATATACAAATTTAATTTGTTACAGCATTTTTAAATATTGGTTAATGTCAATTTATAAATATACCATTGTTCCTTGTTTGTTCAGAGCTGTGATCCAAAAACATTGTAACCCTAATTACATCGTAGAAACCATTGTCGTCAACTTAAGCTTGCAATGCTTTTGGGAAACACAGCCCAGGTTAGTTCATAATGCATTAATGTTAACAAATTAAACTTTTAATGTTAAGAATGTATTTACATATGGAGAAATTAATATTTACCAGTTAAATGCTCTAAAAGTATAGTACATTGTTAGTTCATGCTAACCATTGTGTTAACTTATGTTAATGTATAGAGCCTTTTAAAGCGAGACTTTTTTTTCATATATATATATATATATATATATATATATATATATATATATATATATATATATATATATATATATATATATATGTGCACACAATGGTGGAATAATGATTGGAATAATGTAAAATTTTTGAAGTTTTGGAAGGAAATTGGAACTCTAATAAGTCTAATTCTAACTCTAAGTGGCATTCAGCTGATCACAAAGTATAGTCAGGACATTACTGATGTAAAAAACAGCACCATCACTATTTGAAAAAGTAAATTTATCAAAACTAGACATGCCCCTGTGACAGGGTGGAGGGCGGGGCCGGGTCGTGATTATACACACCCGGTCCCTAATTGAGCCTCCGAGAGGGATTAAGGCCGATTGTGGACGGTGGTGCGGGAGAGAGAGATTGTTTACGGACATGTCCGTCATGTGTGTGTTTGTGTCTTTTGTTTAAGTTTCTCATTAAAATATTATTTATATCGTCAAGCCGGTTCTCGCCTCCTCCTTTCCATTGAATTCCTTTACAGCCCCATTTCCAGCAGCCATCACTCCAACACCTTATCCTTGAGAAATCATGCTAAATTGCTCATTTGGTACCAGAAAATAATGGTGTAAACTCCAGTTTTCAAAGACAAAGGACAACTGGCTCTAACAAGGACAGAAAGAGATGTGGAAGGTCAGATGTACAACTAAACAAGAGGATAAGTACATCAGAGTCTCTAGTTTGAGAAATAGATGCCTCACATGTCCTCAGCTGACAGCTTCATTGAATTCTACCCGCTCAACACCAGTTTCATGTACAACAGTAAAGAGAAGTCTCAGCTGTGCAGGCCTTATGGGAAGAATTGCAAAGAAAAAGCCACTTTTGAAACAGAAAAACAAAAGGTTAGAGTGGGCAAAGAAACACAGACATTGGACAACAGATAACTGGAAAAGAGTGTTATGGATCTTAACCCCATTGAGCTTTTGTGGGATCAGCTAGACTTTAATGTGTGTAAAGTGCCAGACAAGACAGTCACATCTATGGCAAGTGCTACAGGAAGTGTGGGGTGAAATGTCACCTGAGTATCTGGACAAACTGACAGCTAGAATGCCAAGCATCTGCAAAGCTATCATTGTTGCACATGGATAATTTTTTGATGAGAAATCTATGAAGTAGTTTAAGAAGTTCTTAATTTGTTTTATTTATTTTAATAGTAATTTATCACATTATTAATGTCCTGACTATACGTTGTGATCAGTTGAATGCCACTTTGGTGAATAAAAGTACCAATTTCTTTCCATAAGAGCAAAATCTGTACATTATTCCAAACTTTTGGCTGCCAGTGCACGCACACACACACAATCATTTTTTTGATGATTAGATGATTATAAATGTCCAATAAAAAAGCAAAGGGAAAATTGTATTTAAGAAAAAAAAGAATATATATATATATATATATATATATATATAGTATAATTTTATTATTACTATTATTATTATTTTTTAATAATTTTCCCCTTGTTTTTTATAGGCCATTTATAACACTTCATTCCTCGAGATTGCTAAAAAAAAGAAAGGCTCCATTGATTTTATTATCTCCTAAAACACTAAATAGCATCAAATACTTCCACAGGACTTTCCAACACCTGTTTGTCACTATACACTGCAAAAATGTTCCTGTTCCATGAGATCATTGCATCAATTTGTTCTAATTTATATTATTTTTTTAAATGTTGCAAATTTACTTAGCTAATGAAAATCCCTGAAATTAATAAATTTATTTTGAGACAAAATACTTATTTAATATTTCCAGTTTTGTTTAAGGTAATTAAATATTTTTTTTTTAATAACTATCCAGTAAGTGTATAGATAGTAATTGGGGTAGAATGCCCCCCTGTTGCAGGGGCTGGATGCCCCTATTAAACACAATGTTTTTCTTAAGTGAGGTGAATATTTGTTATGAAAAATTTTCAAAGTGGGCTCACATTGACTCATCCAATCATAATAGACATTTGTTTGTTTATAGAAAACTTGAGATGTAATAAAATGCCAAATGTGTTGGAAATTAACAGGAAATTGTTGACTTTTTCGGAAGTAGTTAATATGAGTAAGCATCTTCTTAAATTGTTACTCAAAAAAGCATCTTCCTATCTCAAAACTATTTGCATTAGTTGACAAATTGTGCCCTATTACTATTGCCCCGGTATCTACACGATATAACTGTAAACCCCCTAGAGGCCTTTTACCACAAGCGAGGGATTCTTTTACCCCAAGTTTACCGTGATACATTTTGTGACCAGAAAAATACAAAAGTTTCTTTAAGGGGTGCCTTTTTCCCTGTTGTACCCTATATATATATATTCTCTCTGCATTGCTTTTGCATCTCTGATGAGCATGTTGAGCCAGAGCTAAGCTGAGGTCTTATTATTAGTTATTCCAGCTTGTTCCCAGGAGTGTGAAATGGATGATTAAGTACAGCTTTTTACTGAGGCATTTACAAACACTGTACACATTGAACTCTTGAATATTGTGTATTATCTACCATTAGATGGTGATATTAGCGCTGTTGCCAGTAATGGGCTTTGCAGAATAATTGAATTGGCTTGTGTTGTTTGGTTCAGTTGCGCTGGGAAAGGAATGAAGGGGAAGAAAATGCATCAGTGGCTTTATGGTTTTTTAGCGCACTGTACGAACCAAACCTCACTGATGATCAGATAGAGAGCTATATAATTCACATATGATACAGTGGCAAAGCCCTTGTTATGATGAACAGGCTAGTTATCTCATGGAACACAGTTGAAAAATGAATTTGTTTTGTGATGTATTTATCGACATGACTTTCTGTTTTCTGAGTGGATCAATAGTTGGCGTGAGATGGTTTCATCTTTATAATCCCCTCCTGTGAGAACGTGGAAACGGATGGGAATGCAGCTTACAAGCAGTATCCTCTCTTCCTCATCAATTGGACTATAAACACTATTTCTATGATTTGACTGACCTGACCATCCTCTCTTGATCCCACATTGTGCGCCACAATAAAGGGAGGCAGGGCAGAAGAACAATGACCTTTCAAGCAGGTCAGGCTCTGTAGGAATTTCCTAGAACTTTTTATTTAATTTTTTGAAGGCATCCTAGCAGGCTGCTTTGAAGCACTCACACCTGCCTTTTCATTACTGTCTGAATGCCATCAGGCCCACAAAGACTTTTGTGTGTCCCCACTGAAACTTTCATTCATGCCTGTTTTGTGACATAGAACATAGCAGGTTGGCACAAGCCCCCGAGACAGCTTTGATGTCATTTCGCAAACGAAACTCCCGCTCTGGTAATAATTCATAGGGGTGCTATTGTATTTAATGGATGACAATGGGGTTTGTATCAAAGTAAGATCACCTATTCATTTCAGCTGGTTGCATTCATGCTTGTCCTGTGATGTCCTGCTCTACTATCTCAATTGAAACTGCCCAGGCCTCTTTGAAAGAAACAGGACATCTCGCCCTTTTTTCCTTCTCTTTTTGTCTTTTGTTTGCATTCCCTTGGTCTCACAGCCAGTAGCTTCCTTGATCAGTTGTATAAGGCCCGTAGTTTGGCTGTGCAAATGATATGACACACAGAGTTTACATTCAAGAGAGTTGCCATTTTGTAATACATTATCAACAGTTTAGTTGATAAACAACTAACCTATTGAACTTATTCACAATAGCACCAGATTTGAATTTTGAAGGGATTGAAAACAAGGCTGTGAGGTCTGAATAAAGCTCCCAGAGCAAATCTAATGCTCCACAACTCATGTTTTCTGGAGTGTTTTTTCTACTGAATATTTTTGAAAGATTTTGTTTCTGATGTTTTGTCAGCAGAATGATCCAAAATGCTTTAAACATAGACAGTAAGTCTATCCCTCACAGCCTCGTTGTCATTCCCTTAAAATGTTAAAGATGGCCCTACTGTGAATAAGTTATGTGGGAGCACTATAACTTCCAACCACTTATAGAATACAAATGTTAAGTTGATTTTAAGGTTTTCTGTCTCACTTGCTTGGTTGGTTGGTCACAATAGCAATACCAATGTTGATATCACAGCAAAAACAAATTTGTTTAATTTTTTTCATATTAAAAAACATACAAAAAGTTAATTCACATAATAACGTAGCCAAAGATTTGTCAATTTATACTGAAAGAAAAACATTTTAACCCCCCCAAAAATGTTTCATGTGTTAACATCTAAATTAACTGATTTAATTTAAGTCACAAATATTATTTATCATGTCTGAATCATCCTGAAAACATTATTACACCAACACAAATCATTTTAAGGCTTAAATCATGTCAAAATAGCTCCTTTAGGGAACAATTGCAGATTTCAGTGTAGCCTGATCTCATGAAAATTACATGAAAGTGGCGATATTTATGCAAAATAAAAAAAAGAATGAAAAAAAATTAATTGCTGCAGTCTCCCAGTGAAATGTCCATCAGGGGGTGCCAAAAGCGAGTGAAATAGTGTCATAATCAGACAAGCTTTTTAAGGTGAATATTAGATTATAACATAAAACTTTAACCTAAACCTAACCAATAGTGTTGTAAAAGCAAATGAGAGGTAAATAAAACATCCTTACCCTAAACCAACACCTAAACCGAACCGATAGTGTCCTAAAAGCAAATGTCAAATAAAAAGCACATTTTCTAAAGCAAACAAGTCATTTTGTGCTGCTTCAATAGCTCTTTCGTTTCACTTGTCAGCTTGAATGCTTTGCTGGGCTTGATCCTCGGTCTTCCAAGTCCAAAGTCCAGCTTTCTGTGAGGTGAGCTACCGTGCAAGCTGCATACTAGAATAAGTGTGTAAATGTAAGGGTCTGTAATACAATGTATAACTTTTCAAATTATGTGTTATAGTAGAAGTGTTTTGATATCATAACATAGCAGTGTGTGAGTTATTGAGGGAAAAGTAAGTGGTTATAAAGTCATAATCAGCCTTTGTAGTCGTGATTTGTATGAAAGTGAATAAAACGCACTGTTGTTGTTGCACCTCTAGTGTTAATTCCACCAGGAAACTATGACGAAACGTAAAACGTGGCATGTAAATGTCCATTTGCAAAAATTTTGTTATAGTAACGTTCATTCTATAAGACTAGCTTGTAAACAGTGCTTCACGTTTTTCAAGTAAACAGGAACCACCTGTTTTTAGCAAATGGTAAACAAGAAGTGTTGGAAAACCCTTTTGAAAACAGCCATAATTTGATTGGTGCCACTAGTAGCGCATAAATTATACACTTCACCTCTAATTAAACACTGATAGTTTTTTTTTATTATTGACTTTTTACAAAAGTACTTTTGACATCTTCATTGGCAACCCAAGCAACAGAGCAAGATTTGCTAGTTAGCTATCCACAGACTGTCAAGGTGTATCTAATTGTATGTGTTTATGTTTATTATGTCAGAGCTGGTTTCAGCCAGATTGTGCCAGGAATGACCCCTCTGAAGGGTTCAACAGGTGAGAGGTCAGGAGTTAAAGGCTCATCTCAGTGGTTTATTGGCACTCCACTCTGAAGGGAGAGAGCAAGACTGGTCTGTTCTGAAGGCTGTCACTCCCCTGTATAATTTGCTTCAGTGAGAAGTGAGTCTACCCATGAATAATGAAGGGTTAGCAAAGCAAAACACAAAACACTCTTGCAAAAGAGCTGTAATTACCAACAAGCCAGTGTTCTTCTGAATGCAGTATTATTGTGTCTAGACGACCCCTCAAGTTTTTGGCAAGAGCTACTATAGTTGGGGCAATTTCATATCCTTGTGCCCACTTTAAAAGAATCAGGAGACTTCACAGATGTCCTTTCTTGACATTCACATTTTATTTACTTTGAATATTGTGTACAATAGCTCTTGAGATGAGCAACTTTTTTGCTAAACTACTAATCTTTTTAGCAACAATGTGAGGCCACTGAAAAGTTTGTGTGTATCAGGGTTTATGTTGTGTTCAGGGTTTTTTACTTTATCCAGTTGGAATAAAATTCATTGACTTTGTTTACATATATATTTGTTCACATATGGTATCTGAAAGCACAAAACAAATTTGGACCATTTTCTTTCATTTCTTTTTGTTTTATTTCACTTTGTTTCACTTGTTGTGTTCCCGGTCAAAAATGACCGGCTATTGGAAATGAATGGTTTAGACTACAAAATACAGAAATATTAAGTGTTCAGTACCATCCCATTCCCTTAGATGAGCACATATGTGGATGTGAGTTTGCACACACAAAGTCCTTGGACATGTGCACCACACACACAAACACAATGTGTGTTAAGCACCTTTAATGCATCGTATTTTCATGTAAACTCTTTGATGAATATTTCAAGCTCTACTTTTCAACGAAGTTTCCCTGGCCTGAATCGGGCATTGGGGGTATGTGACGAGGATGAGGGTGTGGGGATGCACACCTGGCCCTGAGTTGCCCAATCAGTGGGAGAGAGAGAGAGAGAGGTGCACACAGCTGCTCAGTGTGTGTGTTGTTATATTTCGGTTCAGCATTTTATGTTGTAATTAAAATCTTGTTGATCATTAATCTAGTTCCTGCTTTCTCCTTTCCCTACCGAACAAGAGGTTTGTCTGCCACATATATTTATGGGTGTCTGTTTGAATTTCATACACTTATACTCACTGAAGTTCGGCCTCTGAATGAAATACATTTTCTCATTGCATTACTAATAGAGACCTTTCAAACGATATATAACACATGGCTGTATCATCTTTTTTATGGTTTTACCAACTCTGAATATAATTACAAATTACAAATATAATACAAATTTGTAAATGATAAAAACAAAACAGTTCTAATTTGTCAGCCAATTAAAAATATTTTTTTAAGGATTGGTAGGATTAACTAGATGCTTTGTAAAGACCAGATTTTAGGCTTTAAAATTACGTCTCATTTGTTCAGATCAAGCAAGTGGTCATTCATTTATTAAAGGGTTACTTCAGGATTTAGCATTAAGCTTTGTATCAGTAGAAAACCAGTAGTATTTTCTAATTACCGAGCTCCCCCCCCTCATATCCCCCTGAGACGAGAGATTTATTTATTTTTAGTCTGGAAAAAAATCCTCCGATGACGCAAAAATCGTCATTTTGCATCATCGGAGGATTTTTGGTCCAGAGGCTTAAAACTACAGCCAGTATTCCGCATGTTTTCACCACGCCCATATGGGGCGGGATCTCACTCACAGAATGTGAAGACAGTGTCAGCCATCTTTCTGTAGAAGCTAAGAAAACAGGCTCTTGCTCTGTGTAGAAAGTTTGTATACAAGTAGGCTAATCACGATGGCGGAAGGTAGTTTTGAAGTTGAAATGGCAGAAGAGGATTTCGAAGATCTGTTGCGAGAATCTGATGCTCGCGCTACCCGTACGTGCCGTAATACAGCGATGAACAGAGGCTGGAGCAGCTGCTGTAGCAGGGGAGCAAAACCTGCTTGGCTGTCAGGAGGAAGAGAGTGTTAAATTATATTCAGACTCGAGTTGGGGCGGACTGGTGGTGTCAGTGCTCTCGCTGTGCACCTATGGAAACAGATAGAGAGTCCTATTGCTGTCGCGAATTTCAGCGATACTGGACGAGATCGCTGAATCTGCTGATGAAACTGCACCGATAACATGAGCATGTATAACTGAGCACCCAAGTTTTGTATCACACATGGACAGGGGAGTCCTGGAAACTTATTTTAGGATCCCGAAGATAAATTGGAAACGCCAGCCAAAGCCCGCAGGGACAAACGGACGGCTTAGTGTAAAGTGAGTATTTTGTTTATTTTTCTTTATTGTTACTAAGACGTCATGTACAGAGTTTGGACACACGGAATTATCATAATGTTCTTCCCGCGTAGTCAGTCAATTTATCAACTAACTCACGATTTATAGAGTCACGATGTAGCATAGTTGTATCATATTTTCAGATACTGCCGCCTGTAACCGGTAGGCGTGGTTTGGGAGTGGCCTCGTAAGGGCAGCAATGCAAGTGCATTCTGGGAGTTGTTGTCTTTCAGCCACATGTGTAAAAAATACATTTTCTGCCTTTTCTCAGTCTAGAATGCTTCAAATTCAAAAATAATTTCACATTTATACTATATAAATGACCAATTTTAAATACACATTCATCTTCCCAGAGGTGAAGTATCCCTTTAAGTAATTGTTATTGTTATTTTTTGTATTCTGCAGGGAGTGCCCCCCACTGGGGCGGTATAAGCTTAGTTCAATTAATCCTTCTATCAATAAAAATATTCATTCATTCATTCATCTTCAACCGCTTATCCTGTACAGGGTCACGGGGGGCTGGAGCCTATCCCAGCTAACATTGGGCGAAAGGCGGGGTACACCCTGGACAGGTCGCCAGTCCATCGCAGGGCCACACATATACAGACACACACTCATACTCACATCCACACCTAGGGCAATTTTTGGAGACACCAATTAACCTAGCCTGCATGTCTTTGGATGGTGGGAGGAAGCCGGAGCACCCGGAGAGAACCCACGCAGACACGGGGAGAACATGCAAACTCCACACAGAAAGGCCGGGGCAACCGGGGTTTGAACCCATGACCTTCTTGCTGTGAGGCGACAGTGCTAACCACTGCACCACCGTGCCGCCCTCAATAAAAATATATTACAAAAAAAAATTGTTCAAAAAAGGAATACAAATTATTCATAATTACTAAAAAAAGAAGTTGATAAAAATGATCTAATACAATAGCTTGTGATAATATATGCAATATTAGAGATCCATTAACAGTCTTAGTGGGCCGGTAATTTTTGACCCACACAAGGGTTAAGGTTGTGGAAATTTTACTAGTTTAATTTTCATTTAATTTTGTATGTTGAATTTCAATTTTAATTTGGTTTTAGTTTTGATTTCCTCTCATTCCCATGCTTTTTAAGTCAATACCACAAATCATAGGTAACAAAAATATTTTTTCAATAGTAGTTTTTGTCTTTATAATAGTGTCCGTTAAGTTGTCATGACAAGTTGTAATAATAGTATGATATGCCAAAATCATAAGAAATCATATGAATAACTCACACCTAAACCTAACCATAAAGTGTAACCCCTTACCCAAACCCTAAACCTAACCATATAGAAAATCACTTTTGTGAACCACGGAAGACTGAAAACATTCTTCATCATCATATTCCTGACATACTGTACATCAGTCATTTGTATTGCAAATATGGAATAAGTGACCAAATGTGTTCACTGATGGTGATTAGTTGGTCTCTTTGGGAATAGGAATAATAGTACATTTTTTTTCAAGTCAAGGTGTACAGTATCAAATTAATTATTACGGGTTAAATATTTTTGCATTATACAAATAGCCTAATGAAGAAATGGTCACTTAAAGTGTTTTTATTTAGTAATTTAGATTCTTCACATCAAAACAGAGCAATTACATCTCACACTCTGCTTTGAATTCATTGACATTTTGGATGTTATTGCAAGTAATTTGCTGGAGGATATCTACATATGCTAAATGGTTATTTAAACATTGTGTGTTAGTTAAGTGAAGCATCTGCATGTGAACCCTGCTCCCTGCTGATCAAGTCTGTGTTTGGGCTCTTTTACGACGGCAGGCTGCGCAGACCACCCAGGGAAAGATAGATGATCTTAAGCTACCTGTGTCAGCCACTCTCAGTCCCACCGGCTCGTCCAGATCCCTGGCAAAAAGCGCCTGCTACAAATAGCCAGATTAAAGAGTGACTCGCAGATGACAAATAACGCAGAGCAGGCTAAACTGCAGCTCGGGAAACAGGATCTCACCTTGACTTTTCAAGATTTATTTTATCAGTCAACTAATTAACATGATTTATGGCACGGGCCGGCTGTGACTGAATGTACAAAGAGGGCTGAGCCACTCCCCCTTTCCTCAAGATGTTATCAGGTGCTTTCTGCTGTGCTTGCGTGAAGTCAGCATACAGTTGTAAATTCAGGCCACTCTGCATTCAAGTGCTGACCTCCCTTCTCATTGGGAGGTCAGGAGTTCACATCCCAGCCTTAACTGTTAAAACCTGGGGTTTGAACTTCTGACCCTCCTACTGTAGAGAGTGCTAGTGTTTATCAGGGCTGCCAACACAGGCAGGGGTACAACCCAGACAGGAGGTTCTCTCATAGGGTAACTGCAGAGCACAGGTTAGTAATGCAGCACTGGGATCTCATTGTAGGGAAGGGAGTACAGGCAGCTCAGAACATTTCATTCTAAAGTACATAGAACTTCCTTTTACACTTTGATTGTCGAATATAAATTATTCTTGCGCATTATGGTTATTCAGAGGCCTCTGAAGCGCTTAAACCAATAAATATCCATGGCAAAGCACTATCTCGCCACAAACTGTATTTAATGACATTTATACAGCAACTTACCAAATAAAGGAATACATGAACATGTTGTATTCGTTTGTGTTGAAATAACTGATTATGTGAGAAGAAAGAGTGAGCGGAGTGATTCAAGTGAAATAAAACAAGCACAAATACTGTATGTAGGAAAACACTAGCATGGCACAACAGTCAGTGACAGCATGGTGGTCATTATACAAAAAAAATTATATTCAACAGTAGAATGCCGCAATCAACCTACCAGAAACAAGTGTTCCTGAGAGCTGTTTAATAAATGGTTACATCCATGACTTCATCCACAATCAATTTTTCTATCAGTCATCATTGTTTTGCGCTTGCAAAGTTTTCATGACTGATCTTTTCTTTTGAGAGCTGTTTTTCTGCCTAAACTAGGTAAAACGAAAACTTGTGGCCCGCAAGCAGATTTAATGATCCGATAAAGAATGTTGTTTACATTTGTATGATATACTGCCTGCCAAAAGTGTTTAAGTGGATGCTTCTACTGTACAACAGTAGATTCATTATAACTTGTTGAGAGGGGTTTTTTAAGTTCTGTGTTTGTCTCCATGCTGGGAGTTTACCATTTAAAACAACATAACAACCCACATCATGCTGAGAATCTTTACATCCATCCAAAAATTGGATCTTGTATGTTGCAAGTTATGGGGAACAGCTTGAAAGTTCAAGTTGATTAAAATGAGCTCTAGTTTGTTGGGTAATATTTAGCTTTGCAAAGACATTCAGCGTTTGCCTGTATGCACAACTGTTGCTCAAACTAGTTATGTTCTGCAGTTGGGTATATGATACGTCGCAATGATTGTGCCAACACATTCGTAAAATTTCTGAAGTATTCCTTTATGATTGTGATGTATAAAGAAAAGTGTGTATGTTTTTTTTTCTCCCAATTTGGAATGCCCAATTCCCACTACTTAGTAGGTCCTTGTGGTGGTGTGGTTAATCACCTCAATACAGGTGGTGAAGGACATGTCTCAGTTGCCTCCATTTCTGAGACCATCAATCCTCGCATCTTATCATGAGCACAGGAAGCTCATGCTACTCTCCACAGTCCACACACAACTCACCACGCGCCCCATTGAGAGCGTGAACCCTACTTGTGACCACCAGGAGGTTACCCCATGTGACTCTACCCTCCCTAGCAACCGGGCCAATTTGGTTGCTTAGGAGACCTGGCTGGAGTCACTCAGCACACCCTGGATTCAGACTCGCGACTATACTCGCTGAGCTACCCAGGCCCCTCCGGGAAAGTGTGTATGTTAGATCCTATAATTGGTCACTATTTCAATTTTTATTGTATTTTTTGCCATTGGTAATCACCTTTTTTCTTTCACAGTACGACATGAAAATACAAATATTTCATCTAGTCTCTCAATACAAGATTATAAAAGTTGCACGCATGATATCTATAAAAGAATTAACAAAATACTTTTAGATGGAGTGAAGCATGCCAAAATGCAGGTCAAAAGTATTCTATTTCAAAAGTACTTTACATAGAATTAAAGTCTCCAGAAAAGCAAAAGTATATTGAGATCTCTTGACTACGTGGACATATGCAGCTGACGCAGAGTGCACCAGGCCAGCATCTGCTGTAACACACACAAGTCATTTATCTCAGTCTTTTCCAAATATTAGTTCAACTAAGCCAGCGTTGCTCAATCTTTAATCGAACAGTTAAATCAGGCTTCTCCGTGACAGCTTGAAGCTCTTATAGAATGCTGTTTACATTTAACTGCTGGATCCTTACATAAATTATTTTAAGCAAAATAAGCCTCAACAGCACGTGTGGAATTTTGTTCCTGCTTGCCACCACAGCAGTGCATAAAAAGTGGTTTTTAATGAAGGATTTATGAACTGGTGGAAACTTGTTAATTACATGTTGTAGATGGGGCTGATGCATTTCTGATTGTAACACTATGGAGAGATCATTCCTTTGGCTGTCCTGTTGGATGCAGCTATTAAATTATGGTTGTCCTAATTAAAATGAGGTTATGAAGAAAGACATGCTGTAAGTGAAAATGAACTGAAAGGTAGATGAGGCCTCTTTAAGTTATGCACTGGCACTTGTATATGTATGCTACCAGGGCCGTAACCAGGGTTTAAAAAATTAATGAGGTCTGTGGTGAGGTGCCAAGAATTTTTACAAAATTACAATTATGTTTTTTACAAATGGTGTTGTGAAACATCAGCTACTAAAATGAATGAAATAGCATAGCTTTCATCATACCCAGTGCTTGCATATTTTACATATTTCTTACCACACTATGGTGTACTAGTGTGGTGTGCTACTGTTTTTGAACTTTTCTTATAATGTCATGATCATCAAGGCTGTAATAAGACCACTTAGTGCCCCTGCATGAAGATATAGAGTTTTCTTATAGATGGTATGTATTTTTTGCTTCCAGTGACTCATGTGCTATTTTACATGTTTTCTAAAGTCATACAATTGCTGTGTATGAGGAACAGAGATTGCGAAACTGTTACCTTTGAGACAAAACCTTCCAACAGGGGGCGCTTGACGGCTTAGCAAACCGAATCCTCCGTTGATCCGCGTTCAAATCTCAGGATGTTTTTATATCTAATTGAAGACATATTTGGAACTATGAGGACCTCGGTGACCTCATAACTGATGAACCATGTACGCTGCCAATTAAAGCTTTGGATACATATACTTTTTCTTTATCATTAGTACAATATTATTAGTACAATCTTTTTTAATAATATTGAAGTCATCAAAACTGAAAAAAATTTATAAAATAGTGCTGTAGTAGAATTCAAATTTTTTAGCACAATTAATATCATGATTTTTCAGTGTTAATCGCAATTAATCTCATATTTTAAAGTGCTGAAATTTGATTATATATACCTGTTTCCTGCCAAAATGCATTTATTTCCTTATTTGGAAAAAACAGTGCATGTATGTCACAATAATGCTGTATTAACATTTTCCAAACTCCACAGTACAAAGAAATTCACTAAAATAGCACACATTCAATTAACAGTAAATGTCAAACAAAGTCTAAGTGGGATGTTGACAGATTGATAGAACAACAATTCTCTCGCATCAATTCATTGCAATACAAATGAAATCTCTTAAACCCTCATCCTCCATAATATTTATTGTCATCAGGCTGTCTTTTCACTTTGGATATGGAATGCACATGATTTGTTTCAGTGCAGCAAGTGCATTCCGTTGAACTCCATAAGAAAAACATCTTGTTCTGCTTTTAGCACTGGCACTGCCGATGGAAATATAATTAATCTGAATTGTCTGGTAATCACTAGCTGATGCTTCAGAAGCTTTGCGGCTATGGGTACAAAGTTGAAATAACTGATTTCTTCTGTTTTTGTATATTTCTTATTAAATCTTTTCAAAAATTCAAACAAATCTAACATAAAACAAAGGCAGTCTTAGTAAACACAAAATACAGATTTAAATGATAATGTTATTTATTGAAGCAAAAAAGTAATCCAATACCAACTGGGCATGTGTGAAAAGGTATTTGCCCCCTTCATACTAAATCCCCAAATCTATGAAACTGCATGCATAATGGGGTTCAGCTGGACTAGACAGACCCTGGCCTGATTACTGCCAGCCCTTTTCAATCAAAGCAACACATAAATATAACTATTTCAGCAACTTGAAGTTGGCTAAAAGGTCTCACCCAGTAGCACACTATGCCAAAGTTGAAAGAAATTCCAGAAATTATGAGGAAAAAGATAATTGAAATACATCAGTCAGGGAAGGGTTACAAAGCTATTTGAAAGGCTCAGGGAGAGCCATTATCTCCAAATGGAGAACACTTGGCACAGTAGTGAACCTTCCCAGAAGTGGCCAATCTTCCAAAATTCTTCCAAGAGCACAGTGAACCTGATTGAAATGCCGTGGAAGGACAGTTCATGCTCAAAAACCCTCCAATGTGGCTGAACTAAAGCAGTTCTGCAAAGAAGAGTGGGCCAATCTTTCGCCACTACGTTGTGAAAGACTGATCTCCAGTTATCGGAAGTGTATGTTTGCAGTTGTTAATGCTAAAGGTGGCACGACCAGCTATAAAGTTTAAGGGGGCAGTTAGATTTTCACATGGGTGATATAGGTGTTGGCTAACTTTTTTGCTTCATAAAAAAATATATATATATATATATAAAATGCTGACTTACAAAATATGCGAAGAAATCAACTTTGGTCACAAGTCCCATCAGCGTATGTTTTATAATAGGTCCTTTCTCCAGCACAGACTTACCATTACATGTTTGTTTGTAGCGTGGATCTGAGTGTAATGTCACACATCTCATGAGTTCTGCCCTCACACGGAACTGAAAAAAATGTCAGATTTTATTGTCAAACCGGTACATGCCTTATTCGTGATTTAGAAAGAATTAACATGTTATACAGATTAAATTAATCACATGTGTTAACCCCATAGACTGTAAAAAAAGATGGACGACGCCCCTTCGCTCTTTTCCATCGGAGAGAACTGAAGCCGCCAGTGTCCCGATATGGCGCTGACATCTTGGAACTTGAGTCTGCGCACTTGCGTTTTCGGGACCAGTCATGCGCAGTAGTGAGCAGGAAGTAAAGCCGCGAAAACAAGGCCCCGCCCTCACTCTCGCAGAATCAATCGCAAGCACACGCCCCTGCCAGATCGGTTAGCACATTCTACTGCAGAACAACCCATTATGTCGGTGTGAAATAATTAATTATAGAAATTTAGATATGTAATTTAAAGCTCCAATCTCCTCAATCCTCCGAATATCCCGAAAAAAAGTCAGTTGGTGCTTCAGTGACTACTTCGCTCAGAGAACCTGTCAATCACAGCTGTCAATCATGACGTAACAGCACCGTTTTTATAGCATCAAATAACTAACTAAAAACAAACTTATTTTAAAAACAAACACTTGAAATTACATCAGCGTGATAAAAACTACAGTAAATGACAGAAACTGTCTTTGGAAAAAAGATATGTGAAGTGTAATTTAATTGTTTAGTTGGTCTCACGTCCCGTTGAATAACATGGGGAGGCGGGGTTTATGACCTATACTAGGACCGGCCTCTGGGGGGCGATCGAGACGTTTTGGCTTCACTTTTGAGGGCTTGTGCGGCACGCTTGGTTAACCCTGACAGCACTAAATAATAATAATAATAATAATAATAAAGTATAAAGAAATAAATAATTATGAAAATAATAATAATCATTATTATTAACAAAAATTCTGCCAATGATGTGCAAACTTTTCACTGGTAGTGTATACATTTCTGAATTATTAGTTTAAAGTGACAGATGCAGTACACCTGAAATGTACAAACATCAAATACATTTCATCAGTCGGGTTTTCACGGACAAGCACAACATATGAACTGTAAAGCTTGTGTCCAAGATCTTGAGATTTGGATTTTCTCGGAAAATGCATTTATTTAACAAATAAAGTTGGTTAAAGTGTGGTTCATTCTGGCCTGGACAAATGTGCATTCAGAAAGACTCAGACTCAGTGTGTGCCAGCAACTCAATACCACTGCATTCTTTCAGCCTCATGGCTCTGTTGGGGCACTAAGTGCATATTTTTAGAGACATGATAAGCATCACTTTGGGGTTCACGAGATGGACAGGGAGCTGGCCTGAGTTCACATCATGTTCTTTTTGCTGAAATTTTATTACAGGCCTCTACTGTGAAAGAGAAAATTTTGTTCCATGGTTAACCTTTTTATACTCTTCGTCTCTAAAACCTCATTGTGTTTCTTATCCCCACAATTCTTCAGTCATGACATACCAGTTTTCAATGTCTATTTGCTGTTTGACACGTGGCAAAAGTAAAATAGGGTAACTTTCATTCCAGCCATCTAGGAGATTGGTTTCTCTGCTTTATTTAGCTTTCTGTAATTTAATTTTAATATGTAATAGGCGCCAAACCCCGTGTTATGCATTACAGTGAAAGGTTGAATTATTTAGTTTTGGACTTGTCTCTTTAAAATTATATGTTTAGATGTTGCCAAATTATTATTGAAGATTTGTATTTTTTTTCCAAGTCTTTGTTTTTGTTAGAACTATCCATTCTATTTGTTATTAAATAATAGATAGTTAGGTCTATCTGAAGACTGATTTGATTAGCCTCGTTCGAACCCATTGCAAAATTAGTATAAATGCACACCAATGGCCGCACATGCTATATTATTGTGCCAAGTTACTTGGTTGCTTTGCAACCACAAACAACCTAGAGTCAGAATGATGGAGTATATTACAGTACCTGGCAGAAAAATGGCTTATTCCGATAATTATTAACCCTTCTGTTATGTTATGTGATGTTCGGTCAAAAATGACCTGTATAGAGTTGCAGTAAATTTACAGCACACTTATCTGTAAATTATGAACACGAAAATTGGCATAGCCTTACCTACATGTTTTCACACTTAATACAAGCTTCCATAGTAGCGTTTTAACTGGAAAGAGCACCACCTATTTGTGAGTTGTGTGTACAATAGATACAGTATACAGTAAATCTTTAGCTTTCAAATTTAATTTGTCTGATAGAAAAACATGGTTTATGGTATGCAACATTACAAACATAGGAATTGTGCAAAAAATAACTTATTATTGTACAGCAAATACATTGTCAGCTGTCATGTTTATTCTGTTGGTTCCTGTTTTTCATGTCTCTTATTTTGAAAAGTTCATGTCATGTTTTGTTCCTGTCTCCTTGTCATGTGATCTTCCTGTTTCCGGCCATGGTCATATGTCTTGTTTTCACTGGTTAATTGTTTGATTATCTTGTTTAGAGTTCTGTTTGTTCAGTGGTTTATGTTTCCCCATGTTCATGTATTGAAGCCCTCATATTTGCCATTGCCATCTCTGGTCAAATATTGTTAATGTATCGTTGTTGATGTATGTTTAGGTCAAGTCATGTTTATGTTTAGTTCTATGTCTAGTTTAGTTCAAGTTTATTGTTAGGGTTTTGGATTTCACGTTATTTAATAAAACTGCACTTGGGTTCTACACATCGTCTTCGTCATTGCCATTGCCAGCTACAACAAACGTTACATCAGCATTGTCAAATCTACATTGTGCAGTTGAATAACTACAAATAAATGTGTGTGTGTGGGGGGTGGTTTGGGTGGTTTACGAGGAATTTTTTGAACAGGTAAATGTATAAACAGGTAAATGTGGTTTATGAAACATTTTGAAACCCCGGGTCCCAAACATAATAGGTGTAGACAAAATGTTTGACATTCCATAAATATAAACAAATATTATAAAAACCTAAAAACTATTTTTTAACATATTAATTTAGTCAATGTTGAGGATAATCCGAAGGCATTTTGACCAAATATAAGATTAAGTTTTGTTTTTCACTGTTTTTTAACTCTTAAACGGGTCACAAATGACCCGAACATAACAGGAGTAAGGCGCTTACAACTGAAATTAAGGGAGCCAGCCATAAACATTAAAATACACAGGGTTTCAAAAATATAGCCACAAGACATTAACAATATTCATGCTAATATTATTTTAGTGCAATAAAATCAGGAATTTACTAGCATTGCGGTGTTTACCAGATCACATTGTTTACCAAAGTTACACTGTTATAACAAGTTGTAAGACTGGATATAACTTTACACAGATAAGGTTAGTAATGATTTTATCACGCTAAAGTAATGTTAACGTGTATAATATGTATAAAGTTTTCGTCTTGAGGCTGTACTTTTGAAACAGTGTGTATTTTAATGTTTATGAATTGGCCCCATTCACTTACATTGTAAGTGTCTTACGGTATGCATTATTTTAATTTTATTTAATTAACTTTTTTAACTTCTAAATAATTTTGTGGTAAACAACATAATGCCGCAAATTCGATCAATTAAGCTTAACTTGAATTGAACTCTGAACATTCCATAAATAACAGATAACTCTTTACATGAGTTTATGGAATATTAGATTCTTATTGGTCATTGGCATCATCTAATGATATGACATCTCTGAGAAACATCCGTAGATGTATCAGACCAGTCATCCGGGTATTGCGAGTCACATTTCCTGCTTCTTGGATCACTGTGTTATTGCCATAAGTAAGCGAATAAAATTATTTCAACTCATAACAATGTTTCATGTTCATTTATTTATTTGGCAAGTAATAGGCTGGATAATGATGAGTTACATGGTTATTTGCACAGAATAAACACCAACAGAACTTCCACTCAAAGTGCAGGTGGATTTCAGCTGTTCTGCGATTAGTTTTTTCTCTCATAATCAAAAATAAAAAGATATTTGACCATTTATTATTGTATTTGGCTTGTAGCTGTGTAATATTTGGGATAATCAGAACAGTCATTCGGTTGGTAGCGCAAAATAAACCCTTTCAGGGTGTTACGAGACACATTGGGGTCAAGATCACCCTGTCTGGGTTTATTTTGCGAAAACTACTGGCTGACTCAAATCAAATCACTTTATTGTCACACTACTGTGTACACGAGTGCAACAGCAGGTGAAATTCTTGTGTGCAGTTCCGAGCAACATTGCAGAAATGACAGTGACGAGACATAAACCACTTTACAATAACAACATTTACACAACACAATTTACATAACAAATGTACACATACCTACACAACAATTTACATATCAAATGTACACAATACACACAATGTAGAATACACATACACTAGATAAGGGTATAAATATATATTCACTAACTGAATTGGGAGCGAGAATATATTGACAGAATGATGATTAATAAAGTGCAGTGCTGATTGTAGATCGTGAGAGATCATGTGTTCAAAAGTCTTATTGCTTGTGGGAAGAAGCTGTCATGTAGTCGGGTGGTGCGGGTCCTGATGCTGCGATACCGCCTGCCTGATGGCAGCAGTGAGAGCAGCCCATGACTCGGGTGGCTGGAGCCTCTGATGATCCTCCGAGCTTTATTCACACACCGTCTGTTATATATATCCTGGAGGGAGGGAAGCTCACCTCCGATGATGTTTCTGGCCGTTCGCACCACCCTTTGCAGGTCTTTGCGGTTGTGGGCGGTGCTATTGCCGTACCAGGCGGTGATGCAGCCAGTCAGGATGCTCTCTACAGTACTGGTGTAGAACCGTGTGAGGATGTGTTGGTTCATTCCAAACTTCCTCAGCCATCTCAGGAAGAAGAGGCGCTGGTGAGCCTTCTTCACAACGGCCTCAGTGTGGACCGTCCATGTGAGTTCCTCAGTAATGTGGACACCGAGGAACTTGAAGCTGCTGACTCTCTCCACCGGTGCTCCATTAATGGTGATGGGGCTGTGTTCTCTGTCTTTCTTCCTGAAGTCCACCACAAGCTCCTTGGTTTTACTGACGTTGAGGGAGAGGTTGTGCTCCTGACACCAGCGTGTCAGAGTGTGCACCTCCTCTCTGTAGGCTGTTTCATCATTGTCAGTGATCAGACCTACAACCGTCGTATCGTCAGCAAACTTAATGATGGCATTGGAGCTATGTGTTGCCACACAGTCATGTGTGTACAGGGAATACAGGAGTGGGCTGAGAACACAGCCCTGCGGGGCTCCAGTGTTGAGGGTCAGTGATGAGGAGATGTTGCTGCCCATTCTAACCACCTGACGTCTGCCTGACAGGAAATCCAGGATCCAGCTGCACAGCGAGCTGTTTAAGCCCAGAGCCCGGAGTTTCACATCAAGCTTGGAGGGCATTATGGTGTTAAATGCTGAGCTGTAGTCTACAAACAGCATTCTCACATATGTGTTCCTTTTTTCCAGGTGGGAAAGAGCAGTGTGTATTGTAGATGCAATGGCATCATCAGTGGAGCGGTTGTTACGGTAGGCAAACTGCAATGGGTCCAAAGAGGTGGGCAGAACAGAGCAGATGTGATCTCTGATCAACCTCTCAAAGCATTTGCTGATGATGGGGGTGAGGGCAACAGGACGCCAGTCATTTAAGCAAGTGATTTTTGATTGCTTCGGTACAGGCACAATGGTTGATGTTTTGAAGCATGTGGGGACTACAGACAGGGAGAGGGACAAGTTGAAAATGTCCGTAAAAACACCAGCCAGTTGGTTCGCGCATGCTCTGATGACGCGGCCCGGAATGCCGTCTGGACCCGCGGCTTTACGGATGTTCACCCGTCGAAAGGATCGGGTTACATCCGCAACAGAGACGGAGAGTGAACCATCATCTGTAGTATCGGCCGCGAGTGCTCTCTCTGTGAGGGCGGTGTTGTTGTCCTCGAAACGAGCATAAAATGTATTAAGCTCGTCCGGGAGAGAGGCAGCGGTGTTCATGGCGGAGTTTTTATTCCGTTTATAGTCCGTGATGGTGTTAATTCCCTGCCACATACTTCTGGAGTCAGTGGTGTTAAACTGTTCTTCAATTTTGTGCCTGTACTGGCGTTTGGCTGCACGGATGGAGTTACGGAGGGCATAACTGGCTTGTTTACGGTCCTCCGCGTTCCCGGAATTAAAAGCGGTGGTCCGCGCAGTAAGTGCCGCGCGAACATCGCCGTTAACCCAGGGTTTCTGGTTGGGGTAGATCCGTATATTTTTTGTCGGAACAACGTCCTCTACGCACTTTCTGATGAAACACGTTACGCTATCAGCGTAAACCTCGATGTCGTCATCGGAGGCAGACCGGAACATCTCCCAGTCCGCGTGATCAAAACAGTCCTGTAGCGCAGAGTCTGATTGGTCCGACCAGCACTGGATCATTCTAATGGTGGGTGATTCCCGTTTCAGTTTCTGCCTGTAAGCGGGCAGAAGCAGAACGGAAGAGTGGTCAGATTTGCCAAATGGTGGGCGGGGGAGGGATTTGTAGCCATCCCGGAAAGGAGAATAGCAATGATCCAAAACCCGGTCCCCTCGTGTGTTAAAGCTGATGTGTTGGTGGTATTTTGGTGCTATTGTTTTGAAGTTGGCTTTGTTGAAGTCCCCGGCAACAATGAACGCGGCCTCAGGGTGCGCGGTTTCCTGCTCACTTATACTGCCATACAGTTCCCTAAGTGCCCGGTCTGTGTCGGCTTGTGGGGGGATGTACACAGCAGTGATAATGACCGCTGTGAATTCCCTCGGTAGCCAGAATGGTCGACACAGAAGCATGAGAAATTCCAGATCAGGAGAGCAGAAAGACCTGATAAAATGTATATTCCTCTGATCACACCATGATTTGTTGATCATAAAACATACACCTCCACCTCTGCTTTTACCTGAGAGGTCTTTCGCTCTGTCCGCTCGGTGCACGGAGAAACCCGTGGGTTCGATGGCCGAGTCTGGAATCTCCGCGGACATCCAGGTTTCCGTAAGACAGATAACGCAGCATTCTCTCGTCTCTCGTTGGAAAGAGATCCGCGCTCTCAGCTCGCAGAGCTTGTTGTCCAGAGACTGAACATTTGCCAGTAGTATACTGGGTAGCGGGGGGCGATTTGCGCGACGTCTTAATCTGATGAGAACGCCGGCTCTTTTTCCCCTTTTCCGTCTGCGTTTCCGCGGCCGGGCAGCCCAAACAAAGGGCTCCGCTGGCGTGTTTGTAAACCGCGGGTCGGCATTGAGGAATGTGAAGTCCGGTTTTCGGTGTGTGATTGCCGAACCAATGTCCAAAAGCGTTTGTCTGTCGTACACAATAAGGCAGACAACATCCAAGACAAAAAAACACAGAACTGTAAACAAAACAAACAATAAACTGCAGTGTTTTGACGGAGCTCGCGACGCAGCAGCCATACTCGGCGCCATCTTGAGACATCACATTATCCCTTTATTATAAAATATTGCTGTCTTTTATCACAGTGCTGTTGCCACCGTTTTATAAAAGTAATAAGTCATGTCTGTGCTTTACTGTGATTGTACTGTGGGTAAATTTCATGTAGTGACTAAGAAACAGCCCTCACCCATGGTAAAATCACTGTAATGCACACCCTCTCGTGGCTTAATGCTTTATATTACTATTGTACAGCCATGTAAACATTTCAGTGTAATGATAGCACATTGCTAAAATCAAATCCTTGCTTTTTCAAATATTGATTTTGTACATTTACCCAAACATTTCTCCTTCACAGAAATTACAAGTCCCTCAACACAGTAGCAATGCTTTGATGTTCGACCTACAGAGGGAAGTTTGCGGTTGCATACTAATCTAACAGTCTAAATTGAGATGATTGATGTAGCTAGCCACTCCCTTGTACTGGAGATTACTTTCTCCTCTGTGAGTGTCCCTTTCTGTGCTTCTTCAGCATGCCTCATACATACTACCTCAAACTTAAATGCATTCAAACACGTTTCACTCGCCATGATGCAGGAACACACATGTTTAGCAAGAGAAGCTAAATCATTGCTATGAGCACAGCTTTCACTCTCTCCTCTTTTAGCATGTGAAAGGTAAAGGAAGTCCCCTTTACTCCCTTTTCTTCTCTGTTTACTCTGTTCTACCTTTATCTCACCCATAACCGCCTCCCGCCTGGTGAACTCTCAGCGCACTTTGACTCCTTGACAGCCACTTTCAGGCATTTGGCCTTTGTGTGCATGTATGTGGAAGCCCCCTTTGCATATTCAGACAGCATAGTGACTGCCCCCCGGAGGTCAGGCGGTTTACGGGCCGGTCTGTGCTGCCCTTTCCTGTGATCACTGGGCTGCCCCCACAGGGCTCAGTCAGTTTATGGCCCAGCCGGTGATACGCTGTGCTGGAATCAGTCAATTTTGCAGGATTGATGTCTGTTTTATGCCGCTTTGGAAGCCCTGACCTCATGCTGCCCTATCCGAGACCATTGCCATTGCACTCTCATTCATTTGTATGGACACTGAACTGTGAACCTGAGGTCAAAAGGGATTTTAAGAGTAGAGTATTATTGTTTTTCACATAACTGGAATACACATTTTGTGCTCTAGATCGGGTCAATTTCTTTTGTGAATCAACAAAAATTTTAACATAATGCAACAACGTGGGGTTCCCACGGTGATGGAAAACCTGGGAACTTTAAAAGAGTAATTTCTAGGCCTGAGGTTATGGACATTTCTATACGTTTCATTTTCCTAGTTATGATCAGCTCTAAATATTTGATCGTTTAGAAAGTGCACGTTGTGAGCAATTTAATTTTTATATAATTTTAAAGGTTTGGAAAGTCTGAACAGGACTTGTTTCCTGCATAATCAACTTCAAATAGTGATCACATATCAAACTAAGAGCACCAGCTGGAACTCGATTACTCCTCAGCAAGTGTTTATGAAAAGGGTTTGTTTGATCTGTACTAGTATAGAGGTACAGATTCAGTGGAACCATTAATATGTTTGGTTTCCTCTTTTAAATTGTTATATAGATGATCTGTTAGGTAAAAATATATCTAGTGACCAGAAATTCCTCATCATATTCATTCGCTCAGAATACTTCTTATGGAAATCTAAAGCCAAATGGCCAAATGGCCGTGGCTTTGCCAAACCTGAAGTCTTTTGAAACCATGTTAAAAGAGTGTAACATTAAAGGTGCATTATGTCAGATTCAGAAACCCTTGTTATTAATGACACCTGTGGCCGTTAAGTGAACTGCAGCCAGCTACCTGTTGCTCGTGCTTGTGCACACACTCCATAGGGACACGAGCATCGGCCAAAACAATGACGTAATGTACAAAGAGACTGAATGTGATTCACAGGCATCATGCTGACAGATGAGGTAGCATAGTTATAATTACACCGTTATGATTGTTTTACTACAAACTTTGAGACTAAACTAAAACTACTTATCAGCTAACATAGCATACTGATACACACATACAGCTGCATAATACCAGACAGTTTACTGTTGCACTGTTATGTTGTACTATTTTATGTTTTGTATGTCATATGTTGTACTATGATCAAGAAACCAGCGTATATGCTTAAATGTATCCTGTATACCTGACTTTTGATATAAAGAGAAGATTGTTGAAATTATTTGAAAGTTACAAAGCAAGGTAGCTTGCAATTCGTCAGCTTTATCAGGCAAGATCAAGTTAGCTAAAATTACACAGATCAGTCCTTATGGCACTATATTTCACTTGCTTTGCAGTTATGTAAGCTTACATGTCCAATAAGAAGAACACCAATTCAGGGTCGGTTTTGATCCCCAAAACCGAATGAAAGTCCCTCCAGGAATCAAATGCCCTGCTGATGTTCACTCTAGTTTTCACTCGACCATGATCATGTTCCTGCTCAGCCAGAAGGGATTCAGTAGATAATTCTTTTTTTTTTGTGGCTTATCTGGAGTTTGTGTAGGAGTCAGTTTTGTGCTGGGAGCCGGACGTTTGCTGGATTCCATCGCTAAGATAACGTTACCTAGTGTTGCAGTTCGTTGTTGCTGTTGACTAGCGGAAGCACTGAGGCAAGGCTCTCGGGAGCGCGCATAAACGTCACATCCTTTGGATTTTCACGGCAAATCCAACCCGCTCCCTTCTCGTGAAAATCAGTCTATAGGCTTTAATATGCAACCTAGGGAGGCCGGGAAGGGCTAATTTTTTAAGGTGTTCACACATTGGCAAAAAAGGTGAATATTACATGAAAAATTTTATTTACTGCACCATTAAGGATGTAAGAATTAAAAATCACATTCGATTTAAAGAAATTTATTTTTAGTGATAAAGTATAAACCTTTCAAAATAAGGTTTTTAAGCAAAGCTATATACTTTTAAAAGCCATAAGTGGGGGTGAGTTTAACTTCATTAAAAAAAAATAATGTTGTGTTCCTGGTGTAGAACTACTCTACCTATAATCATGAAGAGAGCTCCACCAGTTTGAGAAGTTGCTGTTACCATGGAAACAGATCCATTGCAAATTATGTAATCAAAGTTAATCTCCCTACTCTTAAACAACTTGCTGTATATATTAGAACTTGATTTTGATTTTGATTTGATTTGAATATTTTTTCAAAACTTTGCTTAAACCTTAAATATATTTATTTTATACTTAAAAACTTATAGTCAAAAGTTTTATATTGTACCATCATTTATGATTTGATTGTCATTTGCAATGATTCATGGGATGAGTAGCTGATTCATTCATGAAGAATTGAAGTACCCAGTTTGTCTGTTTTGCTGATTTTACTATTTTGCTTCAAGGCAGAACTCTTTATTGATGTTTTAATTTTTTTTTAAATGCCTTTAGAGAAAATGAATGAGGAAAAAACTTCTGGAAGCAAGGCATCACTCTGTTAAGCTTTCAGGTCAGAATTACGCAAAGCATGGACCTGCTTTTACAGTACACACTCATTATCAAACTTCACCGCCAGACAAGAACGTCTGAATGATTAAATCTGAGAATTGAAGAGTCGGGTTTGAGGCTGTTTAACGCTTCAAAACTAGTCATTGTGTTGTGTTAATTAGGAGGTTACAGCACACTCCATTTTTCGTTGTCAGATCCAGGGAGGTCCCAGATGTGCGGATGGGTTCAAACGCGAAACTCCCTACATCCAAACGCAAAAATAATTACTTTCCTTCCTTTTCAACCCCGAATTTCACTGTGATATACAACTTGCAATTAAGCATGGCTTGGTGATTTAGTGATTAATGTCAGAGTGAGTCCTACAGGAGCAGCGAAGGAGTCCTGATCAGCAGCTCCTCTCCTATTACTGGCAAGATGGAAGACTCCATTTACCATTCCCTAACCTATATGACAGCCAACTCTTTAATCAGGGCTTTATTTCCTTTGTAACACTTGCAGTCATACACAAATGTCAGAGTGCAAGAGAAGCTGCCATGCTGAGGCAGACGGAGGTGGGCTTAGTGATTTATAGGCCTCCGCTCTCCTTGCATGTTGTGAGGGGCTTTTAATTTTTTTGAAGGACAGCACTAAGTAAATTGTATAGTGTTTAAGAGGGAGATAAACAGGAAATTGCATGCAAGGTCTATGTCATGCCGTGCCTACACACTTAAAGAAGGCCTTTTTCAGAGCTGATACAAAGGACCTGGTGAAAAATGGCCTGTGAATATATAAATAATAATAAAGAAAAATGTATGGTTGTTTACCAACTTTTTACTGACCACAGAGAGTTAGGGTCTCTGTTTAACGTCTCATCTGAAGGACAGTGTCTTTTTACAGGATAGTGTCCCTGTCACTATACTGTGTCATCAGGACCCACACAGACCGCAGGGTGAGCACCCATTGCAGGCCTCTCTAATGCCTCTTCCAGCAGCAACCTTAGTTTTCTCCAGGAGGTCTCCCATCCAGGTACTGACCAGGCTCAACCCTGCTTAGCTTCAGTGGGTAATAAGTCTTGAGCTACAGGGTGATATGGCTGCTGGTCAGGCTAGCACACCAACTTAGCTTAAACCAACTAAGACCATCAGACTAGGTTTGGCTAATTTAAGCTTCCTTCAAAAAAATGTAAAAGGCAAAAACAAAAAGTGAATTTCTTAATCTGTATTTTTTTCCCCTGGAAGAATATCTAAACAAAAAAAATAACAAAAAATTAATTTACTTATTGTTTTAGATAATAAAAAGTTTAGCGAATATAATATTGTGTTTATGCGATTTTATAAAATATAATATAATATAATTGTGATGAGGAGGGGGGGCGTGGCCAGACCCAGATGACTCATGCCTGGTGTTGATTTGAGTAATCAGCGGGAGAGAGATAAGTGGGGCCAGAGACACCAGTTCTCGAGAGAGACAGACAGACGGATGCACAAAGCTGTGTATGTGTGTCTTTGTTTTGCACTTTATGCTATGTTTGAGTTCAGTTTGTTATTAAAGTTTTACGTTGATTGTTCAGCTGGTTCCTGCCTCCTCCTCGCCCATCTTAAGAACCTTATTACAATAATAAAATATAATATTACATTACGTTCATATTTTAATTTAAGATGATTTTTCATACTTCAGAGAATACTTCAGAGAATATTTCTTGAATTAAGTTTATCTTACTGGCAAATAGATTTTTGTTGTTTAAAGCATAAACCTCACTATATATTAAATTAATGCTTAGAACAATATTTTATGTTTTAATAATTTAAGATATAGTCTTTGAAAACAAGTCTTAAAATCTTACACAATTTTGATTCTCAAGTAAATGTGTCTTGTTATAAGGATTTTTGTGCACTGTATTTTTACATGAATGTGTATGTATGTGCCAGTCTCAACTGACTTCCATGTAATGTGTAATCATGAGAGACTTAGTTTTGATTTGAAAATATTTAGATTAAAATAAGCCCATGCCTAGCCCCTTTACTGACCCTGCTGACCCTCAATTTGATGTAATGCCTCCAATTTAGATCCATGCTCTCTTGGGAGTGTGTTGTTTACATTCTTAAACCTTTGGTGTGTCCCTAGTTAGATCTCTAAAAAGAGGCAATACTTCATTTTTCGTTTATGTTCCCCACACAGTATCTGTTTTATTTGGCCCACATCAGTGATGTGTTGTTCTGTATGAGTGTACTAAGGGGCCTCTTACACACATTAATAGAACTGCTGTATTTGCTTTGGTTGAAATTGAAGGACTGAAACAGGGTCCTAAAATGGGCACACAGTTTTTGCTCCCTGTTTGCCATTTGTGTTTAGCGTTGAAAGCTTTTGATTTAGACCCGTTCCCCAGGGTGCTATTCAGTTGAATAAGCAACAGTGGTTTTGCAGTGCACAAGGGCACCCTCTCTTTCTCCTTCTCTCTTTACCTTTTCCCTTAAACTGGATCGTTTCCTTTTCACACCCACTGCTTTTCCTAGTACAGTGTCATTTGCTTTGCTTCTCTCTCAACTCTCTCTTTCTCTTCCACTCTGTGGCCATCACCCTTTTCCTCCTCAGCAACTTTCAAAAGCTCAGTAAAGCATGGCCTTCAATTCCCTTGTTCTAGTGTTTTCACTTAAGATCAGGAGTGATGAGCAAGAGTGTTTCTGGCTCAATCCTTGAGCAAAGGCCTATGTTGACAGGCATTATTATTTATTTGTCATGGTGGATGTAATAAGCTGTAGGTACAGCATGGAGAGCCCTTGATTTATTGCACTGTCGACCATCACTAGCGGGACGCCTGCTGTAGCGTGCAGGATGAATACGCTGCTGTCAGCGCTGTCCATCCTTCTCTCTCGCTTCACTCCCTCCTAACACCTAACCCATTTCATGCCAGAATACATAAACAATCTTTCATTATTTTGACGCCTTTCTTCATATTTGCTTCTTGAAGAACACAAAATAAAGGGGTTTTCCTTTTGGTGTTATTTTATTGTGTTTCGCGCATTTATCTGAATGTGCATCTCCACTCTGTTGACATGGCTGGCAGTGTTGGGTTGATTGTTGGAACAGTTGACTTTTTGCGGCCTGTGGTTATGCTCTTTGTATTTTAGAAATAGGAGAGACTGGGGCAAGTTGTTTCCATCCATCCATCCATCCATCCATCCATCCATCCATCCATCCATCCATCCATTATTGACTATGAAAAAGTTTATCAGTTCATTAAAACAGTTTTAGTGAGCACACTTTGATCTTTTGTGACAACATGCCCCAATAGCAGCCTGTTATAGGCTATTTAATGGCTTTTCAGAAAAGGTAAACAGTAAAACATTTATGAAGAACAAAACACTTAATTGAAAATTTTAACATACAGAATATCAAACCATTTTTTGACCATCAAATATTATATTTAATCAATTGTATAAAGTTACATATACATATAAGAACATTACAACCTGCCCCAATAAAAATGTAACACCTGCCTGATTTGACTTTTATAAAAAATAAATTTTCCTACCAGCAAAGTTTAACATTGTTGTTAAATTGTACCTTTATTATAGGCACATTGACCCATGACTTAAAGTACTTTTTTCAGGTCATTTTTTACTTGATAACTACTACAAAAATATTACAAATTTCAATTTAAAAAAAAAAATAAAATGTAACAAAACCACGAAATTACATTTGTGTAATTGAACTATTTGACCTTATCTATGCCTGTATGATCTCAGCTATCAGATGGATGTGGATATCTAAGCTGGGTGTCTAAGGAACTGAAGACGA
Source organism: Moxostoma hubbsi (assembly GCA_032164185.1). Taxonomy (NCBI): domain Eukaryota; kingdom Metazoa; phylum Chordata; class Actinopteri; order Cypriniformes; family Catostomidae; genus Moxostoma; species Moxostoma hubbsi. The sequence continues at coordinate 29,381,215 of JAVLUX010000021.1, forward strand.
CTGAGGTAGGCCAGAGTCTGGTGGATTTCCGCTGCCGAATGCCCCTGCATTAGTGTCACTACAGATCTGATGTTTGGACTATGAGTGCCATATGAAATATGATGCCTTTACCGCTGTCAATGGAACAGCACCAGACCTATTCCATCAACTTAATATTTCATGCTAAGCCAATCACATTTGGTTAGTGGCTCAGTGTAATCCAATCGAGTGCCGTAAAAGAAACACCTTCCCCCTCATGGGTGCACTACTCCCCTTAGACCTTATGAACTGGGTAAAATCTGGATGTAGAAATATGGCCTACTAGTTGACGAGTGACATGTCTAGGGATGTGACGGTATCAAATTTTCATGTCACGATAATTGCTGAAGCATTTATCACGGTATACCGTATTATCACGACATTGTATTGGATTACAAAACGGGTTGATAGATAAATAATCATTATTATCACATGATCACAAAGAATGTAACTTCGCAAAGATCAAACTATATAAGATTCAAAGAGACCTGATGGCCAATTACTCTATTTTTCATTTATCAAATTTATTACGGTTTATTTTCATTGCTAATTAACAAGTAACAACAATGGTAACATTTTTAGGGAAAAGTTTAGTGGAAAAATGAACATGAAGTTTCCTAGTAATTTGGTATGACCTTTTTTTAACCCCTTTCTTACACACAAACAAAAATATTTTAGCCTAATTTATTTTAGGATTTACGTATTTCTATTTCATAAAAAAGGGTATTTGAATTTAAATTAAAATTTAAATGTCATAATTTTTAAAAATATTTTTAACAGTGGTATTTGTAACAAGACTGTAGTAAACACATGGAAGCATGGATCTTTTCTCACCACCGTGGTTAGATGTAACAAATGAGTTAGTGTTGGAAATGCTGATTTATTGATGGAAATGCTACAGTGCATTCAGAAAAATCTAAACAATATGGTTAATAAGTTATCTAGAAATTTTCAGAGTATTTTGAAGTGTTCACGATAACAATATTGTGCATATTAATTGGAATGGTATACCTTAATATTGAATAATGACTATTGAATAAATGTGTAGTTATGTCTCCTGTCCTCATACTAGTGATAAGTGATAGTTCACCCAAAAATGAAAATTCTGTCATCATTTACTCACCCTCATATCCAAACCCCTATCACTTACAACTAGTCAACATGCTAGCCTCAGTCACCATTCACTTTAAATTGTATGGAAAGAAGATGCAATGAAAGTGAATGGTGTCTTAGGCTTACTTACATACCAAACATCTCCTTTTGTGTTCTATGTAAGAATAAAAGTCACACAACAAAATGAGGGTAAATAATTGATGACAGAATTTTTATTTTTGGTTAAACTGTCTTTTAAATGCCTTGTAGGGGGATTTACTTAAAGTGAATTGACAGTAAATAGGGCTCTCCTTTATTAGTGTTTTTCTAGTGTGCAAATGCTGTAGGACTGAAGAAGACACTTAACTTGCATATCCGAATGGCGACAAGACCATAACAGTGATGTTGGGTGGGGGGTGAGCAGGATACAAGAGATAATTAATATGAGAAATTTGTTTTGTGTTTGAATAAAAGGCTCAGCCTGGGCAGCTTGTCATTTAAGCCTGGTTCAGCTGAATGTCTGAAGGGTTTTCTCAGTGTAATCTGTGAATAACATTACACCCGGCTCTGCAGACCTAACACCAAGCATGTAATAGCTGAATTAATGCTGCCGAATGCTGATAATGATACATTACAATCTGGTTTTAAAGGCACAAATAAGTGTTAATTATGTAGAAAACAAGATCCTCTCACTCTGCCCTGCTGGAGCCGAACTGTCATTTGTTAGTCCCTGCAGGAGGCTTTGTCTGCCTTATGGGTTCATTTTAGTGTTTTGTTTTTTTACATTATCTTTAGCAAAGACTTCAGTTGTTTTGCGTTTGTTTTTGTTTTGTTTTTTCTTTCCTGGCTATCATCACTAACAGTATGGTTAATAGCAATCATTAGTTATCCGGCAGGGTTAGGGCATGCTCAGATATGTGCAGTGAACTGAGAATACTCATTTGGCCGCTGAATGTGTGTTTGACAGGCCCCATTTATAACTAGCTCATTCCATAATGTCCATCCTATTCATAACATTGGGTTGCTGTCTAATTAGAAGCGTTTAAAGCAAACAGCTCTGGACTGAAGAGTGGACTCGATTTGTTTATCCATATATATATATATATATATATGGATAAACAAATCGAGTCACACCAAAATACTTCTGTAATTCCTGTAAAAAAAAAAAAAAAAAAATAATAATAAAAAAAAAAAAATATATATATATATATATATATATATATATATATATATATATATATATATATATATATATATATATTTTTTTTTTTTTTTTTTTTTTTACAGGAATTACAGAAGTATTTTGGTTCTCTTAACATGCTTTAGGGAGATTATTATGCAATGTAAACATCATATGTAATATGAATTTAAACCCTATTTCAATGTTTGTAACTCTTATGTGGACAATCTTGCCTTAATGAAATGGGTATTTCTGGATAATTCTTCCTCACTGCAATGCAACAATGGTTTACACCAAAATACTTTTTACTGTTGACATAGTTATTATTACTTATTTACATGTTATTTCCATATTTTTATATCATTTGTTTCAGTTTTCTTTTTTTTAATTTCATTGTTTTATTTTCTTAATTTTTTTTGTCTGTTTGTATTTGCCATGTTAATACATACTCTTTGAAGTATCTTGGAGTAACCAATATATATCATAAGTGCCATGGTAGTTAATAACAGTATTTAGTCTGTGCTGTGGTATGTCAGTGCCAGTTTTTACCATACCTTATAATTACCATATAATATCATCACTATACCGTGGTACTGCAAAAGTACTTTTCATAAGGGTTATAACTGATAAAATTGACAACTTGACCATCTGAGTTAAATGAAAAATATTCTAAAAACTTCTTACAGTGTTTAAGAGATCTCATATGTTTTTGCTATAATTCTACTTTAGTAAGTATGGTTTTATGGTTAACAATTTACCATGCTAACCATAGTTTCTGCCGCAATTCCTTTTGTTTCTGGTACAGTTATTGTTACTTATAGAAAAAGCAGCATGGTATTATCATATTTTTGGACATTTCCACAGTTAATACCATGGTATACTTTAAAGTGCATTGGAGTACTTCAAAGAATTGGTATTTGATAACAATTGTTATTCAGTACCATCATATGTATCAAAATATCATGGCATTACCATATAGGAAACCATCACTATAATATACCAATGTATATTATATACATTGTGCCATCACAGTGCTTTTTTGTAAGCAAATTTAGTTCTGTCCTACTTGGCCACCATTGTCATTAGAAAAAGAACTTGAAATGTAAGAAACATGTTGGAGCTTCTTACAATGCTTGAAGGAGATTTCATATTAATATATTACTGTCATAGCAATGTATTAAAAATGTTTTTTTATGACTACCATGATACACTTTGGATTTTTGTGTTTTTGAAAATGATACAGCTAGGATTGTAGCATTTAGCAAATTAGCCCATGCATTGCTTGAATATGTTGGGTATATGTATGTGTCTGTTAGCTAAAATCTCATGTCTTTAAAACATGTATAAAATCTGTGGGCGAGTTAATCCATTTTGTTTCAAGCTTCATTATCCTTATCTTTTTCGAAGCACAACGCAACCCTTTTCTTCTGTTCCATTGAGTAATTCGCCTTCGTAGTGTATTAGCATTGGTAGCGCTCTTCCGTCAGCTGTGTTTTCTGTAGAAGCCAGTGGAGAACACTATAAGTCTCTTCAGAGCTCTGCTGCTCTCAGTCTAAACCACAGCTGACACGGGCCTAATGAGCCCTTAATTAGTGATACATTTTCTCTGTGTGATTTCTATTGATGTGTGGGCAAGAAAAGACAAATTGAGCTGCCGCCTGACCCGAGTACCAATTGTTTCAGAAAATCCAGTAAACATCTTTTTCCCTCCCCCTCTCCCTCAATGCCACCCTCGATTTCTCTCACCTTTATTTTTACTTTCCACCTCCTTCCTTCCTCTCTCTCTCTCTCTCTCTCTCTCTCTCTCTCTCTCTGTCTCTCTCTTGCCGTCTGGTTTTTTCTTTCTTTCTTGCCTGCTTTCTCTCCACCTGACTTTGTCTATTGTACTTGTGTCTATGTAAGTGTGTGTGTGCCTGCATATGTTTGTTTGTGTCAGTGTGCGTGCGAGAGAGAGAGTTGAGTAGTTTGGTAAAGGGAAAAGCTGCGGAATTAGTGTTTTTGCTTGCCAGTGCAATAGAAGGCAATGTGCGTCAGGGCCCCTGGATGCCCGCCCGTCAGCAGATGAGGGAAAGTTTCAGATGCAGATGGGGGGTTGAGCGGCTCCCTAGTGGCGAGGCGTCTGCGCCAGCACGCTCTCTGCCATGATTGCGCGATCCTGGATGAAATCGGCACTGACAAAGTGCAGTGATTGATGGATGGACAAAGCCGGGAAGTGGATGAGAGAATGGATGAGGGTGGGGAGATGGAGGCAAGGAGGGAGTATTTTAACACAGGCACACAAGGGAAGACAGAGAAGAATAACCTGTTGAAGTATTCCGCCATGTAAAGCTCCATTGAAATTTACTCGACGTTAACTGAGCTCACTTCAGAATCTTTTGCATCTGTTCAAATTTGGCCCCAGTGTGCATCAGGCTTTTGACAGCAATTTCAGATAGTATTTTTTTTTACAGATGTGTACATAGATGCAGAGCCAGGGCTGTCAGGAGTTTGCATTTTATGTTGCACACTTCTTAATAGAGAGCATGGTGGCTCAATTTTATGGAGTCATCAATTTATAGTCACAAATCAAGGGACTTCTTTATCAGGGTTCTGGCAGATCCTTAAAAATTCTTAAAATGTCTTAAATTCAGTTTTCTAAAATGTAAGGTCATAAAAATTCTTAAATATCTTAAAGCAGTGTTTCTCAACTGGTGGGTCATGACCCAAAAGGGGGTCGCAGTTCTAGAGACTTTTCTAGTTTAAAGCATTACGGAGGAAGTCAAGTCAAACCTCTTAAACAGTAGACAGCCCTGACATGCCAAACAGCACTGAGGAAAACATTTTATAGTTTCACATTAAATAAATTTAATCCATTAAACCTCACTTTATATCAACAGTGGCAGTTGTAGTTAAAGTTTCAAAATGTGTTTCGGATAGTTTTTTTTTCATATAATTTATTATTATTATTAGCCTATTATTATTTAAGACTAGCTACGTTGCTTTCCTCCTGTGTAATTCTGATTGAATGATGTTTGAAATTAGGAAACAAACTGGATAATAAAGGGAAAATATATAAATAAATATACTCTTAAATTGTTAAAAGGGGGAGAGAAAACTTCCTGTAACTTCTGTTGTTGACATCTGTAGCAAAAATAATGTGATTTTATGCATGCACTTATACTTTAAACCCATGAACAAAACTATGCAAGATAAAAGGAAATGCGACTCAGGATACATTAAATACAGGTTATGTTTTTACTATGGTGTGTCGCCACTTGATTTCCAATGTAAAATCTGGGTCCCAAAGTAAAACCAGTTGAGAACCACTGTCTTAAATGATACAACACGTCTTAATTATAATTTATAGAGGTCTTAAATTTGGGGGCGGAAAGACAGGAATCTTATATAACCTAGTGTGATTATTTTACAGAGCAGTTCACAATCATTAAGCCATATCGGAAATTTGTGACAAGCAAATACTAATGACCAGCTGTTGATGATGACGATATTGTGTTGATGAAATATGACAATTTTCTACTTTTAATCATTTATATTGTTGTATGTTATAGATTATTGTAGGAGTGCACATTTTATTTCCCTTATCTGTTTGAATGAGCTGCTAAAACATTTACATTTACATTTATGCATTTGGAAGTTTTTATCCAAAGCGACTTACAGTGCACTTATTACAGGGACAATTCCCCCAGAGCAACCTGGAGTTAAGTGCCTTGCTCAAGGACACAATAGTGGTGGCTGTGGGGATCGAGCCAGCAACCTTCTGCTTACCAGTTATGTGCTTTAGCCCACTACGCCACCACCACTCCATAAAAGCAGTGAAATGCAAACATTTCAAAATTAGAGTCCCCGTTGTATTTCAGACTTTAAAGTTAAAATTTCAGCGCTATGAACCAAACCTGAGAGAAGCGTCATTTGACATAATTTCTAAGATGGTGGCAACCAATGAGCATAAACCAGAGCTGGGTTTAAACTGGAGCATAAAAACAAACTTTTTCACCATATCAAGTATTTTCACTGCACAAAATGTATGCATATGCAATATACAATAAATATACAAGAGGATGCTCATTAAATAACAATAGTCATCTAGCTAGCATCTGGAAGGCTGTGTACTTGTCATGTGTGCATGTGATCGTGACATGTGATTGACTAGAATGCATTGAAGTCTCGAAAACAGCATAAGGTCATATTATGTTTAAGCATAAACTGATCAGCACAGGTAGATTTTTGTAAACACATGAAACACCTTCAAAAGCAGAGAATAACCCAATGATTTAAAATCTCATGTAAATGGTTTTCTTGCGGTTTTTTTTGGTAGCCATCACTCTATTGGTGTGCATATAAACACACTCACTGTTTCGATACTGCCACAGAGCTGTTTAATTTTTTGGGAAATCAACCTATTAATGGTTTACCTATAAATATCTCTCTATCTTAAGCTGGAATAAGAGATTTTATTTCAGTACTGAAAATACACAATGATAGATAAACATTTCACATTTAAGTATTTTAGCTATTTCCCTAGTTCTCTAATTTCGCTAGTAATGAGGTCTAAAGTAAATGTGATGCAATGCATCACCATCAAAAGGTAATTCTGTGGCTTAGTATTTTCTCAGTATGTTTAGTTGGTCACATTGGCGTATCTTTATCACTGATGCAAAAGTGGCTTTGTAGTAGTGCTGCACTCCAATACTTATTTTCTAGCCCTTGAATATGTAATGGTGGTTGGAGGCAGGAGCTGGGGGGCCGATAACCTTGTTGTCCTGACCAAACCCTTCCTGCAACTTGGGGAAAAGAAGTGAGTGGTTGGGCAGGGGAATGGATTCTCATTACGGCTGGACCTGCTCTACATTAGATGTCATGGGAGGCAAGGAGGGCCATTCTAAGATGAAGACTAATGCTGCTGGCCTCAGGAACTCCGATTAGAATCACACTCATTACTCAGCGCCACTGACGGAAGCAATTTAAAGGCCCCGTCCATACTGTACAAGGGGCAGGGCAGACCCCTGTCACACACACTTTTACACACTTACTCCCTCCCCCACTACTTTGACTGGTTCCACCAAGGACATCTGGAGGCCAACCTTTCTCTAATTTGCTTTTGGTTTCAACTCAAATTTGCTTAAGTGAAAATACTGTCATTACTTACCCACTTCCAAACCCATATGCTGTTATTTTTACACCCAAGTAAAACTTTTTGAAGAATTGTTGCGCAGCTCTAGCCATATAACAACAGTTAATGATGACCACCACAGCTGTCAAACTCATACAATATTATTATTATAATTTTTTTTTTTTTTTTTGCTAAGTTATATTATGTGATTGCTTACATGTGATTATGTGATTGCTTACATGTCAGGAAACTATCCCTGGTCCTTTGCATAGCAGCTGCAACACTATCAGTTGAATTGCCACACAATTTGATCACACCAAAACATTGTAAATTGTTGATTATGTAATGCAAACATTAAAATGTATCTCCATACAAGTCATGCACTATAGTAAGTATTTAGATGTCATAAAATAAATTTGTGTGAGGAACAGGGTATACAGAAGGGAGGTTGAACGGCTGGCTCACTGGTGTAAGTCAAAACAACCTGGAGATGAACATGCTCAAAACGGTGGAGATGATAGTGGACTTTAGGAGGAACACCCCAACATTTACCCAGCTCGCCATTCTAAACAGCATTGTGGCAGCAGTGGAGTCATTCAGGTTCCTGGGCTCTGCCATCTCACAGGACCTGAAGTGGGAGACCCACATTGACAAGGCCCAGCAGTGGTTGTACTTCCTTTGCCAGTTGAGGAAGTTCAACCTGCCAGAGGTGCTGTTGATACAGCTCTACTCAGCAGTCATTGAGTCTGTCCTCAGCACCTCAATAACTGTCTGGTTTGGTTCAGCTATGAAATTGGACATCAGAAGACTACAAAGGACAGTGCTTAGCGGATTATTGGTTGCCTCCTGCCCTCTCTTCAAGAATCTGTATACGGCCTGGCTATTTCAGCTAGTAAAGATGCTGTCTACCACCCCTGGAGTCATGAGTTGGAATCCAGGCCGTGCTTTAGTGACTCCAGTCAGGTCTCCTAAACAACTAAATTGGTCCAGTTGCTAGGGAGGGTAGAGTCACATGGGGTAACCTCCTTGTGGTCGCTATAATGTGGTTCTCGTTGTCTTCTGAAATGTTATTTATTTTTAGAAAAATGTTTGAGCAAAAATTTACATTGTAATTTACCATCAAAATAAGTTATTTAATACACAATTTAAGAGCTCAAAGAATAAATAATAAGAGTTTCTCATGTAGCTTTCTCTATGCGAATAGTGTTCAAAAATAGTGGGCTACATTCAGGCCGATCAGGTGCAGAACATATATTTATTTTATTTTATAACAATTAGTTTGTCATCATTATTATAATCGAAATTTGAACTTTTTACAAATGTAAAAATGATTCCTTCTTAATATTATATCATGAAATTTGATATATCGTACCATTCTCAGAATCAATGTTGTTGTAGTGTTCATTTCATTTCACTTGGAAAATGCCATGATACATACAATGAGCCATATAAAAGTAATTGTGCTAAAATGCAGGTATAGTTTGGTTATTCAATAAGTTCAAAATAGTTTCTTTGTGCGTAGTAACGGAATGTGATATGACATTTATTATTCTAGATGCGAAAGCAGTTTAGATATGAGATGAGCTGAAGATTATCAGTGAATAACAACTTAAATTTCAGTCGTTTCCTAACACAAACCTATCGTATGGCTTTTTTTGTACTTGGAATTTAACATTAATGTTTTTTTTGTTCCACTGATAAAATAGCAGTTTATGGGGTTGGCATGTTGGTGAGTTAATGATGACAGAATGTTGATTTTAGGTTAACTATTCCTTTAATCAGGGCAAAAGAAACAACAAAAAAACAAGCCGGCTGCTTTCCATTTGTAGCTCTAAACATTGTTTTGATCAAAGAGTAGGAAGGCGACCTGCTCCTGTGGAAGACAGCATATTGATACAAATGTTACGTGATCTTAAAAAGCCTACTCTCACTTTCTGACCCCTCACTACAGATTAGGTGGTCAATATGTGTCAGCCGTTTGTTAGGGCTGGTGATTTAGAAAGGTGTGTGACACTCTCTCACAGCAAGGTTACGGTTTAAGTGAAGCCCTGACGACAGCCAGGCAAAAGAATAACAGTCAGTTGGAGCGGTGAGGTGCCTGCCATTCAATAATGAACGATCGGGCCATCAATTAGCTGCCGTCGCTGTGGAAACTCTATCTCTGTAATGAGAGACACGGCTATGTGCTAACTCACCACACTGTCTTAATTTCAGATTGTGTCTGGGAAAAAGAGTATTTTGAGTCATAAATGAGGTTGTTTGATAAATTGCCCATGTGAGTGTTTTCAAATCATCATTTCCTTCAATTGACCTTGACGAGGGAGTTTGACGGGGCCAGTGACAGAATGAGATGGAAAATGAATGACGCGCAAGACACTGGCAGCGAGTCATTCTCCTGTGTGATTGGGATACAATTCTCACAAAAATGCACCTGCATAACTTTAATACTTTATTTAAAGGTGAAGTGTGTTATTTTCCAATACTATCATCACTAAATTGAATCGAGCATAACAGCGTCTGGCCACTTTTTTTTTAGCCGTCTTAGTTCTGGAAGTATTTCAGAGAGATAAGTGCGAGACTGTGTACTTGCATGAGTACTTGTAAATCAAATAAAAAATGATGGTAGATTAATAAAAACTATTAAGTTAAAGTTGTTGATTCTAAGTATTATAAGAAACATATTTAATCTATATTGCTGTATTTTTATTATTTGCATTTAATCTAAAATTACATGAGCTCTCTTATATCTCTTATGTAACATATATTACATATATATTTTTAATAAACAACTGTATGAATCTTAAGTGATTTTATTTGCCAAATGTTAATACAATTAATACTGTGACTTGCAGTGCACTTTATGTCTTTCTATCAGAATGCCTTTGTATACCAAAAACATAGTATTGTCTCCTCAAAATCATTATTTCTGTGCAATTGTTAATAGTTGTTAACAGCTGTCATTGGCAAGTATTAGTGTCTAATAACGGGTCAGACTGAAGATGGTTTGTTGGGTGAGGTGTGGTATTTCTTGCAATATATAGACTCTTTGAGTGTTTAAATTTAGCCATGCTAAATGGTAACATGTTTTGAAGAAATTTTGATACACATACGCAGTAAGATACAATCAGTTTAGTTCAAACTGACAGCATCTGTTACAACAGTCATTATACACTCACCGGCCACTTTATTAGGTACACCTGTACATCTAATTATTCATGAGATTATATAACCAGCCAATCATGTAGCACCAGTGTAATGTATAAAATCATGCAGATATTAGTCAGGAGCTTCAGTTAATGTTCACATCAACCATCAGAATGGAGAAAAAAAATCTGATCTCAGTGGTTTCGACTATGGCATGATTGTTGGTGCCAGACTGGCTGGTTTCTCCTGGGATTTCCATACACAACAGTCTCTAGAATTTACTCTGAATGGTGCCAAAACAAAAAGCATCCAGTGAGTGGCAGCTCTGCAGACAAAAACGCCTTGTTGATGAGAGAGGTCAACGGAGAATGGCCTGACCGGTTCGAGCTGACAGAAAGGCTCCGAAACACGAGGATGGCCATCGACTGCCCGAGTGCCTGCGCTGTGACCTTCGTGGCTCTGAGAGCGAGGTCGGTGGCAGAGCGCTGTTCCTGCAGCACCATCAGCATCAGACGCCGCTGTTACGCTCTCTGATGCAGCGGCGATATTGGCATCCAATTCCGGGGGCTCAAGGGAGAATGCCGGCTGGCCGCGAGGCGAGCCGCACTCATTCCGAGCTCGGACGGAAGCAAACAAGCGTGCCGGGGGCCGGGTGGTTTGTGGGAATTTACCCGGCGAAACCGAGCCCGTTGTCATCCCCAAATCGCATTAATCGCCAGCCGGGTCGTCCTCAATACCGTGGGAATAAGGAACGACATTGGGCGACTGAAGCGGTTTTCTCTCATGAGAAAACAAAGCCGTGACCGCAATGTTGCCATGGCTATGTTCTCGCACTGAGAACATGAACCATTCATAAAACGCTGCCTGCGTGTGTATGCAGCCAAGGCACGCGAGGCAGCTTTTATGACCGTCAGAAGTGGAGAGAAATCAACCGCATCCAGGAACTACACAGAGGCGGAAAGACAGTGGAAAGAAGTCCTGAAAAGGACATTCAACGCCTGCTGTGTATTGCTCTTTTATGAGTGGGAACTCAAACTCTTTTTAGGAGGAGAAACACTCGTTCAGGGAATGAAAGCGCTGTCGAAGCGCCCAGGGGCGTAGACTGCACAGCGTGCAGAGAGAGAGAGAGAGCGAACACCAGCTGGAAACGCGCCGTAGATCCAACAGCAGTGCTTATTGCAAGTTGAGGTGAGTGAAACAGTGGTGAACTCAGCTTGCTGTTGCACAACCATTCGGCTCCGAAGAAAAATTCTGACTGGCACTCGCTGCCCCGCTTCCCTTTTTACCCATATGTCCGGGGCGGGGCATGCAAATTCTGTCTGCCTACTTGACATTGGCCTTTTCTCAGGTTCAGAGGTATGTTTGGTGTCCCAGGAAGACCCTTTGAATCACTTCATTTGACACAACGTTGAGTGAGTGACAGACGGGGAACTGCGATTAACAATGACAAATTCTGTGTTTAATCACGATTAAAAAAACTCTTGAGATTTGAAGTCAATGCATTTTAAGAAATGGGTGAAAGTATCTTTAGAAATGAAGGCCACATCCTTAAAATGGCATTCAATGTGAACAAAATGTCAGGTTTCTGACATACGAGAGTCTTGATGGGTCGATAACTCACATTTGATAATGAGACATTAATAAACCAGTAGTCAGATTGTATTTGAGTAGCAGATGTTAAAAGTGCAGCTGATATCAAAACATGATCTAACATAACATAAATGTCAGTCTACTTCTCTGTTCTCAGAAGAGCTTGACACTGATAGTTTAATGCATCCCCAGAAATGCTAAAATGTTTTATTACTGTCATAAAGAGGGAGCTTTGTGTCACAACGTCCATCGAGACCCATTATCTTTGTGTATAGATCCACAGAGTGCTAGAGATTGCTTAATAGTTGTCGATCATTGATTTAAGTATGACAGCTTCGTGATGGCTTTTGTGATCAGGTCTGTCAGCCTTTGCTGTCTGTCTTTGGTAGTGTGCTGAAGATACAGTAATAAAACTGTGAGAAATCTGCTCTGCTCTTTCATTGGTGACCAGACTCCTCCCCTTTCTCTCTCCCCTCTCACTTTCTAACAAATGGGCATCAACAGGCCATGAAATAATCAATGCTGATGATCCATCTTGGGTGCTGTCGATATGTTAATGAGTCTGCCTCATCGTTATGGCGACGAGGCCATAAATCATTCGCTTTTACCAGAATGCATAGCAGCTGGTGCGGCAAACTCTTGGCCAGGAATAAAACACTGTCTTTTAACGATTAATGTCCAAACATTCTGCTTCTCTGCTGCTTGATTGTTTTCAGATGCCAAAAAAGTAGGACAGATTGTAAATCAATAAAACAATAAGACAAAGTGTTTTAATAACAGGAGAGGTTGCGAGTAAATCATCGTGGTTCCCCATTTAGCACAGCTTCCTGGTTAACGAATAATTGGATACCTGCTGCCCAGGAGTCATTTTTAAGGTTATAAATGCTTGTGTCTGCTTTTGCTGAGAAATGCTTTGCCTGCCTACTTCACATTTTCAGCTCTTTGTGTGAGTGTTTGCATTTGTGTGTTGTGTTTGTGTATTTGGGGGTTACATTTAAACCTGCAACGTTTGGGGAAGATTTTTTTGTTAATTGTATTAAACCTACACTTGAGTAATCAGATATGCATGTTATCAATTAAGTTATTATTTTTTTTTATTTAGTTTATTTGAATTGTAATATTCTTTCTAGGCCTAATCCTTAAATTGTCATATGTAATAAATTTTAAAAAAATCTACAAAAATTTATTTATTTATTTTTGGAAAAGCTTTCATTAAGTATTTTAAATTGTGTGGATGTTGAATGTTTTGACGTCAACACTTCAACACTTTTCATATCGCTTGAGTCCTTTAGTTAATTTTGCCAAACTAAACTACAATTAATCCAGAATGTTGACGAATGGTGACATCAACATAGCCCATTTATAAAGACTGAATTGTTAAGAACTCCTATAGGATTGTTAAGTGTCTATACACTACATATGTTTAGTGTCATAATTAGAAAATGATTAATTGTGCGGGGAACTGAATAAGAAGTTTATTTTCATAAGGAAACTATCTGTGTGCTATATTATGAATGTTGACATGCCCAAAATAATGGTTTTCACATGATATTGCGACTTTTGACATTGGACAGTCTTCTTGTTGCATAGAGTACATACAGTACAGCAATGCTTGTACCAATGACAAAAAAAATAAAAAATATTAAAATAAAATGTATTAATTTATTTATTTATAAGTTATTAGCATATGTATTTGTGTGAATAGCATCATTTCACAAGACACAAAAACACTTATACAGCAGTTATGAAAAGTTACAAAGTAATTTTCACCCCTTGACCTTCCTACTGCCCTTTGGAAATATTTTTATATTTTTATCGGTTTAACCACAACCAATTCTTATATTATGCCGTTGTGGCACGGTGGAGGGCGGGACCGGGGCATGATTACGCATGACTACGCCCCTGGGCGCTTCGACAGCGCTTTCATTCCCTGAACGAGTGTTTCTCCTCCTAAAAAGAGTTTGAGTTCCCACTCATAAAAGAGCAATACACAGCAGGCGTTGAATGTCCTTTTCAGGACTTCTTTCCACTGTCTTTCCGCCTCTGTGTAGTTCCTGGATGCGGTTGATTTCTCTCCACTTCTGACGGTCATAAAAGCTGCCTCGCGTGCACTCACGGACGGCGATAGGAGAGAGAGAGATCGTTCGTCGTCTTATGTGTTTGTCTTTTGAGTTTTCCATTAAACCTATTATTTTATATGTCAAGCTGGTTTCTCGCCTCTTCCTTGCCCGTGAGAATGAACTGTTTTACAGCCGTGTTTGTAGTAGTGCTGAATTATTATTTTTTTCTGATATGTTTGTGTTATTTAAAATTTGTATTTTTTCTGACACGCAAATGTGAGGAAAAACCTAGTCACACCATACTGACATTTTAAGATATAGCTCACAAGTCACTATATAAATGTAAAGCACTGATTCAAATTCACAATATGGACATATTTGTAGACAGTGTAATTTTTTATGTGTGCACGACACTATGAAACTATGTGACACTATGCGTGGCACAAAATAGTTTGTTTTATCAGCCACAAATTTTACACAATTTGGGCTACAAGACAAAAATAATGTGTTAATTTCTGTGGTTAATTCTGCATTTGGCAGACGCTTTTATCCAAAGCGCCTTACAGTGCACTTATTACAGGGACAATGCCCCCGGAGCAACCTGGAGTTAAGTGTCTTGCTCAAGGACACAATTGTGTTTGTGTGGGGATCGAACCGGCAACCTTCTGATTAACAGTTATGTGCTTTTGCCCACTAAACCGCCACCACTCCATTTTAAAATGTAAATATGGCAAAGAAGGGTTTATTTAATCGCAAGAGTCCTAAGGTGAATTAAATTGTAGAATTAAATTGTCTTGTTTATTACAAAAATCATAAACATTGTGGTTGGCTTCAGATTCATTGTTTCTTTAAACTTTGAATTACATCAAATCTAACTAAATAGAACAATTTTCCCCCTCAATTCCTCTGTTATACATAGATAAAAAGGCAATGACATATTCCCAGCTATATTTGGGAAGTAGTAGTCGACTTGAAAGTTTCAGAAGCTCTCAGCCTGTGTGTATGAACTGTGTTATCTCTGTTGCACGAGAGCTGTACAAGTGTCCATCAGCAGTGGGACAGGAGGGGTATATAATATTCTCTGCTTTAAGGATGTATGTCTTCCAGGAGTACAGTTGATTGTTTGGCGTTCTTATAACAATTGAGCCTCTGTTGCGGTTATTGTAGTTTAATGCTGTTGTAAAAATTGAACATGACACTGGGGTGATTTATTCTCTCTTTGTTTTCTTAACCTTGGATATTGGATTGTTTGTCAGACCATATCGTTTTGATTTATGACAAAGTGTGGCACTGATAAAAACATAATAAACCCACTCACATACATATACACCGGCACACACAAATTATGCAAAAATGAGGCTGAATTTTGTGACTCTGTTTAAGTGCAAATCAAGAGAGAACAAGTGAGCGAAAAAGAGTCAGAGGGAGGGGGAGAGAGAGAGCGAGAGAGAGAGAGAGAGAGAGCGAGAGAGAGAGAGAGAGAGAGAGACAGAGAGAGAGAGAGAGAGAGAGAGAGACAGAAGATGTCAGTATAGTTTAAATGCAGGGACATTCAGTGACAGAGTGTGTTTATCATATGTGAGGCTGTGTTGAGAGTGTCCATGAAAAGAGCTTAGACATTTTACATGACTGCTGAGGAACATCAGGCTCAAAGTAAAGTATATTGAGGGGCATTGTAGATTTGTAGTTTTTTCAAAAATGTCTTTTACAACTGCAGTTCCACCAATTCAGATTCAGAGTTGCAAAAATTAGAAGTAAAAATAATAATAATAAAAATGTATAATAATTTAAAAAGGAAGAATGCTTTATTGGATCAATATTGAACGGTAGTACAGTTCCCCAAAAATCTGTTCTTATGGTGAAAACGTGATGAATCTATATACATTTTTGCAAAACTTGTTATATGTGTCTAGGAGTACAATTCCTTGCAGTTTCCAGGTGAAATGAACACTAGAGGCGCTACAACAACTGTGTGTTTTATTCACTTTCACTCAAATCATGTCTTTAATGGCTGATTATACTTTATAAATACTTATTTTTCACTTTATTACTCAGACCCTGTTTTTTATATCGACACACATCTACTCAAAAACATCTTTTGAAAAACAGTACATTTTAATGCTTGTATTACAGACCCTCCTACATATATACACGTATTCCAATATCCATTGATTGCACGGTAGCTCACATGATGGGGTGTTGGACTCTAGTCTAGTCTGTCTATGAACTCAAGCTGACACGTGACATTACAGAGTCACAGAATCAGCACGAAATTATGTGATTGCTTCTGAAAATGCACTTTTCATTTTGCTTCTGCATTTTAAAGCCCTAATGGTTAGATGTAGGCATTGATAAGATAAGGATGTATTTTTTACCATCTCATTTATATTTTAAAACACTTGGTTAGGTTCAGGCAAAAGTTTTACATTAGGGAGGTATGTTTTAAATACATCCATCTAAACTTCACCTTAAAACCATAATATGTCACCATTTTACTTGCTTTTGGTGCCACAACTGGACATTTCACTGGAAAACTGTAGCCAAACGTATTATACAGTTAGTAATTTTGAATGGCAAAAATGTTGTCATGTTCACGTAAATTTCGTGAGATCAGTCTGGAAAATTCTGGAATTTTATTTTTTTGTCTTTCCTGAGGGATGAGAGGATAGCAGTTGTCACTGGCAAGACTGATTTGTCTACAAAGAATGCAAAAAAAAAAAAAAAAAAAGAGTCAATATGACTCATAAGTTGATATTCCAAGTCTTTTAAAGCCATACAATAGCTTTGTGTGAAGAACAGACTGCAATGTGAGTCATTATCTTGCATTTCTACATCAAAATCTCTGAAACTCTGAAGCTTGGACAAGCCTTTCAAAAAAGAACTGTGTTGGTACCATAGTATATTGATGATATCAGATGGAAATAGTTTGCTACTTTGATGTCATGGTGTTGAATTAATAACATATCCATGTTTGATGGTACTCCAAAGAATTCAGATTTACTACCATTTTAAAAGTCCAAAGAAACATAGTAGTACCATGTTCATTCATGTTAAGTCTTTCCACTGAACATGCTTGTACTGAAGCCTCTCAGCCCGCTGCTGGCCTCTGTGCAACTGCACTGGATTTTATATGATTCGCACTGATATCCAGAGAGTGGAGAACAATAAATCTACACCATTAAGTCTTTGCTAGCAAAGTGAATATTATTCACATCAGTGCACTTTCAATACATTCCTCCATATATATTCTATAGTAACTGGCAAGGCCACTCAAAGCCTCTTACGTGGGAGGAAGCACTGCTTACTGCAGTATCCCCAAGGTGTTAGTTAATATATTCAAGTCAAATTTCTTTGGGTTAATAAATATTCTAAGTTGTGTTTTTAAAAAAAATAGGCCTAAGGTTTAGTATACTTTTATGAAGGTTCATGTTGATATTTAAAGCTAAGGAAACCACTCTTTTACTGCTCTTCTCACAAGGGAAATTAATTGTATGAATGTGCAAATAAATGCACAGATAATGCAGTATTTTATTTTTAGTTCTCTCTATTAAACAGCATTAGACTTTCAACCTTCATGAAATGCTTATACGAATTAACCTTCCCAACCTATATTCACCATATAGTGAATTGGCTCTGAACTTTAAAGGTGCAATATGTAAGATTGACAACAAGCGTTTGAAATGGATTCTGCTGTCCAAATTCAAAATATTGGAGAGTTGACTGCCCCACCCCAGACTCGAAGCTCATGTGGGTTGCCAGAATGTTGATATGCAAATTAGCCATTTTGGCATCTGTTTTAAAGGATTTCTGGGCTTTAAACTGTCTCCATGTTCCAATGGCGTCTCCAATATTTATCCTTGTTTTACTACACCTCTGGTCATGGTGGTTTTTAGATGGATGGCGAGGCCTTTTAGGTTGAGTGGAATCTGTTATCTCTGATCCAGTTTGTTTGCTGGCTTCCATGGCTGCAGCACGCGGTGTTGTTTGCCTGCAAACTTGTTCAAATCTGGCAACCCGGCGGTGTCAAAATACTATTGGTGAGTGGGCAGTGGGTCCACAGACCAAAACATAAACAGAAATTCCGGCCTGGAATGGAAACTTAATAGTAGAATGTACTGGCATTGTATTGTTATCGAAGAAGCCAATATTTCAACTTGGCATGTTTCCTTATTTTCTAATGATGTATTGTGGTCATTTTATTAATTAATACAGTAAAAATATTACATATACCATCTTTAAGCCAAATTTTACACTAAATAATGTGTAAAGGTGTTTTTGAATACAAACAATGCATTCCAATGTAGCTTTTCACACTGGGAACGGATATTTTCCTCTTGCCAAAACAAAAAAAAAATGTCTTTTTTTTTTCTTTTACTCTAAGTGTCACTTTCTTTATCTGGTGATGGAAAAAGTGTCAGCCAATAAGATCTGAGTTTTGGGTCACATGTCCATAACCAAAACATCAACGTATACCAGCATGAAGAATCAGAATGAATAAAAAAGTCTAACTGTTAGAAAACAGTTTCCAATATTCTTGAAACTAATTTGCAAGTGTTTTGCACAAAATATGCAAACATTCTACAAACATCAACATTTTTCTCCTGTGTGAGACATTGTTTCCCACCAATATTCTTTTGTCTCTATTCTGCACGTATTTACACTTACCTAAAGAAATGTGCTCCATCAGCATTCTTTTACCACATTAGCATTTAGATTTTACTTTTACTTTACTTTTGTATCAAATTTTGATGTTAAATCCTTTAAAATATTACAATTTAAAAGATTATAATGATTAATCAAAATTCACCTCATGATTGCCATAGATAACATGTTAGCGCACATTTTTTGTAGCTAAAATTAAACTAAAAATTAAACAGTAATTTTTCTAAATATCCTATACTGATTCTGACATTTGGTCTTTTTACAGAACCCCACTTATTGACCTGTTTCATGTGACATCACTGTAAGACCGCTCTGTCATGTTTGGGGAAAAAAATCGGTTTATGATTATCTCTTCTTTTTTCTCTCCCTTTTTTTCCCCAATTTGGAATGCCAATTCCAACGAATCTCAGTTGCCTCCACATCTGTGACCGTCAATCCGTAGCATATTATATCGTGGCATGTTGAGTGCATTACCACAGAGATGTAGCACGTATCGAGTCTTCAGACTATTCTCCACAGCATCCACGCACAACTCACCACGCGACCCACCGAGAGCAAACCACATTATAGCGACTACGAGGAGGTGACCCCATGTGACTCTACACTCCCTAGCAACCTGGCCAATTTGGTTGCTTAGGAGACCTGACTGGAGTCGCTCAGCCCACCCTGGATTCTAACTCCACTCAATACTCAGTACGTCAATACTTGCTGAGCTACCAAGGCCCCCATGATTATCTCTTCTTAACAAAAAGTTTAAGAAATGAAACCCAGATGTGGTGTTTAACAAAACTAAAGTCATCTGTAGATTTTGTATGGTGGAATTTAATCTTTACATGCCACTGCAGTCATAGCAAATACTGTATGTAACATTAGATCCATAAAGTGTTGGGGAAATTATTATTACTACTGCTACATTGTTTTAATGCATTTTGGAATGGTTTATGGCTCAAATGAGACAAGTAAAGTGTATTTTTGCATAAATAAGTCTTGCATACACATTTATTTTACTATGAGTGTTGTATTGCACATAATTTATGTTTGGTTTTTATTTTCTTTATTTAAAAAGGAATTGTAAGTGTTAATGTGTTCGCTACAGAAAGTCATTCAGGATTTAATTTAATTAATTTAACTTTGTCTCTAGACACTAGAGGTTCTACAACAATGACTTTGATGGCCTTTTACACAAATCACGAGTAAAACAGCTGATTATCAGTTCATATACAGTACACTTTTCACTCTGTCCACCACACAGTGCTATCTTAACACATCTAAATGTTTTTACTAGCGCATGACTTATGAAGATGATTACATAATATTTACTACTACATTTACACACTTGTTTGAGTGTTACTAAATTGTGCGGTAGCTCGATTGATAGAGCTAAATCTCATGTTGATACATGGACCCAAAGTGTTACAGAAGCATCACTAAATGACACGGTCGCTTTGGCAATTGATATCACCTTTTTATGATAGGTTTAGGGTAAGGAGGTAGGCTTTGTTGATTTAAAACATGATGGACTCCCTAAACAATCTAATTTTTTTGCGAGAAAATGTAATTCACTTTTAGCACCCCACAGTGGACATTTCACCTCTTAACTGAAGAGAAACGTGTAAGGAACCACGCAATTGAATTTTATACAATTTCGACACACATCATTTTCATGAGATCAGGCTCGATTAATTATTCAACTTTTTTGACTTCCATACTTATTAGATAATAAAAAGGTATTTGATGCAAAGATGCAAATGTAAAAGATGTGTCGAAAGAATGTTGCTGGTGCAAATTGATGTTGGTAAGTGTAAATAAATGCAGAATAGAGACAAAAGAATATTGATGTGGATAAGATATATGTCTAACAAAGGGGAAACGTGTGGATGTATGTGGAATGTTTGCATATTTTATGCGAACAACTTGCTAATTAAATTCTAGAATTCTTGAGTTTTGGAACAGTTTTTTTTTTTTATTACTTCAGTTAATTCTGACATACCCTACAAACCCCCCCCCCCCCCCCCCCCCAAAAAAAAAAACTTTGATTTAACGTTGGGTGAATGTTTGCCTGCAGTGTGATTGGCTATTCTAAATCATGTTTGTATGTGTTTTGTCAAGCGCCACAAAATATACTATTTGTAGCTTCAGCGTGGCCCAAAGCTGAGTTCTTATAAGTCGGAGTGTTTTCATCACTGGACAAATGGACAAGCTCACAGAAGACAAAACAAAGGTGTCAGTAGTTCATTGTTTCTATTAGAAATCTTTCTAACGCTGAATATTCACGTTAAGTTTGCGTTAGGTGTGAAAGGGCCTTTAGTTGTTTAAAATTCCTGTTATCTCCTATAAGTTTAAATAATGTCATCTTTGGTCTAACAATTTCCATCTTTTCTTTTTTCCTTCTAAGTATCTTATTGATGAATCTGCTGCTCTGGTCTGTGCCAGCGCTGGGCTGACATAACAAAAGTTGTTTAAGTTTTACAAAATAAATAGATAGTGTTTGAATGGAGATAGATAGCAGAGACCAGTCTGGGAAACTACAGAGTTTGACTTGTGGAAGTTGACTTTCTAAACTGTTTTTGTTACTAAGACAAGGAACATTAACTCCAGATGACAAAGAAAGTAAATAATCCATCAGTTGAATACAATAAATGCCATGTGTTGAAGAAGCAAATGAGGCTTGTGTTTTTTCTCTTCATCTGTTGCTCTATCCACTAAGGTCTAAATGTTGTTTGATATCTTCCATATTTTCCACCTGGGTCACAGAAATCCATCCATATGCAGAGCAGAGATAGTTGAAAACTATTAACAAGAAGTGATTGCTTACATATGTTCAGTCACATTGTTTGTCTTTTTTTCTGTTGTATAAGCTGAAAGTGTGTGACAATAATCAGGGCTCTGCATTCAGCACCAATGACATTGTATTTTCTGCAATTGATTGTCTGTAATCAGCATTCTGGCATTGTTTTCCTGTAGCTAGGCAAGACTTTACAACAACATCATCTGTAGACCTTCACTTTAATGAGCAGGGGTGCATTTCCCAAAAGCATTGTTAGCCAACTATAATCACAAGTTCCATCGCTACCAACATAGTTAATCGATTTGGTTCTTCCCGAAACCGTAGTTCCAATGAACATTCGTGAACATTCACTCGTCACATGTTTTCAGGTTGGAACTACAGCTCTTTACCTGTAGTTAGAAGGATAGATCCTTGTTGTTTTGCTGTGTGGACATCATCCCCTGCTTATTAATTTAGCTGAGGCTTCTATATACCGATCAGCCATAACAGTAAAACCACCTGCCTAAATCAACAAGGCATTTCCGTTCACAGAACTGCTGCTCACTCTATGTTTTTTTGTTTGTGGCACCATTCGGACAAGCTCAGCCCATCTGGCACCAACAATCATCCATGCAATTATCTAATCAGCCATTTGTGTGGCAGCAGTGCATAAAATCATGCAAATACAGGTCAGGAGCTTCAGTTAATTTTCACATCAACCATCAGAATGGGTAAAAAAAAGTGATCTCAGTGATTTGGACCATGGCATGATAGTTGGTGCCATATGCCATAAAACACATCCATTGAGCGGCAGTTCTGTGGATGGAAATGCCTTGTTGATGAGAGAGGTCAACAGAGAATGGCCAGACTGGTTTGAACGGACAAAGTCTACGGTAACTCAGATAACCACTCTGTACAATTGTGGTGAGAAACATATCATCTCAGAATGCTATTCTGTTTTGGTGGCACAAGGGGGACCTACAGAATATTAGACAGGTTGTTTAAATGTTGTGGCTGATCAGTGTATTTCTGACAGATCGGTTTCATTCTATATATATCTTTCATTCTGTCAACACTTTGACTACGTTTACATGCATTTAATAAAACAACTTATTCTGGGGTTTTACAGGAAGCAGTGTTCTGAAACGTTAATGCAACCATTTAAGGGATTAAAGACTGTTAAGAGAAAGCGCTTTACATGGTTTCTGTCAGAGAACATGGCTTTTATGTGTTTAAGTTAACACATAAGTGCCGTTTATATGTTTTATGAAGAGTGCAACTGTGCATATGTTTACAAGTGCTTCTAGGGAACACTGAAGTCTGATGTAGAAGGATACCCCTCTATTGCATCATATGCATCTGTCGTATTGCACAGTGCATGCAGCACTCCTGTCATCAGCAGCTCTCTTGCATTAAATGGTTTCTGGTGTAAAAGGCCGGGTCTCATATAACCCCACAGAGCTATTTCAGAATCAGAATCAGAATGAGCTTTATTGCCATGTATGCATAAAAGGATTTTGCCTTGGTGACAGAAACTTCCAGTGCACAAACAATACAGCAACAAGACAGAGATAATAACAATAATAAAAAAATAGAATAAAAATATTTCACCCATATCCTTAGGGTCATCTAGCTAATTATTTGCCAATGCATATTCTGAAATTGCAGATAATTGTGAGCTGAATGATATTAATGGAAAGATATGCTTATTAGGATTCCTGGGAATTACCGTTGATGGGAACAGTCTGTGTTCAGTGAGAAATGATTTAACACTCTCAGCAGGAGTTGTAGGATTTACCATTGTGGTGCAATGCCATTAATTCTCATTGTGTTGCAAAGCAGCTTGATTGCACACTGTGAACACTGTTTATGGGAGAATTAGTACAATTTTTGCCATGGTTGTTTTGGTGTTCCACTAAATGCTAATTAGACTTTTTCACAATAATTAGACCCTCTCGCTAGACAGACCAATTTAACTAGTCCCACATTTGCAACATTAAGAAGATTGAAATACACACCAGTCTGTAATTAGCTCCATGCTAACCACAGTTCTAGATGAAATATGGGTCAAAAGTAGCTCCTGCGGTTTGACTATTGCTTATCAATTTGCAGTTCTTCCTGTTCACGTTGGATCTTGCTATGCAGGTTTTAAGCTTTTCCACAGCTGTAGTTTCCTAAACACTAGCTCCATGCTGAAGCTGAACTCTGTTCTTCAGGTTACTCGTTTGTGAATTTGAGCAAGTTTCCTTGGGATTATTTTCCTAAGGCAAGGCCTCCTCAGCAGATCTCATACCCATATTGGTGGCAGTGTATTAGAATACAACAGGCCATTCCTGAATATAATTGGCTCCCATTCATCATGGTTGTCATGTCATATAGAATGCTGTGGAGCAGTACATGGCTCACGCATCAATCTCTGGTCGGCATGCTGACAGGTCTTATGAAGGGCTGTGGCAGCGGGGAGATGGCATCCCCTGCTTTCAAACTCTTTGCTTATCCAGCAGCTGGTATTTTACTTAGGCACCCCTGGGAGTTGCTCAATCAACCACAGGCATGCTGGGTTTTTTCAAAAACTTACTCAACATGATTTTACGTAATAAAATATGCATTCTGTAGTCTCTGTTGGTCATGTTCATAACTATGTAAAATATAAACCTCACAAAATGCTGTTTCTTATACTTCTTATTAAAAAAAAAACTAAAACAAAAAAAAACCAAGACACAATATTTCATGTTAATTTGCATCTTAAGTAAATGTATCTTGTTTTAAGGTATTTTACTGGAAAACAATAAAACGATGCTTTGTAAGAAAATAATTTTTGGAGTGCTCTTATTGACTGTTCAAGTGAAAAAATGAAATAAACATTAATCATGCTTTCCTGTAAAAATAACAAAACAAATTCATTCAAGATGCATACTCAAATGGACTAACTTGTTATCTAATACATTCTTAGATTGACTCTAACAGAAGTTGCTGCATCAAAACTTCCAGTTCGAACTACAACAGCTTTAATGAGTGAATGAATGAATGAATGAACATTACACTTATTAAGCTCTCTTCTGACACTACACTCAAAGCGCTTTACACAGTGAACAGGGAACTCTTCTCAACCACCACCAGTGTGCAGTATCCACCTGGATGATGCGATGGCAGCTATAGTGCACCAGTACACTCACCACACACCAGCTATTGTTGGAGAGGAGATAGTAGAGTGATAGAGCCAATTCCATTATGGGAATTATTAGGAGGCCATGATCGGGATCGAGATCATGATATGGTCCATGGGGGGAATTTGGCCAGGACACCAGGGTTACACCCCTAATCTTTACGAGAATTGCCCTGGGATTTTTGAATCGAGGTTCTGACAAAGAGTCCAAGAATTTCACCTGCTGTTGCACTCGTGTACACAGTAGTGTGACAATAAAGTGATTTGATTTGATTTGATTTGATTTGAAGAGTCAGAACCTCGGTTTATAGTCTCATCCGAAGGACGGTGCCTTTGTAACCTATAGTGTCCCCTTCACTATACTGGGGCATTAGGACCCACACAGACCACAAGGTGAGCACCTACTGCTGGCCTCACTAACACCCCTTCCTGCAGTAACCTTAGTTTTCCCCAGGAGGTCTCCCATCCAGGTACTGACCATGCTCAACCCAACCTAGATTTAGTGGGCAACCAGTCTAGCACTACAGGGTGATATGGCTGCAGGGTGATAATTTAAACTCTTTTTACATTATTTCTTGGATTATTTGAATGTTTGTAACATAAAATTTCAGATATGGTAACGTTAAAAAAAGCGGTTTCAGCCCCTCTCATTACAAACGCTTTAGCCCCTCTCTCCTGGTAAACAGCAGTGAGCAGCGTGAATGCACGCCTCAGAGACGTGATCGAAGAGACCATTGGTGCCAACGGGTTCTACGATATAGTCTTATGATGCTTTTGGGATACACAACTAATCATGAGTGCAAAGTTGCTGCCAACATGCATTTGTAATTTGAAAAAAGTAAATAAAAAAAGGAGTGCAGCATTAGTTTTTCAGAGAAACAGTAAATATTTTAATGTTAAGGTGAAGCATTTAGGTTAAATGAAGTGGCACTAACCTGTGTGTATGCCACTGAAGCTGTGGGAAGTGCCAGAAGGTGTTTAATAATAACTTTGCTGGTGTTTATCTCTTTGGGTTGAAATCTTTGTAGGCAATCACAGCAGATCATCAGTCAAAGCCCAAAATAATTTCAAATGTCTCTACGTGAATTGCATTTTCTAAAAAGCTTCTCACTCTCTAAAGTTATACTTAAATCCATATTATCCATTAGGAGACATGACCGCCACACTGGGATTCAGACGTGTGTATTTGAAGCATGGGGAAACCACACATTGAAAAATAAACAAACCATAGAAGGGGCGAATTCTAAACAGCATTTTGTGAGCATAAAGTCAGCATAAAGGGCACTACATGAAGGGGACGCCACAATTTTATTGCAGACATAGGTCTGAATCAAATTAAGGTTTTAGTGAAAGTAATATTTACTACCGCGCGGTACTACCGTATTAATGCTGCTACCATTTAAAAAATTCAGTGGCACCGGCATTGTTTTGAAGATTTAGTATTGCGATACTACCGTAGCACCGGTATACCATGCAGCCATACCCTATAGGCATATTTTTAATCTTGTTTTATGCATAAACCTCACTCATTTTTGTTCAATTTATGCTTAAACCAGGAAAAAAAATCTGTTGGCCAATAAGCTAAGAAAAATTAACTTGAAAAAGAAGTCTTTGTATTGTATGCAGTTTTGCTTCTCAAGTAACTTTAACTTGTTTTAAGAATGTTTAGATGTTTTTTTATCAGATACTGTTTAGGACATTTTTTTTCTTTTTTTTTTTTTTGCAGTGTCTTTGCTGTTACTTTTATGAGTAATTCTGAGTAATAATTATAATCGATATATAAGGTGAACAGGGCTATGTTTCTAAAATAGGCCCCATTAAAGGATGTTTCATAATGGCTGCTAGACTGTGTTGCCAATTACTTCCCTCCAAGTCTACAAGAGGGTTGAACTGAGATGTATGTAAATACATACATTATTAATACAGGCATTAGTGAGCGTTGTCTAGGCATGGACTTGAGCTTGAACCACAGCCTTCGGGCTATGAACGGCCCACTCCATCATGTTTTTTTTTTTTGGTGTGGGGGGTGGGGGGGTTCTTCTTTGCTCTCATGAATAATTAAAAAACTTAAATTACTTGCCATGTACAAAATTCATATGCTAGGTTGGGGGAAAAGATACATGAAAATTAATTTTCTTTTCTCTGAGAGTGACAGGAAATCAATTAATCTTGATATATTATTTCATGCAGGACGGGCTACAAGAGGCAGCAGAGAGAATGGCTACAGCTGTTCTCATTGGAGGGGACATATATTATAGTTGGCGTGTTTGACAGCTTCTGAAGGAAATGGCTGAAGGATATCAGGCAGGTGGAGCAACTGTAAAAATTTATTGGAGGATACAAACTGTTTCCAGGGACTGACATAAACATTACAGTGAAAGGAAAGCAATACAGAATGATTTTTCTTTTTCTTCCTAAAACTGACAATGCCTGTTGTCAATATTAATGGCGGTCCCCCGTGATGCACATTTTGCACATTTGATTAACCAATCATATGCTCTTGTCTCCCACTGCCTTTTTTGGAAAGGATAGAGATTTAGCGCTGGCCAGATAAATGTGTCCTGGTAATATAACACTGGAGATGAAATGACAGTGCTATTTACAGCTCCCTTAAAGTTTTATAACTTGTCAGTGTTTGCAGCTTGTTGTCCAGATCTCCCTCTGAGTGCACCAGGGTTGTAGGAGTAGTTTGCGGAAATGATCACACTCTCAAGAGGCTGTCTGTCTCAGCTTTGCTGTTTGGATGTTTTATACGTCTTGTACTTTTTGTTTTGTGTTTTTACCTTTCAGAAAGTGACCTCTATGTTTCTGTTGTCAATGAGTATGCCTTCACTGCTAAAAAAACAACAACAGCTTAAACCAGCCTAAAACTAGCTAACTGACATGCCTGGCCAGCAGAAAATTGCCCACAAATCTTGTGAAACTATTTTCAAAGCCCCAAAATCCCCTAAAGCCAGGCAACTAACTAACTAAAAAGTGCCCAAAACCCCTCTAAGACTAGCAAACTGCCTGACAAGGTAAACAAGTGCCCCAAATCCCTCTAAAGCTAATCAGCTGACCAATTTAAATGTGCCCAAATCCCCTCAAACACTAGCTAACTGAGTAGCCAAACCAGCTAAAAAGTGCCCAAAACATCTCTAAAAGCAGCCAACTGACCAGCTAAAACATTCCTAAAGCCCCTCTAAAACTTGCTAACTGACAAGCCTGGCTGGCTAAAAAGTACCAAAAACCCCCCTAAAGCCAACCAACTGACCAACTAAAATGTTCCCAAAACGCCTCTAAATCCAGCCAACTGACCAGTTAAAAAGTTCCCAAAATCCCTCTTAAACAAGTTAACTGACCAGCTTGGCCAGCTAAAAAGTGCCCAAAACACCTCTAAAGATGGCCAACTGACAAGCTAAAATGTTCCCAAAACCCCTCTAAAACTAAGTGCCGAAAACATCTCTTAAACCACCCAAACTACCCTGAATGGTTAAAAGCCGTAAAAACCTTCTAAATCCAGCCACTGACCAGCTAAAAAGTGCCTAAAACCCCACAAAAGCCAGCCAACTGTCCAGGCTGGGAGGCCAGCTAAGCTCTGTTTTTTTTTTTTTTTTGTAAGCAGAGTTGTTCAGCCCTTGGCACAACAGAGCTTTGGCTGATGGTCTCAACTCTGTCTCTCTGTGTGCTATCACCTTACCACATTAATATAACTTTAATCACACAGCTCATATTGCAAAATTATTTATTATCTGTCTACATGAACTTGAGATTAAGGTCACCAAATGAGATGTTTGCATGAAAGCTATGACAACTATGATTTTCATCTTAAAGTGAAATAAATTGAAATAGCCAGCGAGCCTTACATGAAGGTCAGGTATGTGTAGGATGTACCGTACTGTCCTTGTTCATCAGACTTTCGGCATAGCACGACCTGTAAAGAAGGTCTTACTCTATAGTCAAACTCACTGCCCTGCTTACTGAAAGATTAATCGAGGGGCTTCCCACAGTCATTTATGGTGAGTGACAAGTGATTGGCATGTCATAACTCCCCAACTATTTGTTTTGCTAGATGAGGTGTCAGTAGTCAAACAGTTGTTTCCTCTTGCACTCGGTGAGGAGCGCACAAATAAGCCATAAACAGCTCCCTGAATCCATGGCATGGTGTCCTCTGCATGCCGGTGTCATTTGTAACAGTGGAACATATGCTTCTGTACCTTAGAGGAAAAATGACCAACTTTGTTGCTACACGAAGAGTTGGCAGTGCGCTCCGTCCTGCCAAAGAGAGGACTTGGTTCAGCTGCGCAATAAATTCAACTCCATTTATGAACAGATTTCTCTGGTCAAAATGACTGGTAATCAACAATCAGTAAGCATCTGTTACTATCTATTAATAACACTGCCTGACAAATTTATGGCTGTGGACTGCTGGCATATTCATATGAAAATATATTTCCCGCAGCTGACGGGCTACAGCTTGGTACTGCGGTCGACACCATTTGTAAATGTGAAATTAGAGAGCAGAAGACAACTGAATTAAAAAGGAAAATGACCTCGACCAGATGGAGTTCAATATAACAAATGCAATAAGTTGTTGAATTGCCAGTTGTACAGACGATGATAGTGAATTGATTTTGGGAGCAGTAGCAAGCCAGATGATAGGTTATATATCCACTTTTAAAAAAATAA
The DNA here is from genome assembly GCA_032164185.1 of Moxostoma hubbsi. Classification (NCBI taxonomy): domain Eukaryota; kingdom Metazoa; phylum Chordata; class Actinopteri; order Cypriniformes; family Catostomidae; genus Moxostoma; species Moxostoma hubbsi. The sequence goes on from JAVLUX010000021.1 coordinate 29,410,672, forward strand.
ATGAGATTACAGTCTAATGATCTAATTTAATGAATGTTGTTGGAAACATTTACAGTACAAGTTGTGTGTGTGTGGGTTAAAGTTTTGGCATTTATCCAGTTCCTTCCCAAATGGAAATAGGATATTTGGAGAGTATGTTATAAATCATGTTTAAAAGCCACGTGTACTGTAGCTAAGCAGAGCTAGTTGAACTCTATGGTGTTGATGCTAATAGCCTAGTAACATTACATGGATACAGGGGTCTGTTTAGCGTAATTGTACACAGTTGTGTCAAGAGTTCAGGGTTGACAATGAATAACCACTGTGAAACCATATTTTGACCCCACTCTCCACCGCATTTCATGACAGTTGAATTATTTGAGCAATGCAGCTCTGTCAAAGGCTATCCTTGAGGAACGTATGCTAATAGATATGTTTGCAATCACACATTGCTCAACTATTATGAATGTACACTGTATAGTTAAGCAAAGGCTCCTTTTTAACCTTAACAGCAGTTTGGTGGACAAAGCAGCACTCTCTATTGATGCTTATGCATAATCCTTATACTATAGGCTACAGGATATTAACATTTGCTGTCCTGTAAATGGCTTTGCTCTCATAGGGCAAAGAATACATTTATTTGGGTTGAAGACTGCATGTTAATTAAATAGATCATGAGCAGGTCCATTATGATAATGGCTGCTGCACTTTTCTTGTGGCCTGATGTTTTATTTATGGCTTATTTGATCAATTTCGTAATGATTTGCCTTGTTTTAAAATATGAGTAGTTCATCTGAGCTTGAAGCAATTTATTTAGTTTCATTTAAGCATCTAAATGTAAATAAGGGATTAAAATAGGGTTAATGAAGTCTTGGGAAGAAATAATATTTCTTTTTAATGCAGGCTACTCAGGCACTCTAGTAATTGGTTAATATATTATACTACAGTATATACTTTGTAAGGTATGTGTTCGACAGTAATCCCATTTGTCATGTGTTGTAACATAATTTTGACTGGAAATGCACTTGATGTTACATCACATGCTGAATTATTAAAGGTACAGGCCGTGCGCTTAAAGGAATAGTACACCCCAAAATAATTTACTCACCCTCATGCCACCACATATTACTTACTTACTTCTGCAGAACACAAACAAATATATTTAGAAGAATATTTCAGCAGTGTAGGTCCTTAAAATGCAAGTGAATGGGTAACAAAATGTTGAAGCATTGATAAATGTAATCCATATAACTCCAGTGGTTAAATCTATGTCTTCAGAAGTGAAATGAAAGGTGTGGGTGAGAAACAGATCAATATTTAAGTCCTTTTTGCTATAAATGTCCTCTTTAACTTTCTTCTTCTTTTGTTTTTTTGTGATTCACATTCTTCGTTTATATTGCCACCTACTGGATAAGGATGAGAATTGATCATAAAAAAGGACTTAATTATTAATTTGTTTCTCACCCTGTTTCTCATCACCTAAAAGGAGGGCATAGTTTGCAGGCATGGTGCGTATTGTATATTTCCAAAAATGTGTAGGACGTTTTAAATAAATAATGGTTGTTAAATATATCTGTTACCATTTTTAGGAATACTCTACGTTGGGGAGGCCGGGGCTAGTTGTAACATTTTCTAGGTAGGTTTGTTTTTTTCTTATCAACAAAAAATCTGCTGAATATTTCCACCATTATTGCAGAAAAAAAATATATTTATACATTTATATATTTACATTTATATATAAAATACATTTTATTGAACATATTTTGACCTTTATTGGGGCATGTCGTCACTAAATATGGGTAAGTTATATGTTGTCACAGTGGAACCTGATATTAATCAGCATATTATAGTCTTTTCATCAACAACAAAAAATAATACTTTAAAACAATGATTAAACCAAAAATAATTCATAAATCAGAACAAAATAAAAACTTGTATTGTACAAAAATAGCAAACTATTGTTTCAGCAAACTATGATTGTAACTAGTCCTGGACTCCCCTATACAGACTAATTACACACTCACATGCAACATGCGCACACACACACACACACACACACACACACACACACACACACACACACACACACACAAATGAATAATAACTCCTGTCCTACTGCAATATCTGTTTTAAAGGTATTGCGACTCACTGCTGGGGGGAAAAAGGAAAATGAAATCCAGTCCAGGACTGACGGGCTCAATTTGTTGTGAGGATGACATAGGAACGATGCGTAGTAGATTATAATATGCAGAGATGTGCAAAGGTCGGATAAACAATTTGCCACCAAACTCAGGTACCCATAATGCTCTCTGGTCCATCAGCTCAATATCAGGTAGGTGGGGGGTTTGGGTTCACAAAAGACGAGCAAAAGAGCCTGGGAGCCGATGGCAGTCAGGTTTGCATTTTTTTCTGGGTTAATTCACTGGATGAAAAGCTGCACTGTGAGATGTGTCATATATCAAAGGCAGGGCATCAGTAATCTTTGCTCAAGGGCACGGATAACAGACAGATAGACATGTGAATGAGATGGAAAAAAAGCAACTCATCCTTTTCTGCTAACACCACAGAGGAGATAAAGGAAGATTTATGAGTCGTCTTGGACCACATACCAGCATGCGGCCCCATTTTTCACAAGCTCCAAAAATTGGTGCTGGAAAGCAATCTGCTTGTCACTGTGTCCATCAGGTACTTCAGGAGGAAATTGGGTCCTTTGGGCCTTTTACTCCACAGTCAGCTATTTTCTTTATAGTGCTTTTGTTTTTAATGGTATCCATAAATATATGTAGGGTTTTAAGTACCTTTATCACCCGAGCTGTTTTTAGTGGAAAGGGGCATCCAAATATATGCACCTCCTTTTTGAAGCTGCTTTGCTGGCTTAATTATAGGAGCTCCTGGCAGCGCAATGCAGTGATTGACACTGATAAGATGGTATGACTACCCTCTTGTTCAAAATGATTGGCACACATTTCAGCAAAGTGTGCGAGTGCATGCTTGCAAGTGTAGAATGTGGGTGTGCCTGTGTGTGTATATGTGCATTGTTGCGTTATGATCTCACAGAAAAGGCAAATCATGTCTTAAAGCATAAGGGACCTGTCGTAATCATAAGATCAAGATATTAATATTCTTCTCAGTTGATTTCCTGAGGCTGTATGATTATTAATAGTAATTTCACAGACAGAACACAGTCTCTAAAAGTAATTTTCAATATTACTAAAGGATTGTTTGATATGGTTTTATAGGAACTCTGCCCAGGGATTCATTGGAGTCCAAGCTAACCCTTTGGAGTCCTACTGTTTTTGTGAGGAAATGAGAAAACTTCTTACAAGAAAAAACTTCAACCACTCACAAATGTTGGGCTAGCATTATTTAAAATACCTAACTGGAACATACTCCATACTCTGAGTCATACTTTTAGTTAGTACCTCAAAATTATCATGGTAATTTATTTCAACAATTACCCCATTCAGTATATTAAAATACAATAGGAACATGACATTTACTGTAAATCCTTAACATCTGGATCTTTGTTCTTTGCACCAATATCTGCATTGTTTCCAATATGGGATTTTAATTTGTACAGATTTTGTGATGTCAAAAGGTTATTTTGAAATATTTGGCATTGATGATACTAATGTACTCTGGTTTGGACTTTACTCTGGTCAGCCTGTTCAAAAATTGCACTGTTTGTACTGTAGTGTGATTTTTTATTTTTTTTTAAAGACAGATATAATTCTCATCCTAAATAACCAAGCCAAACTACAGTAAGTGGTAGTGTAAGTGTAGTAAACTACAGTGTAGTTCAGTGTTTGTGTTGGTAAAAATACAAAATAAATAAATGGGTGTTCAACGTTTTTGTCAATGAAGTGTTATTTTTCCACTGAATGTGCTAATTGACTGGCAGCTTTAAAACAGGCATTGCAATTGGCATACACCAAGTGCTCACTAAATGTCTGAACTGCTATTAACTAAAGCTGTTCACCAGAAATATGTCTAAAAAAGGCCTATGCTAGAAAACGATTGGAAATTTCAATTTATATAAAAACCACATTATACACAAACTACTTCTACTGCATTTTTTTTATATGGATATGTGAATTTGTGCGATATGGTGGACAAAATGGTCACACTGTAGATGGTGCCCCACATGGTACTGCACTGGCAAAATAACATATTAGTCTGCTGTGTTTTTACTAAACTTTCTTGATGAATATTTTATGGCCCGCTCTCTCTTGGGTAGAGTCTTTAACATACACACCCCAAACCCCCCAACATCAGTATCCATGTGCTAGACTATTCCTTCCCCTCTCTTTATGTGGTGTATCGAGTTGCATGTAAGGGAAAAAGCATCTCATTGCTCTGCACAACTCTTAGAAAGCAGCCAGCTCAAATGGGACAGAGGGATTGGGCATAGCACAACAGGCATATTGACTTTGATATCCTATCTGTTACCACTACTTCCCTTTTACATGGCTGCCAGTGGAGATGACATTAGTGGATCAACCACAGTGCTAGCGGAGGGATTTCTTATCCCAGCGGTGGGTGGTATATGTGCTCAGTTATGTCCCAGACACGGGTAGAGAGGACACTCTCCTTACACCTCTCTCACACTGTTACACCCACAGTCACACAGACCAAATGAAAGGCAGGTCAAGGTAAAGGCAGGGGGAATGGAGAGCCGGTAAACAGATGTGCTTTGATGGTGATTGAGTGGAACAGTCACTGCTCACTTCTTCAGCGGCCTTGGTTTCAGAAGTATTTTTCCCATTCATTTTCTCCATAGGGAGATAAGAAAAATTGTTAGCCATGAACTAAATCAACCATTTCCGAGATGAATCACAGCATTACAAGATTTGATTTAAAGTATATTAAAAATCAAGGGTAAAAAGGCATAAGACTGTGTACTTAACATCTTTTATGAGACAATAACCTACTCATGCATTAAGCTTTGTGCATGATTTAATCAAATAAAAACTGATGGTACAATTTAAATCCGTCAGTTAATTTTTATTTTTTAAGTAGAAAAACAATATATTTAAATTTAATATTTAGATATATATGTGCGTGTGTGTTTGTGTGTGTGTGTGTATATATATATATATATATATATATATATATATATATATATATATATATATATATATAACCACCTGCTTAATATTGTGTAGGTCCCCGACGTGCCGCCAAAACATCACCAACCCGCATCTCGGAATAGCATTCTGATATACTATTCTTCTCACCACAATTGTACAGAGCAGTTATTTGAGTTACCGTAGACCGTAGACTGTCAGTTCAAACCAGTCTGGCCATTCTGGCCATGTTGTGGCTGATTGGTATACATATACATTATATCGTTGTTGTTAAATATTACTTTTTATTTCTGGGAGCCAGCTATTACACAATATTTTGAAGCAAAAGGTGGTGTGGACCATCCACTAGATGAAAAAGCATATACATATTGTCCATCTTGTCACCGTCAGGGCCAGGAGCACATGTCTTTCAGCCACTCGAGCTCCACCATACCTGCTGTTGCTGTCAAACCTCCTTGCCAACTTTGACATCTGTTCCTGAGAGTGCCTGGTGAATCTGAATGTCAATATCCTCGCCTTGAACCACAACAGAGAAGTATTTGTCACTCAGCGACAATCATCCCTCAAATGAAAGGTTAGCAAGACGACACGGGCCTTTAATCAGGCGGTTGGAGCGCGTCTGTCAGTGGTGCCTTTTAAACATGCAGGAGCCGCGACTAGCCACCAATGAGTCAAGTGATTGATCTGCCCAAATCATTTTCCTTTGCCACTGTCAGTGGAAAGCTGATGGCAAGTTTGCTGTCAGGGGGGATTATATATGACTCCTCTCTGGCTCCTGATGAATCCTCTTCTTGGAACACTCATTCGTTGTCACCCTGAGGAACGAGGTTTAAGCCTAGTTGAGACTGAGGTCATGAAAAAAGCTGTCTGCTCATCATGTCATTAAGTGCTGCACTCTAATAAGAGTTTAGTTTGATACGGATCACTTTCTCACCCTTTAATGTCAATTTACAGAAAACAGAGTCTTGGGCTCTGTGCCAAAAACCTAGTGAGCTAGAAGTATTTAAAGGCTTCATAGGCAAGCTATTGATGTAAATTACAGGGTACAATGGGGCTAAATGCACCCCTTTAGTAAATGTAGCCCTTCTCTGACCACAAAATGTATCAAGGTAAAACAAAATATTTATTTTGATTGAATATTGATGGAGAAACATAATTTGTGTGAAAATAAATAATAACAGTAGGTTGTTTCGATTAAAAGTCCCATAGGGGGTTTAAAGTGAAATTGTGTAGATATATGGGCAATCGTTATAGTGCAAAATTTGTCAACTATGCAAATAATTTCGAGACAGCAAGATGCTTTTTTTGACTAACAAATTAAGATGATGCTTACTCAAAATAACTACTTCAGAAAAAAGTTATCCATTTCTTGTTAATTTCAAACACATTTGGCATTTTATTTCATCTCAAGTTTTCTATAAACAAACTAATGTCTATTATGTTTGGATGAGTCAGTGTGAGACCACTTTGAACATTTTTCATAACAAATATATTCGCCCCATTTTATAAAAAAAAAGCAATGAGTTTAATAGGGGCCTTCAGCCTCTACAACATTGGGGCTTTTACCCTAAATACTATCCTTTCACTTTTTGGATAGTTATTGAAAAATGTTTGAATTAATGGCCTTAAACAAAACTAAAGGGATTTGACAGCTATATAAATTTGCAATTTTTAAAAAAATAATACAAATTAGATCAGATTGTCTCAAAATCAACTTTTAGGCAACACACACAAAGGTTTCATGGATCAGGAAAATTTTGCAGTGCATAGTGACAAACGGGTGGTTAGGAATGTACAGTGGTATTTTTTGATGCTATTTTGTGTTTTGGGAGAAAATGAAATCAATGGAGCCTTTTACCCTGCTGAGCCTTTAGCCCCATGGTATCCTATTGCTTTTTAAGATGCCGTCTTTTGGTAAAATCTAAGTCAGCATCAGAAGTATCCTTCATAGAGGGCAACATCAAAATGCATTGCTGCATTGTGACAAGCTCAGTGGAAAAAACAAAAACAAAAAAACAACAACATTTAAGACAGTGGAGGTGTGAGAAATGTTTTTATAAGAACTTTACCTACTTCATTTTAGATTTTACCCAGTATTTGTATGTACTGTGTATTTTTATGCTTATTAGAGGTTCAGGTTTTTAGCTTAGCAACATGCTAACACCAGACTCCATTGAAATCAATTGTGGAGTGTCCTGTGTTATGTTTGTGGGGAGTGGTATTTGTATGAGGCACAAAGTAGCTGCCTATGTTGGGTGTTCCAAATCAGTCACTTAAAATGTATCATATGAGATCATTCATTTTACAAATATTAGTGTATGCTATGCATTGTTATGCTTATTAGTACATCATAGCTTTAGCTTAGCAATATGCTAATGCCAAACTTTATTGAAATTAACAAACCAGTTTGATCACACTAGGCTGCGCTCGATCAAACGGTGATCTGCATTCGTGCTTCTGTTTACTAGAAGACAGGGACAGAAGCAGCTGTCATGTCAGCTGCTCAATTAGTATTTTCAGTGTCACAATATCTTTTTTTTATGTTACAACCATTCAAATAATCACAAAATAAAAGTATAAAGCCGTTACAGAAGGAATATATATATAAAAAGATTAGTTGGTCCACTTGAGTCTTCTCCCATTCCGTATATCACTTATTCTCAACACTTCTTTTGAACCTTGTATGCTTCTATGACGAACTCAGAATCCCATGCTGCATTGCAATGTAAACAATATGGTGGCATGCAAACCTTATCATATCTTATAATGCATATCATATCTATCATAATCAATAATTATAAACATCTAAAAACCACATTATACGTTTGATAACATATAATCTGACCTCCAGTGCATCTACTGTGAAGTGTACGGTGACTTTAATAATAAGAATTCACGGTGGGGGATCAGTCAGTACAGGAGATACTCACATACAGTAGGGTTAATTGTGAATTGAGTCTTCTGTGTGCTTCACATGGAGAATGCTATTTGTATGATGCATGGAGTGGCTGCGTTCAAAATCAGCCACTTATGAGGTTCCATTTTTAGTTAGAATGTTGTATTTATAGGCAGTCGACAACAAGGCAGCTCACTAAGTTTTGAAAAAAAGCTTTTCACACCATAATCTCACTTCAATCAGGGCAAATGGAGTATTAATAGTCAGAGGTGATATGTTGCAATATATGAAATAAAGAAAGGGTTTAGGTGTTAGCTACTACCATAAGTACACATTTAGTATTTATCATGTATTATCAGAGGCAGCCATTTAGTGTTCAACTGCTTCGTCTTAGATTAAATCTAGAGAGCTTTGTAACTGGAATAATAATTGCACAGTATGGGTTTTGCCTGTCATGAAAAAAGTAGTTCTCCTTTGCCAACGCTCACACCCCCCCAAAACTATAAAATACTCACACTTAAAACACTGTGGAATTGAGTGACTAGGACAGTTTTACCACATCATTTGACTGTTCAAATGCATTATGATGTTATTTTAGCATGTCTTATTACACTAACTTGGAATTAACTGATTTATGTGGTTATTACCAAGCCCACATCCACAATAGAAGTGACACATGAATCAGAGTTTTACTGTAAGACAAATGTTATTTCAATCAAAGACTGAGTGCTTGCAGTTAAAGGAATCCTCATTAGGCTCTCGTTATTGGCTAAGTGCTTCTCATTTTCTGGCTGAAAGCCGGGCCTTGCTGATCTTTATGCCCCCCTTAAGATTACCTCCAGCATCACTCTCTGTTCATTTGCTCTTTGTGACGCGACAGTTACATTTATTTTTAATGTCCAGACCATGTCGTTGACCTTCAATTCCTGCTGAGTCTAGCACCTGCTGACCCTGCCTTTAAATCTGTCAGGGTGGAGATATATACAGGCCTGCTACATGTTAGGCCAGCCCAAGCCTGCCTGTCATGTCCCTCCAATGTTCTGCATCTTGTTTGGAAGATATTCCACCCATAATGTTCTATGACCTTTTCCACTGAGCGAGGTGGTCGCCGAGTGACTCCAAGAGGGTGAAATTGAGCCGTTTCATTGCTCCCCTGAGGAGGCTCGCATTTCCTTCTGTGGTCATTTATTTGAAAGCTATCATTTTCTTGAATTCATAGCTGAAAATTGGCATTGATTTGCAGAATGATAGATGCTGAGAGTCCCTCTATTGGCACTGCCATTGACAGTTTTCAGGAAATTCTGCATCTAATTATCACTCTTGGCTAAATGATACTCCTGGCTGCTTGGGAGAGTTGGTCGATTAGACGGGCTGTATTGTTCCTGAAGGCCATATTGAGCTGTGTGTCAGGACTAGGTGATGTAGCTGATCACCAAGCACATTTCTCTCCTTTAGCAGCCATTGTGTAATTAAACCGAATGCTGACTGATGCTGTCAGAGCTAAAAAAATAAGTGGCTGAGCTTTATGTAATTAATAGTTTATTCTAAGTAGTTTTACATTTCTTTTTAACGATGCCATATTATGCTTTTTGGGATTTTACCTTTCCTTTAGTGTGTAATATAGCTGTTTGTGCATGTAAAAGGTCTGCAAGTTACAAAGCACAATGTCCATGCAAAAAGGAGTTATTCTCTCACAGACAACACTGCTCAAGAACTACAAGAAATTGCTGGATTTTAGTCCAGCCATTTCTTCCATAAATGATCTACATCACTATGTAACTCATTTGCATAATGCCCGCCTAAGGGCTACTTTGGTCCGTCCTCAAACAAATGTAGTTATAGCAGAGGCCAGGATGAGTTGGGTTAGTTTTGTTGCTATGTCGAGAAGATGCTGTTTTCTTCACTGCAAAAGCAAAACATCTTTGTTTGGACTTGCAAATGCAGACAAATTGAAGAATCAGTGGTTTAAAAGTTATTTTTACCACTATTCCTTTACAGTACAACCATGACCAATGCCAGATTTTCAAGTCAGTTACTCCTGAAAGATGGTGCAGTTCCCACTTTGTTGGCACAATCTGGCGTTTCAGAATCACATCCTGTAAGAATGCTTGATCATTTGCGAAAAAAGTTCGGCTAAACCCATTCCAGCAAAAAGATGACTAACTTTGATGCACTATGTGTCTTTTACTTGAAGCTTTGTTAGGGTCACAGTAATCAAGAGTGTACTTGTAAGAAAGCTACAAAAGTAAAACTTACCACTGTGAATGTTTCTGCTCAAGTGAAGGTAGTTTGGGTCGATCAGCTTGTTCTTCCAAACGTCTCGGTTACGTATGTAACCTCCGTTCCCTGATGGAGGGAACGAGACGTCGTGTCGAAGAAGCGACACTAGGGGTCTCTCTTGAGCGCCGAAAGATACCTCTGATCTATGAAAAAAGGCCAATGAGAGTTGGCGAACAGTATTTGCATACTCCGCCTCCGGATACGGATATAAAGGCGAGAGAAATACGCTCGTTCATTCAGGATTTTTCTGAGGAGCCGGGAGTGTTCCGGGCATCTCAGCGGCTCGGCTCAGCGACGTGGCCGGGAAGACACGACGTCTCGTTCCCTCCATCAGGGAACGGAGGTTACATACGTAACCGAGACGTTCCCCGTCTGTCGCTCACTTCGACGTCGTGTCGAAGAAGCGACACTAGGGGTCCACTTCAAAACTCGCCATGCGCTGAGCCGTGTACGTGTACTGCTGACACAGAAGCGGGCAGGTATTTTGCACGTGCGCAAGCGACCAACTGTGTTCAGGCTGCACGTACTCTTCCCCAATGCCCCGAAAAAGCGTCAGCATCCTTTTGGTTACCCTAGGGGGGAACAAGGTGACGCTCCCAACTAGGGAACGGGCCAAGCCTGGCTGGGCCTCTTTTCTCTCTATGTTTTCTCGGCATAGAGCAAGAGCAGCCGGGGCCCTTACCGCATCGAGGGAAGGGGGTCTTATTCCGAATTCCTATTCTTAGGGGGAAAAGACCCTGCGGAGGCCACACCCGCCCAACAGGGGAGGTAAAGGTGGCAAAAATACATCACATGGCCACTTGGGGCATGTGGGAGGAAATGGCGCGGTGGTAGATCCAACCTCAAGGAGGGGGGAGTTGCTACAACACGGCGACCGGAGGGCAGCAAAGGGCTGCCTAAGGGAGACGCGGGTCAGCTCGTAAGGTGACCGTACCGCGGAAATACACACAGGAGGAGTCCCATAGGAGGCCTGATCTGTGGAGCACTTATTCCAGTAGGGGTAGCCGGAGGTACCCGTAGTGGACTGGACCAGCACGTTCCTCCGATGAACTGCTGCGGGTCCGAAGTGCTAGGGAGGAATCAACCAGGGACCTGGGTCCTCTGGGACAAAAGCGCACTGTTTTGCCTCGGCAGAGGGAAACGGCGCTGGTACAAGCGGATCACCCGGTCAGATCGTCGACGTGTACCGAGTTCTACGGGCTCGGACCTGAGAGAACACGGGACGAGACTGACTCAACCCTGAGATCATAAGGGTGTTAGGTGCTGCCCAGCCCGCAGCTCTGCGAATGTCTGCTAGGGAGGTGCCCCTCGCCAGTGCCCATGAGGATGTCACGCTCCTAGTGGAGTGGGTTCGAACCCGTAAGTGGGGGGCATGGCCTGGGTGTGATAGGCCAACTGAATGGTATCCATCACCCAGTGAGACACCTCTGTTTGGAGACAGCGTTCCCTTTCTGCTGGTCCTCCAAAGCAGACAAAGAGCTGCTGAGAGCGCCTGAAGCTCTGGGGGCGGTCCAGGTAGGCACACAAGGCACGTACCGGACACGACAGTGAGAGGGGCTGGGTCTGCCTCCTCCCGGGGCAGCGCTTGTAGGTTCACTACCTGATCTCCAGAGGGCATGGTAGGAACCATGGGCACATAGCCCAGTCGAGGTCTTAGGATCACATGAGTATCTGCCGGACCGAGCTCCAGGCAAGTGTCGTTAGTAGGGGACGCTTGCAGGTCCCCGACCCTCTTGATGGAAGTGAGCGCAATCAGCAGGGCCGTCTTTTCAGGAGAGGGCCCTGAGCCAACTGATTCTAGCGACTCGGGGGGGATCTCTGAAGACCGGCAAGGACCACCGAGAGATCCCCAGGAGGGAAACAGGTTTGGCCAGGAGGGGTTTTTAACCTCCGGGCACTTCTTGGGAACCTGACGATTAAGTCGTGCTTACCCAGAGAGTTGCTGTCTACTGGGTTGTGGTAAGCTGCAATAGTGGCAACATACACCTACGAGGTGGATGGGGACAGCCTCCCCCCCAACCTCTCCTGTAGGGACAGGAGCACAGACCTAACTGCGCACCTCTGTGGGTCTTCTGCCCGGGAAGAACACCAATTCACGAACAGACGCCATTTCAGGGCGTAGAGTTGCCTGGTAGAAGGGGCTCTGGCTTGGTTGAACGTGGCTACGACCGTGGGTGGTAGACCAGCTAGATCTTCCGCATCAGGGACCAGATGTGGAGGTTCCAGAGGTCTGGGTGCGGATGCCAGAGCGTGCCCCGTCCCTGAGAAAGAAGGTCCTTCCTCAGGGGAATTCGCCAGGGAGGGGCTGTCGCAAGGAGTATGAGGTCCGAGAACCAGGCCCGGGTGGGCCAGTAAGGAGCCACGAGAGTGACTTGCTCCTCGTCCTCCCTGACCTTGCACAGCACCTGTGCAAGAAGGCTCACTGGGGGGAATGCGTACTTGCGCAGCCCCACCGGCCAGCTGTGTGCCAGTGCATCTGCCCCGAGGGGAGCCTCTTAACGGGCGTACCAGAGCGGGCAGTGGGAGGTCTCTCGGGAGGCAGAGGGGTCTACCTGGGCCTTGCCGAACCGTTCCCAAATCAGCTGCACCGAGTGGGGGTGAAGCCTCCACTCTCCGCCAGACAAGCATTGTCATGACAGCGCGTCCGCTATCACATTGGGGTTGCCGGGGATGTGAGTGGCACGCAGCGACTTGAGTCGGTGCTGGCTCCAAAGGAGGAGACGACGGGCGAGTTGTGACATGTGACGGGAGCATACGCCGCCTTGGCGATTTATGTACGCGACCGCAGTGGTGCTGTCCGACCTGACTAGGATATGTTCGTCCCGAATTAACGGGAGAAACTTCCGCAGGGCAAAAAGGACGGTCAACAACTCGAGGCAGTTGATGTGCCAACGCAGCTGGGCCCCTTTCCAACGGCCTGAGGCTGCGTGCCCGTTGCATACGGCGCCGTGGCGCCATGCTCGTCTCGGGACTCGGGTCTGGAGCCAGTGTTGGAGCGGTCTCATATGCATCAACCCCAGCGGCGCGACCGCCGCGGAGGACGCCATATGCCCCAGGAGCATCTGGAAAAGTTTTAAGGGGACCGCTGTGCCTGGCCTGAAGGCGGCGAGGCAGTTCAACACTGACTGGGCACGCTCGTTGGTGAGACATGCCGACATTGAGACCGAGTCTAACTCCATCCTGAGAAAAGAGATGCTCTGAACTGGAGTGAGCTGGCTCTTTTCCCAGTTGACCTGAAGCCCCAGACGGCTGAGGTGCCTGAGCACCTGATCTCTGTGGATTTTGCATAGTAACTCTCGTGAGAGGACAGAGACAGGCCAAAGGGGAGGACTTGTACTGATACACCTGGCCCCCGAACGCAAACCGCAGGTAGGGGCGGTGTCGGGGCAGGGTGGAGACATGAAGTACGTGTCCTTCAGGTCTACCGCTGCGAACCAATCTAGATGCCGGACGCAGGTTAAGCGTGAGCATTTTGAACGGGAGTTTGTGCAACGCTCGGTTGAGAACTCGCAGGTCCAAGATTGGTCATAAGCCGCCGCTTTTCTTGGGTACGATGAAGTAAGGGCTGTAGAAACCCATCTTCATCTCGGTTGGAGGGACAGGCTCTATCGCGTCTTTGGCCAGAAGAGTCGCGATTTCCGCGCGCAGGGAGTGGGCGTGTTCGCCGTGTACTGCGGAAAAGCGGACGCCCATGAAGGGGGACGGGGGCCTGGCAAACTGAATTGCGTAACCGAGTCGGATGGTCCGGGCCAGCCAGCGAGACGGGTTGGGAAGTGAAAGCCACGCGTCCAACCTCTGCGCTAGGGGCACCAAAGGGACGATTAATTTGACGTACCCGGCGGGGCTTCGCAGCGGGGCGGAGCAGGTAGGGCAGCGTTGGGCGGCGACGGGGCGACCCGCAGCTGAGGTGCTGAGAAAAGACTCAAGCACTTACCTTGCTCCGCACACCCGGCAGGGGGCGGGTCAGCGACTGAGGAGGAGGTCCTGGGTAGGCGTCCTCTAGACTCGTCGGAACCGGCCGGCCGGGGGACAGTCGTGGGGCTGAAGACGGGTGGTCCGTGTCCAGGAAGCCAGGACTGTTGATATCTGGGGGCAAAATGCCGTGAGAACGGTATTTGCGGGCCAGGTGACCCAGAGACAAAAGGAAATAGCTCATTACAGAGAATATGAGAATGTGAAAATTAATTCAACAAGAAAAGATTCTCCTCCCGGCCCTCCACCGGGGACGGAGCGGTCTTACCAGCCTCCGGAGCTAACATCTTGGTCCCTGGGTTGAACGTCTACGGACAGCCTGGGAGCCTTCCGGGTCCTCGAGGGGGTCCGTGAGACGGGGGCGTCCGTTCCCTGCAGCGTGCTCGACGCTGGGGCTGAGAGCTGGGCCCGGGTTGAGGCGGAGCAGGGTGTTTCATAGCCGCAGGAGGACGCCCTCGGCGAGCAGACGGGGCATGGCCCATGGCGGCAAGCTTGCGGCGGGGCAGGATGTGCAGTGGCCTCCGTCTGCCTCACCGCTGAGGACTGCTGGGCAGAGTCGTCAACGGTGGCGCCGAATGGACGGAGCTGGGAGACGGGGGTGTGAGAGAAGGTGTGCCTTGTCTGCCTCCTGCATTTCGACCAGGTCCAGTCCACAGGTGTGTTTCTGGACCACAAGGGGTGGCCATCGCCTGTTCGAGTGCCAGCGCTTCTGACCTCCGTGGCCCGGGGGCGCGGTTGGTCATCCAGCGCAGTTCCTGCAGCACATCAAGAACAGGACTACCCAAGGTGCAGGTTTTGAAGTGCCTTGGCCTGGCATTGGTTGCAGGAAGGGCCGTGGCGTGCAGAGTGGAAGCGGTCTGGGACCGTTCCACCACGAGGGTAGTGAGAGCGGAGGAGCGAAAAAGCCTTGGCTTAGCTCAACTCGTCGTGCACGTCCGGGAAGAAGGGAACGGGGGGGGGGGCGTGGCTGTGAGCGGCGCACCTGCCCGCGGAACCGATCAAGTAGCCCGGGAAAGCATAGCGGATCTCCGTGCGTCAGGCTCAGGCTGGGCGGCAGACCCGAAGGTGGCGGCCCAGGCGAACGATCAGCATCCGATGCCGCTGTAACGCTCTCCGATGCAGCGGTGATGTCATCCAATTCTGAGGCAAGCAAGCGTGCCGGGGAGGCGGGCGGTTCGAGGGGGTTTACCCGGCGAACAGAGCCCGTCATATTCCCCAAATCGCCTTCATCGCCCGCAGCGCCTGCGCCGATCCCGTAGGAAGAAGGCGGAGCGCGGGGGGCGGTTGAAGTGGCTTTCTCTCATTACAAAAGAAAGCTGTGCGACCGCAATGCTATAACGGCCATGTTCTCACACTGAGAAGATGAACCATTGGAGAGAATACTCATCCCGAGCTCAGACGGAAGCAAGCAAGCAAGCGTGCCGGGGAGGCGGGCGGTTCGAGGGGATTTACCCGGCGAACAGAGCCCGTCATTGTCCCCAAATCGTGTTCATCGCCCGCGGCGCCTGCGTCAATCCCGTAGGAAGGAGGCGAGGCGCGGGGGGCGGCTGAAACGGCTTTCTCTCATTACAAAAGAAAGCCACACGACCGCAATGCTAGCAAACAAGCGTGCCGGGGAGGCGGGAAGTTCGAGGGGATTTACCCGGCGAACAGAGCCCGTCATTGTCCCCAAATCGTGTTCATCGCCCGCGGCGCCTGCGTCAATCCCGTAGGAAGGAGGCGAGGCGCGGGGGGCGGCTGAAACGGCTTTCTCTCACTACAAAAGAAAGCCACACGACCGCAATGTTGCCATGGCTATGTTCTCGCACTGAGAACATAAACCATTCATAAAACACTGCTTGCATGTGATCGCAGCCCAGGCATGCAAGACAATGTTTTATGACCGAGAGAGGTGGGGAGAAAACACCGCATCCAGAAACTACACAGGGGCGGAAATTACATCTTTATAAAGACGCGTCCTGAAAAGGACGTTCAACGCCGCTGTGTAATGCTCTTTCAGAGAAATAAACTCTTTTATGGAGAGAATCACTCTTTCAACTCTTTTAACTCTGCGCTGTCGAAGCGCCCAGGGGCAAACTGCACGCCGGCAGTGAAGAGAAAAGCCGCTGTAGTGCGCCGTAAATCCAACAGCAAAGCAGAGCGTCAGAGGATCAGAAGCAGGATCAGTTGTGTTACTCGCAGCTGACTGCATACACACGACCATCGGCTCCGAAGAAAATTACTGAATGAACGAGCGTATTTCTCTCGCCTTTATATCCGTATCCGGAGGCGGAGTATGCAAATACTGTTCGCCAACTCTCATTGGCCTTTTTTCATAGATCAGAGGTATCTTTCGGCGCTCAAGAGAGACCCCTAGTGTCGCTTCTTCGACACGACGTCGAAGTGAGCGACAGACGGGGAACTTTCATTATCGGGCTAGAGCTGGTACGGCAAAAACTGACACCACTGTTACTATAGTTACAATGGTGTTTACAGCCATTAAGGGAGCCTGAAACTCCGTTATGTTAGGGGGCATTACATTTCCGACATGGTTTCAATCACAACAGACTGGGCCAGCTGACCAATCAGAGCAGACTGGGCTTTATAGAAAGGGGGCTTTAAAGAGACAGGACCTAAATCAGAGCGTTTGAGCAGAGGATGAAAATAGGTTTAGCAGAAATGCACAGTATGAGAAAAATAATGCGTTTTTTGAACATTAAAGCATGTAAACCTATTCTAGTAGACCCCCAAAATAAAATCATGAACCTGTAGATTAGCATAATATGGGCTCTTTAAATATAATTGCAGTATTTGCAGATATGAAAAGCATTCTTTTGCGTTCTTTCATTTTTGTGTCACCACTCTATGTTGCCATAACATAGGGCTGGAGTGAATACTTTTTTGCACAACTGTAAGCGTGGTTTTGTTCAACAAGAGTTTTACAGTACACTGTATATGTCTACCACTACATGTAAATGCTAAAAGTTTTAGCCTGAAAGCTAAACTATAGCTAACATACTCTTTGACTGACACATGTAACTGACCTTGGGTGTTAGACACCAGGAAATGGCACCTGCTGAAGGAGTCGAGGTAGCACAGGCCTTTCCAGGTGAGCTATGCAATTCAACCCTAAAGCAGCCTTCCTTTTCCCACAGCAGCTATGAATCGACACTTTAGCAGAGCTAATGGCTCACTCCAGCTCTTTCACAGGCAGCCTATTGTGCTATGAAGCGATCACAGATGGAGGGGGGTATGGTGTAATCCTGAACGTGCCCTGGATCAGTCTGTTTGAATTTCACACCGACATTGATGTGCCTGTCCGTCCTCACTGAAGGTCCTCTATGTGCGCTGTTCCCAAGAAGACACTCTACAGGATCACATAACTATCACTGGCCCTACCTCACTGTGTCTGATCACCCCTGTCAAGAGGTGAGGACCCATACCAAAGTGTGTAACACGAATAACAAGAATGCATATGCAAGGCTGTATTCCAAAACCTATTGAGCTCCATTTAGCCTACATAGGCAGCATCCTAACTGAAATGGAACCTTATAAGTGACTTGTTTGGAATGCTCCACATAGGCAGCAACTCACAATTGTGCATCACACAATTAGCACTCCTCATGTGAAAAATATCCAATTTGCTGGGTCCTGTAGCGAATTTGGTAGTATATGTGAGCTAGGAATGAAATTAAACTGTCCTTATTCTACATTTTTATGTAAGGAAACTTATATAATGGAATTAGTTGCATTCTACAACCATTATAAATGAGTTAAATGACAAATAACTAGATTATTTGTCTGAATAAAATTCTCCACCATTTAAATCGCAATACAATGTCTCACTGTATCCACTCACAATTTCTATTGTAAGGAATTAGCTTTAATTATGGAATTATGATTAATTCTTTTATTGGTGTAATATTATTCTCATGGGTTATTGACAATAATATTACACATTTAGGTATAGCTTTGAAGCTAAATCATTTAAAAACAGGGATGAGATTATTTATCAAAATATACCAGTCAAAATATATTTAAAAGGGAAATATGAATGACTAATCATAACTCGTTATAATTAATTATGAACATTTGGATTGTTTAATAGAATTAACTTGATGTAACTGAATTAATATTACAATCAGTGAATCTGTTTGTCCAGCGAACACTCAATATTGATTGTCTATCAATTCTCAGAAATGATATTTTTCGTGGCCACAGAAAAATAACTCCTCCTTAGCATGTAGCTGTGATCGAATCGTTAAATTGACGTTGATTTACAAGCAGACCAGAATCAACTCACAAGAATGTGCACAAAAGTTTATTTAACTAAATTACGAACACATAACTAATCTAAAACACAAACATACAAATCATGCATACATGTGAAATGGAAAAGTGCAAATGAATGAAACCGGAACAGAATAGGGGAATGAAGCTATGAAAAGAGTCATTTAACCAACTGAAAGAACCATCATTTTCTTACTTTAAAGCACCTTTGTTACAAAGGGGTTTTCAGCTTATACTAAACCTCTGTTTAGTTAGTGCCTTTTACCTCTCGAGTTTGGCTTGACCAATGAGAAAGGTGCAATTTTCCAACCGGAAAAGTTCTTTTGTTTGGAAGCTGATTGCATTGGGGTAAGCTGGCAGTTTGCGTCCCTTTATGCTCTTATTAATATAGCAAGCATACAATGCATGCTATCAGGAGGTGGTATACACCAAAGTGCAGGGCGTCACACAAGGATTAATTTGATAGGAAGCATGATATCAATAATTTTACATTATCTAGTGGTTCTGTCATAAGGCATGCATGAAACAGTATACAGTACAAAAGACACTATAAAAGACAGTAATGATAAATACACACAATGTCTTAGGGATATACATGTTCATTTATAGAACAGTTTTTCTATAAATGAATGAAGAAAAGACTGTTGCTTTTGCATGTGGCTACCCTCCCCTACTTGGAATGTCACTGATGTTCACTAGTTGCTGGACCAGTGTCAGCAAAGACAGTGTAAAGGCTGATAATTATCAGTGGGGGAGCAGACATCTCAGAATCTGCTTGGGCCTACTTGGACCTTTGCTTGTTACAGTCTTTGAGACATCTGTTGGATTATTCATTAAATACGAAATAATTGTGTGTCTGATTGGTCCGGATGCTACAGACCTATGCAGTGTTCACTGCTCCCTATTTACTGAGAACAGGACATCTGTTGAATTTCACTTGACATAAATTCGTTCAGTTGGAATACCCTGCAACGTCATCAAACACAGACAATGCTTACGATGCTTATCAATGTTACAATGATTACAGGGTTGAAATGAGATGAGACAATATACTTGTGTCAATACATATAAAGTTACTTTGAATAACCTTTCATCCATATACAGTATATATATTTATATCATACATCCACGTGTATACTTACAAAAATGTTTTGTTATATGTTTAAATTAATATTTTCCTCAGACTTGTAACCCATAAGTAATATGACTTGCTGTTTAATATAAAAATGTATATTATGTGGTTATTTTATAATATGTGTGTTTTCTTAACTATTAAATGACCAGTTGTCATGATAATGGATGTAACGTTTGCATCTCGTGCACTTTGCATGACTGCACAGAAAGCACACTTAAGGTGAGTTAAGCTAAATTAATTTCATTTCTAGTTTGTTTGTTTGTTTTATTTTAGCATTTATTTAAGCAATTCTATGTCAGTTCTCTGATGGTTCACAATGACTGGTGGGTAAATTACCTTTTGCACTTCATTTGAATTGATATATAGATGTACACGTATTCCCTATGCCATTTAAATTGCCCTTCCTTTTGAACATGTATACTTCCTGTGGATTATAATCTCTCTTAAAATGGCTGAATGTCTCGCAAAGTCCACTTTGCAGGACTATAACGGTCAATTGGAATGCACCACATGAGTTTAGCATTAGCGTGTTGGAAAGCTAATAGTGTGATACTCTAATTTCCAAAAAACACATAGCACACAAATATTGGTATGTTAGTTTTTTTTGGTATTGATTTACTTATATGTAGGTATAACAACTCTCTCACTTCATTCAACATTTTGGATGGAATTTTTTTCCCCTATTCAAGCTCATCGCAGTGCGTTTTGGCCTGGTCTTCTTTGCAATGGATATGTTTGGTGCTGTCTTAGAATACGGCCAAAAGAAAGTACCTTTGAACATTCCTTGCATTAGAGCTTACCTTTGATGCCTTAAAATCCATGCTTAAACCAGCCTAAAATGGTTAGCTAGTCTCCCATCTTGGTCTGGCTGGTTAGGCTTCTCTATTTTGCTGGTTTTAGAGTGGTTTTGGGCACTCTAACCAGCTAAACACCAGCATAGCCAGGCTGGGAAACCAGCTGAACCAACTTAAGGCTGAAGTGAGTTATTTCTGTGGCACTAGCGCCACCGAACAGAATTGCAAAAATGTATGTTTTAAAACAGCTTTCTGAATATGTCCCCCATATGCTTTTGATCATATAAATAGATAGTCCCGCCCTCAACTCGCTCCATTAATGTTATTTTGTTGTTATAGATGGGTCACTCAAAACAAACTCAGTTATTTTTATAACGCCACAGAGACAGTGTTGAGACACAGTCTCTGCATATTAAGCTGGGATAAGAGAAAGTATTTTAAAACAAAATAAGTTATACACTTCACATTTAAACAGGTAAGACCTGCAAACCACTTTAGACTGATTTAAGATTATTTTTTACCTATGTTTCGGAATAGAACCTGTGTGTAATTTACAATCCGTAGCAATTGTCTATTTCTACTACTGCTTAGTGAGCATGCTCCTTCTAACCTGTCTTGTTTATGTGGGGTTTTATGCGCCCGCAACAGCAGAGCCAGCTGTTGTGCATTGTACCCAGGGCAGACTGGTGAGATGGCAGCAGTGAGACACCAGGCGAGCAGAGAGCATATGGCCTGGATGGCGTGACAGAGCACACCGAACAGAATGCGATATTCCTGTCTCCCCTCTGGGACTGTCACCATGAGGAACAACCCTCCAGACACAAATCCAAAACTACATCAGATCAAACTGTATTTGTAAGCTGAGTGCCTAGGGGAGACTTGTCTTCTGAGGTGTAGCTTGGCAATTCTCCCTGTGTATGGGAAAAAATGAGAGAAGGGAAAAATGAAAAAGAGCTTCTTTTCTGCCCCAAGGCCTTCTCCAAGCACTTTCCATTCCATAAATGACAAATTATCAAGGTTTTTGTTGTTTCCGCTGCTCAAATTGTTTGTACAATTCATTTCTTTTTAAAAGGGATATGTGTGCACCCGAGCAAGTTTTTTTCCACTTTACTAGGTGCTTGGAAAATGTCTTAAAGCCGGATCCAAATCTTGTCATGTTGGCATTCATTGAATTAGACAAACTTGAGCCCACACCAATGACATTGAAATAAATTGATATAATGACAAGAGTTTATGCTTTGCTGTTGTGAAACGTAAAAATCTAGCCCTGTGATTTCAGGCTTTGCACTTGGCATATCATATAACGTGACCCTGGACCTGTCAGAGAAAAATAAATCTACTTTTCCTGCATTTTATGTAGCAGTGCTTATGTTTTGCCATGGGTTATTTTAGGAGGCAATGGAAGAAGGTGGCTGGGGTCACTTGTTCAGAGTCCACCTATGCCATGGAGCAAAGATAATTGCTCAATGGCCAGAAGGCTTAGATTGGCTGTGTGGTTATTGTCTCAGTGGAAACTGAATGCTTTTGGTTCAGGAAAGAGGAATTGGGTGGACGGGTGCATGTATCCGTCTTCTCTCTCTCTCTCTCTCTCTCTCTCTCTCTCTCTCTCTCTCTCTCTCTCTCTCTCTCTCTTCCTTCATTGGGGTCAAAAAGGTAAACAGGGTCACTAAAAGTTCATATTTAAATAGGTTATTGCTGAACACAGCAACTTGCTGTTTTCTTGAAGAGCAACATTTAACAGGCATGGGTTAGTTAAACAAAAGTGAAAAAGTGTGAAAGGTGCAAGAAATTTAAACATCTTGAAAAGGTATTTGTGTTGATATACACTACCGTTCAAAAGTTTGGGGTCACATTGAAATGTCCTTATTTTTGAAGGAAAAGCACTGTACTTTTCAATGAAGACAACTTTAAACTAGTCTTAACTTTGAAGAAATACACTCTATACATTGCTAATGTGGTAAATGACTATTCTAGCTGCAAATGTCTGGTTTTTGGTGCAATATGTACATAGGTGTATAGAGGCCCATTTCCAGCAACTATCACTCCAGTGTTCTAATGGTACAATGTGTTTGCTCATTGGCTCAGAAGGCTAATTGATGATTAGAAAACCCTTGTGCAATCATGTTCACACATCTGAAAACAGTTTAGGTCGTTACAGAAGCTACAAAACTGACCTTCCTTTGAGCAGATTGAGTTTCTGGAGCATCACATTTGTGGGGTCAATTAAACGCTCAAAATGGCCAGAAAAAGAGAACTTTCATCTGAAACTCGACAGTCTATTCTTGTCCTTAGAAATGAAGGCTATTCCATGCGAGACATTGCTAAGAAATTGAAGATTTCCTACAACGGTGTGTACTACTCCCTTCAGAGGACAGCACAAACAGGCTCTAACCAGAGTAGAAAAAGAAGTGGGAGGCCGCGTTGCACAACTGAGCAAGAAGATAAGTACATTAGAGTCTCTAGTTTGAGAAACAGACGCCTCACAGGTCCCCAACTGGCATCTTCATTAAATAGTACCCGCAAAACACCAGTGTCAACATGTACAGTGAAGAGGCGGCTGCGGGATTCTGGGCTTCAGGGCAGAGTGGCAAAGAAAAAGCCATATCTGAGACTGGCCAATAAAAGAAAAAGATTAAGATGGGCAAAAGAACACAGACACTGGACAGAGGAAGACTGGAAAAAAGTGTTGTGGACAGATGAATCCAAGTTTGAGGTGTTTGGATCACAAAGAAGAACGTTTGTGAGACGCAGAACAAATGAAAAGATGCTGGAAGAATGCCTGACGCCATCTGTTAAGCATGGTGGAGGTAATATAATGGTCTGGGGTTGCTTTGGTGCTGGTAAGGTGGGAGATTTGTACAGGGTAAAAGGGATTCTGAATAAGGAAGGCTATCACTCCATTTTGCAACACCATGCCATACCCAGTGGACAGCGCTTGATTGGAGCCAATTTCATCCTACAACAGGACAATGACCCTAAACACACCTCCAAATTGTGCAAGAACTATTTAGAGCAGAAGCAGGCAGCTGGTATTCTATCGGTAATGGAGTGGCCAGCGCAGTCACCAGATCTGAACCCCATTGAGCTGTTGTGGGAGCAGCTTGACCGTATGGTACGCAAGAAGTGCCCATCCAACCAATCCAACTTGTGGGAGCTGCTTCTGGAAGCGTGGGGTGCAATTTCTCCAGATTACCTCAACAAATTAACAGCTAGAATGCCAAAGGTCTGCAATGCTGTAATTGCTGCAAATGGAGGATTCTTTGACGAAAGCAAAGTTTGATGTAAAAAAAATCTTATTTCAAATACAAATCATTATTTCTAACCTTGTCAATGTCTTGACTCTATTTTCTATTCATTTCACAACGTATGGTGGTGAATAAGTGTGACTTTTCAGGAAAACACAAAATTGTTTGGGTGACCCCAAACTTTTGAACGGTAGTGTATGTCAAAACATAATGTCCCTGTAGCTCAGTTGTGTTCCTTTAGCTCATTTGGAAGAACAAGGAGCTAGCAACATCAAGGTTTGATTTCTAGGGAACACACAAAAGGTATAGCTTGACCCGTCCCTGTCCACATGAATAAAATATTTCTGAACCTGTAGAGTTTCCTCTGCATTTTGGCCTCCCATCCATGTGTAAATGGCAATTTAGATTTGATTTTTAAAATTAAGAAATAAAAAGACTTCAAAGGGATATTTTTTGTAATCCGTCACAAAATTTGTGCATGGCAGCAGTTGTTTCGATACAGCAGTGTGGGAACACAGGTTTAATTGTTGTGATCAGCTGTGACAGGTTTTGATGACATTGTTCAGATAAACGATTGTGCACCATTGTTTTTCTTCACCATCCTGTTGTTGTTTGACATCAAGAAAAAGGGAACTCTGGCTGAGTTCGGAATTGCATACTACCATACTAACCTTACTATTTCTGCCATAGACACATATAGCAGAAGTAGTAAGAGTAATATGGGTAGTATGCCATTCCAAACTCAGCCTTTAATATGCATGCTCATATTCTTCCGATTTTTTTATATAAAAGCTTTACGGCACAATATTGCCAACACCTGGCCTGGCATGGTTATGTTATTATTATACTTTTTTAACTGCATTTTCAAAAATATTGATACACATATGGACAAGCCTTATGGAAACAACTGGATACAAGTGTCTTCAATTTTTTTTAATGTAAATGTAAAGAAAGATTTGGGGGGTTCTTAGCTTGCTGCATTTAAGTTAAAATCAAATGTGAAGCATCATAAGAGTTGTCGCTGATGCAATGATTTTCTTTATCTTCCCAAGCTTTCATGTTTGTCTGCCCACCAAAGCTTTTTTTTTTTTTTTCCTCAACACAACTGGGAAACTGCTCCAGGTTAACAGCATGGTGCATTCCAAAGTTTAACATCTCTTATATTCCTCCCTCAGTCAGCCTTTTGATTGTATTGGCTTTCTCTCAAACCCCCAGCCAGGCTTCAGGTAGCAGTCTAGTGGAGGGTAAGTGGGAGCTGCTGTTAATGCCAGGTGGAATATTCTAGAAGACCTGAGGCAGCAGAGCACTTGCTTGTTTCAACCACAAAGCATCAGATCTTACTTTCGAGCAAGCCAAGGATCCTGATATGACATGCATTAGTGACAAGCCAAGAAGTGCCTGGAAGTAATGTTTGCAGCAGTAGCCTTGTAGTGCCATTACCAGCCTGCTCTGGTGCAGTAAGTTGCATGGTGAAGTGAGCCAGATCTGGCACAGCTGAGCCGAGTGTCATGCTGTAAAGGCCTCTTTCTCCCGCTCTCCTTTTCTGCTCTGTCAGTAAAAGGAACAAGTTGAGAGCGGACGTAGAGGTGTTTGCCATGCCAGACGGCTCGGCAGTCTCTGCAATCGCAACCCCCGGGTTGAGAAGCCGATTGTTTCTCCCTTCTCTTCGGAGTCTTTGCCTTGCCTGCGAGTTTACATGACCCTTCAACTCTGTTTCCACTGTTGAGCTGTGCTCAGAGGCTTCTGTGTGTGTTATAAAAAAGGCAGCTTTGTCACGAGGTTCTCTAGTGGGATGTTGAGTTCAACAGGCCTAGAAATAAAAGCAACCAGTTTTTTGCTGGCCGGCAAGACACTCGCTGTATGATGTAAAAACTATGATGTATGTCAGTACACCAACTTCATTAATCAACCTGAAGATGAAGGTTTTGACTGGGTTAATGCTGTCAGCAGGACTAATGTTGAATAGTGTATCCCTGATGGGCCGGAATTATTTGGCTTGAAATTTTAAATCACGCTGCTGTCAGAATTTAAAGCCTTGTTGCTTTTAAATCTTCATCTTCTAAGTCCTTTTTTGAATAATTGTAATATCTTCCATATCCTGTCAAGTGACCTTTTTACTGTGAACAGTTAGGGGGTAATCTGGTTGCATTTTATTATGCTCTCACTGTAATGTTGGTTAATGAATTTTCTGCATGAAAAACATCCTTAAACAAGGATCAAATTAAAGTTTTGCTGCATGCTGTGACCTCATTTCATGACATTTCCAAGCTGTCCTCTGTTTAATGACATAAATATATGGCTTTCTGGCTCATTGTGATTTATTTTACTCTGAGACATACTTTGCTATAAAGAATATACTAGTGTAAATGCAATGGCCATAGATCAAAATAAACAAATCCCTGATGGCTTATCAATGTCCTTCCTGTTGGGGAAAGAATCCCAACTTGCCTTTCCAAAAGGAAAATATATCATCAGATAAATGGTCCCCAGGAACTGGATGCCAAGGACAAGCTAAACCACTTCCAAGTAATGTTTCCCAGTCTGGGCGCACCCATAGCGAACAGTAATGAATGGAAAGTGTATTGTGTCAGTGAAAAACGAGAGAACCGTCAGGGAGAAATATGCTTTTCATCCCACATGGCATAATCAGAGCCTGCCATATTTCTGAGCAGTGGTTTTAGTGTTCCTTTGAGCCCAGCTTTTATAGTAAGGAAAGTGTGGACAATAATGTAAAGAATAATACCGAGCAGTTTCCATTGAGATGACAGTCAGAATGCTGTTAGCCTGTCAGGCCCTCCCTTGGGGAGGCAGGGTCAGACTGTCAGTCAGAGCTGATTGACACTTGAGAGGTGTGAGAGATCAAAGCCTCTATCATTGAGACAGGCTAGAAAATAGGTGCGATGGGTAAAGAATTGCAGAGAGTTTGGGAATGGCTGATTTGATGTGACAGGAAGGTGAAGTGTCTGAAACTTGCTTGCTTTCTTTCATATCATCCAAAATCTGCTATGTTCCATGCATTCAAGTTCTTAGCAACAGTTACATAGCAGCATCGCTTTACGTTTGGCCATTGAATAGGATAGACTTTTCATTGAAGGTTTTTGATGGGATGCTCAAACATTTCAGAGCTGACGACCTTTTCCCAGCTGAACACTTCAGCTGGTATCTGTTAAACATTGTATCTTGTCCAAGCTGGTCTATATCTGGTCCAAACAGGTCTTTAGCTAATTCAAGCTAGTAAACTATTTTGGACCAGCAACAAATCACTTACCAGTTGGTCATACCAACTTAAGGTGTTCAGGCTGTTTTTGGGAAGTGATAGCTGGTCCAAGCTCATAGACCATCTCAAATGAGCAACAAACCAGCCACCTGCTGTTCATACCAGCTTAAGCTGATCAAGCTGTGAAAAAAATGGCTTGTCGACCAATTTGGAACAGGTAATGTTCATCTTAGGCCAGCTTGAAACCAGCTGCTACATTCTAAAACCCAGCTGCTGGTTTAAGCCAGAATTTTCATTCAAATCTGATGACCTTGTGAATAAAAATCACTTTGTGATATTGTTCTGGGCTCACTGTTGGGATGGATGAAGGCAGATAACTCGTGATCTAAAGTGCATTAGCTGGTCCAACCTGGTTACGAGCAGGTCCAGGTTGGTTGGCCATCTTGGTACAGCAACAAACCAGCCAGCCGCTGCTCATTCCTGCAGTTTTCAAGATGATTAAAGCTTTGTGATTGAAACATTGTTTCCAGTCAGCTAATGACCATCTTGGACCAGCTAATAACCAGTTAGAAACAAGCTTCCAAGTTTAAAACCTAGCTACCATTTTAAGCTGGACTTTCCAGTCAAATCTGATGGCTTTGTGAATAGAATTGCTCTGTGACACTGTTCTGGACTCGCTGTTGGGATGGATAAAGGCAGAGATCTCATGATCTGGCCTGTCTTCGCCTCTTATCGCCACTCCATCTCCCTCCTTCCATTTTTCTTTGTCTATTTCTTAGTCTATCCCATTATTCCTTGTGTTTTATTAGTCTTGACAGAGGGTTGATTCAAATAAGCCTGCAGTTTGGGCATTGCCAGCACACAAAGTAAATTGAATCACAAAGGAGAAAGATTTTCTAATAGGGAAACAAATTAGCACTTAGACCCTCCTCAATGCAATTATTTCTATTACTTGTTTCTCAAGGCACTGGGAGATGTAGAAAGCAGGTTTAACATCCATTTGTTTGAATTTTACCTTAAGAAAAACCAATTATGAAAGGTTACTGCTTATCAGTGGCTCATACAGACACAATCCCTTTTGTCTAAAAGATTCATATCTGATGTTTACGTGAGTGGGGATTGCAGAGACTGTTCGGACCAGTTCTGTGTTTTGTATCGTTTTGAAGGTGAGAGGCTTACATTTATTGAGCATAAACATGTTTGTAATGGTTCTTTATGCTGATGCAGTTTTTTCATTAAGCTCTAATTGATTGTAGGATTTGTTGAAGTCCATTATCAATCTTTATCTGTATGCTTTGCAAAGATTTTCGATCAATGAAAATGTTTTCCTTTGCTGACTGTATTGGACATAGTGGAGCAGTCACTAGTTGGGCCATTAAATATCCTCTGTATGATCCCAGCACCAAGATCAATAAGGCACTGAAGAAGAAAAAAAGATGAAATTACTTTTTTCTTTCCTCAATAAAATAAGTCCTATTGCTGAAGTCCACACACCATTTTACAACTTTTTCTTTTGACAGAAATAATTCCTTAAAAAGTGAAAACAACCCTTCACAAGTTTTTTTTTTTTTAATTGCTTGAACCTTATTAAAATTCCTCTGAAGTTTATACATATCACAACATCAAATACATCATAAATTATAAATGTTTCATATAGCAGTCTTGCAGTTGTAGCCCCCGGGTTCCTTAAAAACTGGTAAGTGTGAATGTTATTACGTGTGTATATGTCCGTGTGTGAACTTTGTAAGACGGGCTAAGCAAAATTGGAGTAATGCGCTTTTCCATCTTTTATCATTCACATTGCATAGTGCTAAATAAAAATCGAATAAACATCTCCAGCATCTCGGTCTACTTTGAAATTGTGTTTGTTGTTTCAGTTATTGATTTTACTGATGTAATATTAATGTTGGGAAATGGTTTTGTAGCAATCTGTCCTCTGTAGGCAGCTTTACACATAATTATAAGTAGCACAAATGTCAGTTTAGGGTTGTTTTGAGTCATTTGCGTGTGAGAGCAATTTTTTTTTAAATCTCCAAACGGAAATGTGGTAATGGAAACACAAGCCAATAGAGACTGCTGACCTAAAACCAAAGTTTGTAAACAAAAGCTTGCCTTGGACAAGCAGTGAAAAAGACCAGATTCTTAGTTTCTTCATGGAAAGTAAGGTTGATTCTTGGTGGAATCAATCTGTGATGACAGCAGATTCAAAGCTGCACAGCCGAATTATATCATTATGAATCATACTTAAAGTTTGTATTTTTTTCTATGTTAAAAGTAGGGCTGTCAATCGATTACAATTTTTGATTACATAGTGTTCCGATTAATACCATATACAAATATTTGCTGAGAAAGCCCCTCATATAACAATAATTCAATATATAATGATGAAGTAATTATACATAGTTATGTTTAAATATTATATATATATATATATATATATATATATATATATTAGGGCTGTTGATTTAGCGTTAATTCAGTGCAATTCATTTTACAAAAATAACGCGTTAAATTTTTTTTTACGCATTTAATCGCATGCCCACGGACCATAATAAGGAAGATTCCTGAGAAATGCAAGCTTGTAATACCGCCTGTTTACTCCAGAGGGCACTAAGTGAAACTTCAGCTGTATGAGCAATGCACAGTTTATACAGTGAAGAAAACTGTTCAGTAGGCAGTGTCACTACTCGATCCACAAACATGCGTTACGTTCTTGCGATCAAAACACTCGTAGGAGTGCAATTGCGATCTAAGGGATCTCAAGATGTTTAAAGATTGCGTATTAAATTATATTTAACTTGAAATACTGACCTAAACATTTTATGTTTATGATATATTGAGTTATTGTTATATGAGGGGCTTTCTCAGCAAATATTTGTATATCGATTAATCGCGATTAATTAATCGGGACACCATGTAATTAATTCGATTAAAAAATTTAATCGATTGACAGCCCTAATATATATATAAAATAGAAAATGTTCAGATAATGAAAATGCATTACATTCTTGTGGCAGAAGAGTTAATCATTGATAAGACAATACAAAAAGCGGCTTTAGAATACAATGTATTGTTTACTACCATATTATTGATCATAAGTCAGTCATTGGCATACAGTTCACAGCAATCCATTTCACAAGTGAATTTGTCAATCAGTTGGATATTTATTATGAGGGCGTGTTTAAGTACCGTCACACGTGCGTCAGACATGCTTGTGTAGCGTCTCGTGTGCGTTGCATCATAAACATACATTATTAGGTCACTGTGTCAAGTTAAATATCTATTACTTAGCACACATATCGAGATCTCTTAGTTCGAATTTGCGCTCCATCAAGTGTTTTGTATGCAAGAGCGTAACGCATGTCTGTGTTGTTCTATCTGCTGGATGTTTTTTTTGTCATTC
Source organism: Moxostoma hubbsi (assembly GCA_032164185.1). Taxonomy (NCBI): domain Eukaryota; kingdom Metazoa; phylum Chordata; class Actinopteri; order Cypriniformes; family Catostomidae; genus Moxostoma; species Moxostoma hubbsi. The sequence continues at coordinate 29,440,949 of JAVLUX010000021.1, forward strand.
ATAGGCACAGTGTAAACACTGTGGCTTATTTGAGCATCTCAACCAGCCTGACACACACTGGCAAAGTCAATGGTGTGAGTTTGGGGACGAACTATTGATCAAAAGCAGAAGGGGGGAGTGTCCAGGAAACCTTTCTGAAAATAGTCATTATTTTTTGTAATAGATTTTGGCAGTGATAGTGGGGAAGAAATGACATAGCCTTTAAAAGACCAGAAGCTTGGACAAGCCCCCACTCCAGTCTGTGTCCGAACTTTCTTGCATTGTTTGCATGGAACATTTTGTTCTTTCTCTATTACTGCCTTACCAATAGCTGTTATGTCAGCTATTAGAAGGTTAATGGCTATGACAGGCCCTGTGTGATATTTTCAGGGCCTCTCTTTATGGACAAATGCCTGCTATGATACACTTAATAACATTTCATTATGTGAGCACATACAGTTTGAACACTGTACAAGAGTTCAGATAGATAGAGTTTTATGACATATATGATGGACAGGACATGTTTTAAAATCCTAATTAACAGGCACGGTCATTCTATTTGAATTGAGTATAGTAAACACCTCTCTTTATTTTATATTTCTTGGCTCCCCCAGTCAATCTCAGCATGCCCTTGGAGGTCAATGTGTGTTGTAATAAATTGCTGTAATAACATGACGTCAGAGGACCTGCTCCAGACCTGCTGTTCCTCATTTATGCTTGTCAGGAGTTTAAGCTGGAGGCTGGACTTCACACTGTGTCTATTTTGCCTTGCGAGATGTTATTTATTCCTCTTCTCTAGCTGAGGAGCTGCAGCTGTTTGTTGGACAGATAGTTTTACACAGTCTTATGTTAAATAAGTCTGGTTCTCTTACACCGTCCGTTTCCACTTTCTCAAGACCGAGTGGCTTAGGCTGTGTGTCCACCAAAGCGTTTTTTCCTGAGACCAGTGTATTTTTTCAATTTTTTGCAATGGGTGCGCTGCATATTTAAAAAAGCCAGCAGCGTGATGAGGTGCTGAGCATCTATTCCTCTCTGTCCGCTACATTCTTGTGGTTTTTTTCTGGTGCCAAGAGCCGAAACATTTTCAATTTGGTTAAAACGCAGCACTCATCGCTGTCACTCCTCCATCCAATCACAGTGGAGGAGGGGTGGGACAAATACCACACCGACCAATCGTCACATTCTACTTGTACAATGACTGAACAACAATGGAGAAGTTTGCTGGTCTCTGAAAATTCATGTCTGTACCAGATGACATTCCCGGACTAACACAATTTTAATATGAAAAAATAATGCTTTAGCCTTCCCTTCATCCAGAACAAGGGCCAGAGCAAGTACTCTTCCTTGTGGTGACATTTTTACATTTAGTACTTGTTGATAATACAAACTATCTGTGAAATTAGTTTATTGCAACACATTAGTTCTGCGGATATTCAGTATCATAGCAACCAGTGCGTCTCATAAAAAACGCTGTTCCTCCAAATCGCTCTCAAGCACTCCCAGCTGGGCGTTTTCAACTTGCAAAAAAAACCCGCTTTGGTGGATACACAGCCTTAGTATGATCCCTGAGAACAAGTTTTGAAGTACAAAGCTTGCTGTACTTGACCCCCAGCTCAAGGAGGGACCACCTCTGTTTGATTTTATGACATTTTATGTTTTTGAAAACATATTTAGTTATATTTTATAATGCTTCAAGATTATGCGGCTTATTTTAACTCAAAACATGCAGGATGTTGTAGATCAACTGCTCAGTTCCGTGATCTGGCCCTTCAGTTGTAGTCTGTAATTATACTGTTGAATGACAATATCCTCTTTATTGTTCCAAGCAGTGTGTTACCCGTGCACTTACCACACTCTTTTATCTGTGGCGGTGTCATACCTGCTGCCTCTGCTGCTTTTTACTATAATGATCATATTTATGACTTATTTACTGTATTCAGTTTTCCCTTGAGCCATTGCAAAAGCTTTGATTCTCAAACTCATGGAAAAAGCAGATGGCGTGTTCTGGTATTTTCGCTTGGGTCTGTTTGAGACATTCGGTCTCTGAATTCAGAACCAGCTGGAGGATCAAACGCAGCCTCGATTTATTAGGCTCAACTGCAGAGATGATATGTATGACTAATGTGTTGTTTGTTCATGTCAACATGCTCTTGGTCTGTACACATACACAGTCCTTTCATGTTAGTCCACAGGGACAGGCAGTTTTCTGCAAATGATGAGTCTTAAAATTTAGATAATGTTTGAAATCCAGACTTTGGACATGTGCCACGGAAGTTGCATGACGCTGGATCGCTCTTGTAAAGACATTACATAATTGATGTTTCAATGGTTCACTGGTACTGTGGCCCTTTTTCTTCTAATGATGGGTTTGACAACAGCAAGGCTGCCTTGAAGTTGTGCATCCCTTTTTTATTTATATACAGAAAAAGTTTTTTGACACTTGTGAACATACAAACACTTGAAGATGTTGAATGTCATTGCATTAGATACTAACTATCAAACCAAGCATCATCTGCAAACATTTTTTTTTCTTTTTTAGAACTTCAATTTTCTTAGCCATTTTGCAATTACTTTTATATCAATTAGTCACCGGAAGGGAAAAAAATAGAAATTTGTATACACAGTTTATTTATTTATAGTGAATATGTCAAGTTGTCCATCACTCTTTTTTCCATAATAGAAGTATGGAAAGTATAGAAATATATATACGCATATGCACACATATATCTGGACACATTTCTCAAAAATGAAAACATATGGAGAGAGATGTGATTTGTTAAAGTGCAGCAGAGAGATTGGGGCAGGCCAGCAGATGCCTCATCAAGAACACTCATTCAGAATGATGAATGTGGCCAAATACACATTTGTCCGTAAAACTTGCAGAGTGGATGAGCATCATTAAGCATGAGGAATAGGTGCTGCCCCGCTGAGAAGTGAGTGCAGCAAACAGATGTTGTGAATTTTTGCAGGCATCTTTCATCCCGAGGACCATCATTAATAAACTTGAAGGTGATTCTTTGTTTCCATTTAATAAGAGCGAGTAAAGTATGAGAGGCTGTAGAAATCGCTGAATAAACAATCTTAAAAGGCTTTTTAAGTCACTGTCGGCATGTCTTATGTAAGCGCAGGCTGCCAACACACAAGTTTTCCTCATTTGTATAGTTTTATTGCAGATTAGACCCATCCTCAACACACACTGTATCAAGTTAAGATGCTTTATGTGAACAGAGTGAAAATGGTCGCCATCATTCACAAGTGTCATGCCCATTTAAAAGGGACATGTCCCAAGTCGATTGTGAATGCAATTTCCAAAAAATGTTATTTGATAATTATATTTTATAGGTTTTAAAAAGTGCTTTTTTAAGAAGCTGTTGCAGAATTCAACATACCACAATTTTGTTAGTCTAATCAAGTCACACTTTCCGCAAAGTAAATTTAGATTTAACATACAGTACATTTAACATGTAATCTGAATGTAATCTGGTACTGATTGCAAATTACTCACTCATTACATCAGTACTTAATCTTTTAGGGTAAGTTTTTTAGGTAAATCTAAATTAAAGTGTAAGTACCAACCTACACTCTTTTCATTAGACATTAGTTAACATGAAATCAAACAAACAAAATTGCTATTTGTCAGTCCCCGAGTCCCTTGATGTAATTCTCTGAAAGTGAAGACTGGTTGTGTAATCCATATGTAATTATGTATTCCATTAAAGTAACAGTAGTCTGATTATGCATATTAAAAAAAGGTAATATTATCTAATAACAAGTACTTTTTTCAAATACAAATTTTTGTAATCTGATTATGTCATCCAGTTTACATGCAGTGCATTACTACCCAACACTGATAATATATAATAGGGCACCAAGCAAGCCAGGATTTCTCTAAAACATAGATGGTTGTCCATCTATGATATTAAGATATAAAGTGCTATTTAATCCAGAATTTATTGTCTTCTTTTACAGTTGATCTAGAATAAGTACAAATAATCACTTTATACTGCAGCATGACAAACAGCAGGTCATAATAAACTGATGTGTAGGAGAGGGAAAAAAGGGGGCGCTCTTATGTAAATGTGAATGGCTTGAGTAAAAGGTACATGCTGTCCTACCTGACTAAGCCATTCATCAAGGATCTGTGGAGGGCTTGCAAATCAAGGTGCTGGGAGGCTGTTGGAGAACTTGGCTCATGTTAAGTGGCACTGGCCCTGTTGTTGAAGCTCTATCACAGCTGAAGCTGTCTCTCTTTATAAACAGTCTCAGACAGAGAGGCTATGCTATGAATAATGCTTAAGCCCTGAAGAATTCTGCATCCAATATATCTTAATACAAGTTCTTAGATTCCAATGGGCGCCCCTCGCCTCTCTCTCACCTTGCCAGTATATTCCACCTCCCTGTGCGGTGCCTGTAATTTTCTCTCTGCAAAACCACGGTGACTGGATTTTGCTAGCGCCACAGTTTACCTACAAACAGGATTACATGCATATATCCCATGCAAATCAATAAAAGTTGTCAAGACCGTTTAGCTTGTCCTGCTTTGCTATATGCAATTTATCATGCGGCAAATCAACAAAAGGGAACAGGTAACAAATGGAGTCTGATCATCAGTGTTGGACATGTTGTCAAATACCTGTAGACTGCATTTTTCATCTCTTACAGTAAATTGCACTCATTCTCATGCAGCGTGTAAAAGGAACATAGCAGTTCCAGGTTATTATATTCTGTTTCGAGATCTCGACTCAAGAGAGTAAATGTTTACCCACCTATTTCACTTTACTTTTTTTTTGTTTTTTTTTTTGCATTGAAATCCATAATTTGTTGAAGCAAACATGCATGTTGTTGTTATTACTGAAAAAATACTGTTTGGATTTTAATTGTCCACACTTTAGCACAAAAAAAAAAAAAAAAAAAAATATATATATATATATATATATATATATATATATATACTTCATACTCCCAACTCTCAGAGTAGCCTTGACATTGATGTGGCCACAAGCCGTCTGCAGCCTACTTCAACCGGCCGGACCTTTACTTTCTGGCTTGCAGCCATCGGCTGCAAGCTCGGCATACCTCAGTTTCTTCTGCTCATTGGCTTCGTCCACTGCATCCTCCCAGGGCACTGTAAGCTCGATGATGTACACGAGATGGAATGAGGCCAACCATAGCACAAGTTCAGAGGTTGGTTGATGCAATCTCAGTTGGGAAGCTACGTTTGCCACCATCTTCCACCCAGTGTCTTGTCTTGATGAGGCGGGTCTGGCTTGACCCTCATCTTCCCGGACAAATACTGTTGCCGGCTGGTGGGAAGAAGGGGGAGGAAGGGCGTTGACGCTCTTCCTCCATCCGTCCAGCACTGCTGCAAAACATTGTAGCACCTGGTTGTGTCGCCAGGTGTATCAGCCTTGAGGGAGGCTGGTCTTGCAGACCACCTGTGTCGCCAGGTGTATCAGCCTTGAGTGAGGCTGGTGTTGCAGACCACCAGGATGTGCTTTAGATGGCAGGACATCATAGGCATTCTTGATGATGAAGCTCATTCTGAATATCTCCATTTCCCACAGCTCTTTCCAGGAGATCTTTCTCTTCTCCACTCACTTCCATTTCATCCATTGACCTTGCCTTGCCTGAGCGATGGCCTTTATGCACCTTGCTGCTACCCTCCTGCTGATGTATCTCCTGCACCACGAACCAGCGTCTTTGAGACCGACTTTTCCAGGTTGGTGTGCTTGTCCCAAGGCCAAGACCACCCCTCCCTTGCTGCGCTTGGCCCACGATGTCCCTGTGCTTTAGTGCTGCATTTGCCTGCTCGGATGCTTCTGCTGGGGTCCATTTCCTCCCAGTAGCCAGGATGGGGGGCAGCACTGGCTACAAATGGATCACTTGACTCTGTTATCATCTCCAGTCATACTTAGGTGCATTTTTACTCCTCTGAGAGACTGGAAATGGGTCGCTCTAGGACTCCTTTGCTGCTGAAGCATCTCAGAAGACCAAGCCATTTCCTTATGTATGAGTTGATCAGTCTCTCCAGCTTTTCCACTTTCGAGATTGGAGCTTCATATAGGTTTAGTGGCCACATGCAGTGTGGAAGGAACCCAAATTGTGTACACCAGAGCTTCAGCTTGCCAGCGAGTGTGGTTCTGTCGATGTTCTTCAGGCCACGACTTGTCTATCAGTGTCCTCCAGCATCTTCACAAGGCACTTTGCTGTAGTTTTGGGACTGATTTGCACTTTTTGCACCAAACTACGTACATCTCTAGGAGACCGAATGCGTCTCCTTCCAGAGCGGTATGATGGCTACATGTTCCCATAGTGTTTATACTTGTGTATTATTGTTTGTACAGATGAATGTGGTACCTTCAGGCATTTGGAAATCGCTCCTATGGATGAACCAGACTTGTGGAGGTCCAAAATTTTTGGCTGATTTCTTTTGATTTTTCCATGATGTCAAGCAAACCGGCACTGAGTTTGAAGGTAGGCCTAGGGATATATTTTTTTGAAAAAATTATTTGTGAAGAAAGCTTTCATTTAATGATATAGGCTTTCTCAATGGTAAATCTGAATGTATTTCAGTTGTTGTTCCATACATTTCTGATCAGCTGCCGTATCAGACTGATTGAACTGCCATCATGTTTACTTTGCTCCTTCTGAAATTGGTAGGTTTTATGAATATTAAACATATCAATCACTCTGGTTAGTGTGAGTGATTTTTATATTATGATTTCTCCATTAATCAGACTAAGAGAATCAGTTGTGGTTTCTGCAGTTACACTGGAGATATCTGTCCTTTTCCTTAAATGATTATTAGCAGGATTGGCCATAATCAGTTTCTTGTTTTATTGGCATGTTTTATGACAGACATAATATCATTAGTGGAGTGTGTCCCTTTCATGTTTATTATGTTGTTGTCTGATTTTATTTCTTTGAAAAATGTTTTGCACAGTCAATGTTTTGTACTTAATTCCACTCACAGACGTACTCTGAGTTTAATGATTTGTTTTGGTGGACTTGGAAATGTTTGATTTACTCCAGACTTTGCACAAACTCTGAGTTCTAAAGTTTTTCTGGATTTGAATTAATTCTAGTTATGAAAATGTAATTGTGTGCATTTGAAGCCAAATACTTCATAGCAGTATGTACTTGATTTGTATGGAGTTGAGTTTCCGTGAGTGGCTGCAAATACAGTGTGTCATTCAGGGTGCTTCGACCCCGTTAATAGCAATCATGCCTTTAAACTCTGCAGTCATTTGCGTATTTCAGGGAGGACATCATCTAGTCCTTAGCCTTGTTCCAAAGATAAATTAGTTGCTCTTGAATAATGCAGTGAACCCTAATTCTCTTTGATTAGTAGTGAGTTAGATGATACTTACCCATTGAAATTGGTCATCAGCATAAATAATGACTGAATGTACTGATAAAATGCAAACTGCCGGCCATCATAAATCAAATGAAATCCACTTGCTGTGGAAGTCATTGAAATTAGAAGTCCATGCTCCTATTAATTATGTTGCCTTCTGAAGGTGACAGAGTGATAAATCAGGCCTGAAAGGTACTCCAGTTAGGGAGCTGAGGAAGCGAGACTGCCTGCAAATGGCTTTGTATACCCTCTTAATTGTTTCTTAAACAACCCACCTCTAGAGGCACGTCTGATAGCTGGGCTTTGGAGAAGGGCTGAGAATATTGCACAATGGTCGACATGAATGTGGACCAGTGTTAGAAATTAAAGTTTTTTTGTATTATTATTCTATATGCAACCCCTGTAATTTTTTATGAGTGCAAAACACACACACACACACACACACAAACACACACACAAACACATATATTGGTGCACTATAAGGGCATTTTTGACACCACATTCTATATCTTGGAGATTTGTCACTTTTGGTATAATTTTTTGATGGATTCGTATTTGATATCTGACCCTGGCTGCATGTGTGCATTTAAGATTAGTTAATGTAATATGAACTAACATTTACTAATAATGAACAACTGTAAATTTTTGTATGAACTTTAACCAAGATTAAAAAATATTGTTATTTTTGATGCCTAATGCACTTTTTTTGGTAAGGCTTGCTTGGTGGATATTGTGACATTTGATAACCCTAACTTGATTATAATTTAAGAAATTGCAAACATTGTTAACTTTGCTTCAACATTTCCTGCCTTATTGAATCACAGTATACTTTTAGTCTTGTGAATAAGAACAGTTTTTCTCAGCTGGTTTTGCTTTGGATACCAAAATTGCTTATCATACAAAAAGTAACCAAAATGTCCTTAAATCATACATTGAAGTTTATTAATATTACCATGAACTGGATATACCCAGAAATATGCAAAATTGCATAGGTGAAATAGGAACATTTACAATTTTGCAACAGCATAAATAACAAAAGGAGTGTGATTTACTGGCCTAACCCAATGGAACAATCTCAAGACCAGATATTGTATTGGTTTTAACCATATTACCAAGTGACAGTTTTTAGTACTGAATGTGAATTTGTGTGTATCAAGTACAGTAATCACAGCGAGCAACACATGTAGACTATTTATTTATTTAATTTGCAGCCCTAACGGATTGATAATCGCACTAGGTCATATCGCTATTTCGATTTTATTTTCAATTAATTGTTGTTAGTCTTACAGTCTTGCTATTTATTTTACTTACTATACTAACTATGCAATATATTGTTAGTTTAATTTTATTATTTGCATTTAGCATTGTTTATCCTGCTGTCCACGACCCTCAGGACAGATTTGTGACGTGCCAGGTGAAAATCACTGAAATAGAATTCTTTCAGTCTTTTTATACCGTGCGTTTGTATAGCTGCTGCATGTGATTTTGAGTCTGGCCCTGATGTGTCTGCCACCTCAGCATGTACGTGTTACTTTTAGCCTCAAAATATCACCTTTCCCTCCAATGAGAAGCTAAGTGTTGGTATCCAACCCAGGGGATAAAAAGGCGTTGTTTTTAGATTGGGTGCTCTTTCAGGACAGCCACATCCTCATCAATCACACAGCGCTTATTAGGTTGTCCTATTGCTGAAGGGAGCCATTTCAGAGGGCAGCTATTACAATAATTGCATCCCCATGTTTTATGTTAGATTCAGTTGTTTTATATCATTTCAGAAGTTCTAATGAGGTCAAGTGTCTCTTCCTTGAAAATAGCCAGCTAACTGTGGGCATGTGCTTAGTTAAGTGGGAAAAGTGGTGCCAGGGCTTTATAAACAGGGCTACTTTTCACATGGAAGGTGTTTTTAGGAACTGTGAAATGTATGGTCAGTATACCAAGAACTAGGTCTCATTCAGAATTGATTTCATTTCATGAAACAAATTGGAACAGAATGATTTTCATGACTTCCAGCTCCATTAATTCTTAAACGTCAACATTCTTGTGCAAGTGTGGATGAAACACTGTACTTAAAATATTATGTTGTGATATATAGTGGCAGTGCTCCACCATTAATGAATATACATTGCCATGGCAAAATAAATTGTGCACCAGTATCCAATTTGCAAACGAATGATACTTCAAACAGTGATAAATGTATTAAAATTAGTCTCGAGCTCAAACGTTATCAGTTTGAATCAGTCTAACACAAACTGAACCACGATTCGTTACTTTCGCTATGTCCAACTCAAATTGAACTGAGAACTGCTGATGTTTTATGCTGCACTGATACTTCACGTAAGCGACTATAGTGTTCTGAAGCTTTCAGGTGACTTTTCCCACTCACCCTGGTTCCAAAACCCCTCCCTCCAGAGATAATTTTTGAGATCAAAACCGGGCAAAAGAGCAGTATTGTTTTTTTCCTGTTGCTTTCAATGATCCGCTTCAAATACAATACTATGAGAATAAGCAAAATGATTGACAGGTCAAAAGCGTTAACGTCTGCGATCCGTGGACATATATTTCTTTGCTGCTTACAAAGTCTACAGATGTCACAGAGATTGTAAAGAAATCTCAGGACACTTATTTCATCAATGTCTTTGAGGAGTGTTTTTTTGTTTGTGTTTTTAAATCGCTTACAGCACATTTAAAAGATTTTAGTCGCTATTAATGGTACTTTAATTAAAATAAGAAACAGTAAAAACATTTTCAAAAAACTAATTGTTTTTTTATAGTATATTTTTTTAATCATTAATGGAATCATTAAGAGGAATTGAGATCAGTACCATAATCATTACATTTCTTATAATTCCAGTCCCTAGTGATGCATGGATTACTTGAATATATTTATATGCAACACCAAGATACTTGAGGGAGAATATCACTAGTCAATGTGATTTTATTATTTTAGAATAAAAATGAAAGTTTCCCTACAGCCAAAATTTCATTTTGGATGAAGAGCAATTTTTATTGCAAACAGATCTTTGCCTGTGATTAAAGATGTTCATTCACTAATAATACATCTCCTCCATGATTTTTAAACACAGACTATTGCTCAAAGCCAGTGGTTAATTCAAATGCCATCCATCAGATCTTTATATCTGGATTCAATCATTCCATTTTGCAGAAGCTTTACTCCCTCATTTTACATCAACAGTGAATTAATCCAAACGCAGTTCCTTCTCTAACCAGCTATTTTCATCCAGGGTCCCAGTGAAACCATTTAAGGGAAAAATGGCAGCCACCCTGGCCTCAGGTGTCAGTGTCATGGTGATGAATCACTGGGAGAACATATTAAACCTGTGATGTGTGCAACCTGTGTTTGGTAGTGTCGAACTCACTTCACACTCTGGCCAAAAAAATGAGATCCTCCAATAAAAAGCCTATAAACAAGGCTGTGTGCAGTGAACATAAAGACAGCCCTGTCCCAGCAAAATTGATTTATTTGATTCTATGACATTTTAATTGTGGTTGTTATGTTATATTTATGGACGAATTGCTGGAGCCTCTCATTATACTCTTCTAATTTATTTTACATACTTTTATGGCCACACGTGCCTGCTGGGCCTTTATTGCAGCCCTTTTCGAAAAGGAAAAAAAAGGTGAGTATATATCGATTGGAATGTCCGTGTTTATTGCTGGTATAATGATTTATTTGAACTTGGTCGAGAGAATGTGCTCGAGAGCATCAACAACACCACTAAGACAGATGGTGCCTTTACTGGGTCCATTTGTCCACTGTTGGTAATCACCCAGCAAAAGAGATTAGCCCATCAAATCACCTAACTAAAGATGATGATGGAAGAGACTCCATAGTAGCTGATGTTGAGTTATATGTCTGGATAGTAGAGGCTTATTTTCCACAATACCTCACTGCAATATCTTCAGCTGAAAGCATACTACTGTAATGTGATTACCATTTTCGAGTAAAATGGAATATATATATATATACACACACACACATTACTGTGCAAAAGTCTTTGGCACTTAAGATGCTTCACAAAAACATTTGTCCTAAGATGTTTATTTATATTTTCAGCTTTTGTGTGTCTATATAAAATATACATTTTAGACTCCAAACATTTCTTTTGCATGTAGAATAGAATAGAATAGAAGAACAGGGGTCCCTTCAACAGATGGCATGGTCCCCACAGAGCCCCCCACTGAATATTGAGTCAGTCTGGGATTACAAGAAGAGACAGAAGCAACTGAGACAGCTGAAATGGATGGAAGAACTGTGGCAAATTATCCAAGAAGCTTGAAACATCCTATCTGCCAACAACCAAGGAAAGCTGTGTCCATGTGTACCTAGGAGAATTGGTGCTGTTTTGAAGGCAAAGGTGGTCAAACGAAATACTGATTTAAATTTCTTATTTGTTTACTGGACTTTGTATGTCACTGTGGCACGGTGGAGGGCGGGACCGGGGCGTGATTACGCACGCCCGGTCCCGTATCAGGCTAATTGAGCCGTCAAGAGGGATAAAGGCCACTCGTAGACGGCGATCGAGAGAGAGAGCTTAATCAGCAGACATGTCTGTTGTCCTATGTGTTTGTTTTAAGTTCTTCATTAAAATATTATTTATATTGACAAGCCGGTTTCTCGCCTCTTCCTTGCCCGTAACCTTGAACTTCTTTACAGTCACTAATTGATAAATTAAAACTATGTATGGCATTGAGACATTCTCACTATGCCACATTTGTCCCTAGTGCCTAAAACTTTTGCACATTACTGTGTGTGTGTGTGTGTGTATATTGTATATCCATTGGGAATTGATTGTATAGACAAAGGTAATTAAATAATTTTGCACTTCAAACTGTTCTTTAAATTACATGTACAGTAAAACCACGTGACTGGGCAGTAGTACCCCAGGATTTTGCAATTTTAGGCTCGAGTTTTGTGATCTGGTAAATTATCAAATTCATAAAATTGCATATGGAGGTATATCAACCTGAGATCTCTCTTTTGCAAGAATCCGTTTCTTGGATGTAATTAGGTAATAAAAACAATCAAATTAAATTACTTCAACTTTTGATGCATTGCATAATGGCCAGAAATCATTCTTAGCATAAAGTATCAGTAATTAATGGCTGTGATGAAGTCGTTATCAGCTCCTGGTTATTAAATTATAATCTCTAGCCATAAAAGGGGAAGAAAAAAAAAATCACATTTCCCCCCTAAAGAACGTGATAATGTATGTACATGTACTTCAGAGCATCGCATAGCATGAAATGTAGTGTTTCCAGGATATTTAACATTAGCACGCAGTTAAAATTTATTCTTTGTGCACTTTCCTGTAAAGAAACCTGGCAAGTAATGTCGATAAATCGTACAGCAGCAGTGAGAGGTGACAGTAAATCTGGTGCAGGGGCTTCGGGGGGTGTAACTCTGATGTTGTTGTCAGATGGGTGGATGGGTGAAGATGGATTCGGAGGGGAGGGCAGGGGAAAGGGTGATTTTAAACCTGGACACTGATTAGTTGAGATGAGAGGCAGGCTCTGTGTCCTTGCCGTGACATTCGGGGACCTGATATTTGTTTGCCTTTAAATAATACCCTGGACAGTGCAAAAGAGTGATGGCCAGGGCCGGGCTGACATTGTGCCTCTGCCAAGGTGACTGACTCGAGGTCACTTCCTCTCCCTCTCAGCCTTGTCAATACACATCCAGGGCACTGATTGGCTTTCCCCTGGACCACAGCTCTGACACTGGTACATCTTCATCTCCGTCTTCTGTTTTCTCATAAGATCCTTTCAGGGCCCGCAGTCAACAGTGTTGACAGAAACACACCCACACGCTCTCACACACAATACAGCCACCTACTCCTTGCCATATTGAATTTAGGGATGTGCAAAACTACATGTTTTCGAAGACAACTAGTTGGGTTGCCTTAGCAACTCGTCGACTAATCATTCTTAGTGCTCACTAATAGTGAACTCGTTTACATGGACATACTGTAAGTAAACCGTTTATTTAGTGAAATCTGCTTAAGTTTGGGAAGCGGAGTTCCCGTTATATGCACTGTGTTCACGACTTTCTCTTTACTCCCATATACATGTTGCTCGGTCGGTAAGAAGCTTTCTCCACAGCAACGTAATGTCCCTGTGATGCTTGTGTACATAACAAACTTCATTATTTTATTATCTGTTGCTTCACTTTATTTCCAGATGTTACTTAGATCTTGCTGTGTTACCTTAATTTCCGTCGCCACCTGTAGCGGGGTTTCTGTTGCAATATTGGGGTTACCCTTTGACTGTACGTCAAACTCCGGGATTCCCCCTAATGTACTTGAGTGTATATTGGCGGACGTGACGGACAGTAGTCAGTATTTTACATTGTTGTTTATAAATGGCTACATTTTTATAATGTACTGTATATGCTTTTCCCATTGTACTCCAAGAAATATTGAATTAATTCACTGTGTTGGCTTGTTAATATGGTGTATGGTTCTAACTTATGACATTATCTGGTCTGTTCACGCACATGCGCAATCTTCAAAAACCTGTAAGAATGCAACTAATGTGTTTACATGGCCTTATAAGCCACATTCTTTCAGAGAAACCCAGGTGTGTTAAACCACTTTGTCTCAATCCCTTAAACAACATAAGGAAAATGGCATTCTCATTTACATGAAGTTTTAGAACGGCACTTTCTGCAAAAAACCTGCGGAAGTCTGTGTAAGCGTGGTAACAGTGGGATTCCTATCATTATTTTACAGACTGAGACAAGCTCAATTCATAAGTTGCTAACTGGACTACAATGTTGTCTGATTCGTCAAGCAAGTACAGCCTGATCTCATTATTATTTGAAAGTATTCATATGTCATTTTTGTACACTTGTGTTAACGCTGGACATATTGACAGCATCTAAAATGCAGCACTTTTACATATGTTCTGCTTAGGGATGGGATGATATATCTCATTTCGATATATCATGAATCATATACAAAATCACCTTGTTTTGTTGAAAATTGCTTGAGATTAAAACGGACCATTTCTTCCATCTAATATGTATCCATCAAAGATCACACTCCACTTGTTTTGAATAATGTGTCTTTTAATATCTTCTCTGTTATTTACAGTAAGATAATTAAAATATTATATTTTTTATTTTTTTTTAACAACAAATAGCATAGATGCACTAAAACCACTAGACTGGTCTCTCATTAATAAATTAACAGACACACCTGTGCGAGTCTCTGAGATGCACGTTAAACTATTAAAGTAACATTACCATTATTGTGCTTGTTATACAAATGAATATGAACGTAATGTTATTACTTGTAAATTGTTCACATGATTTCAAACAATGACAGCTCATATCATTATTATATATACAATTTCAAGAAATAATATTAATTGGTAGAATGTTGAATTTTTAAAAGGTTAAAATGTGATTATAATAATCAAGACTAATAAATTATTAAAAATACAAATTTGTACATAATTCTTCAGGGGAGGTTCTGTTCAGTTCTAGTGCTTGTTCTGCACCTGATCAGCCTAAATGCAGTCCACTATTTTTGAAGGTTTATTTGTTTGTGATCTTTATCTTTATTTGTTTTGTGAACTGTATTTTTATGAGAAATTATAAAGTGCATTTTGTGCAGAAATAATAGAAAAAAAATCTGCCATACTTTGGCAAGTGTTACCATATTCTCTCGAGATAATATCTAATAGTGAACTTCTTTCCGAATCTTGAGATAACCATATCGTCCCATCCCTACTACTGCTCTAGAAACATACAAATATGTACAAATCATTCATATTGTATATACTGTACATCCATATTATTGTTTTTTTTTTTTTTTACTATTTTATAGATATTTTATATGAGCCTCATCATAGTCAAACATTTTTTGTGCCAGACTGCAAACAAAATAAAAATTATTATTAAAGAATGATGAAATTATGACATAATTTATATTCAAATATTCAAATGTTCAGACTGCAGGCAAATCAGATTTTTTTCACAAATCAGATCATTTCAGGCAGATTGTCCGCACTATTCATTTCAAGTAATCAAATCAGATTTGCACGTTCAGACGTAATCAACCTATCTGCATGGGTTGCTGTGGTAATGACATAGGTGTACCCATGTGACGATGCTTTCAAAACAGATGCGGGAAAAATGGAGGTGCATCATCACACTCTCCAAATAAGTGCCCTGTCTGGTCTTGGTGCAGAACTCCTCCGTCGCACAAGAAAAACTCTGGTAAATATTTTGATGTTCCGTGCTGCAGTCACCGATTTTTGATGTTATTGTTGTGTGTCGCATTAAGAGTGACGCAAAAGACCATTTGAAATCCGGGTTGAGCCAGAGCATC
The DNA here is from genome assembly GCA_032164185.1 of Moxostoma hubbsi. Lineage (NCBI taxonomy): Eukaryota > Metazoa > Chordata > Actinopteri > Cypriniformes > Catostomidae > Moxostoma > Moxostoma hubbsi. Next base: position 29,456,636 of record JAVLUX010000021.1, read on the forward strand.
CGGACTGAGACGCATCTGAAAAAATCAGATTTTAATCTCATTTGAAACCTCCTCCCGATGTGGTTTGAATCAGATTCGAAAAAATTACACATTTGTGTTTGATGTATAACGGTGTGTAATTGATGTAGCAGAACAACATTTGAAAGTATTTTCAAGTAATGTTAACCACAGACCTTAATTTACTCAATTGAAAACTATTATGAAAAAATGTCATTGGGAACCAATGGCTCAGAAACAAAAGCTAAAAACCTAACAGCTCTATTGATGTCTATCTATATTGGATGTTTTTTGGGGCATCTGGACCATAGTGACCCATTTCTAAATTGCATTCACTGAATACATTGTGTTGTATTATGTTATTTTTTTTAATATTTTTCATCCTGCTTAGTAGAAGTAGCACCAATGCCAGTTGTATGACTCAGAGGAAATCGTAACTCACAACCCTGGCGTCCAGTGCTGTTGTTTTAAAGGCTGAATGAATAGTTTCCCAGCTAAGTGTAGATGATGTGGTGTTGATTAAACCAGGCTGATCTAACCCAGCTGAGGGCCAGGGAAGGACTGTGATTCCTGTAATTATCGCCTCGCTGTCAAAATGATTTACTCCTTTGGCTGCTTGATGCATCTTCCCAGAGAAATTACTGACTGTACATAAAGCCCCTAATTTTCCATACTGACCCCTTTTAATTGGGCCCATTTTGGTGACATCCTGATTTACAGTGAGAGTGGTGGATGACATGGCTTGTGTTACTCAGAACTGCTCTCCCATTCTGTGGAGTCGGGGGCAAGCCCGGCCACACATTTACATTTACACACTGTAAGCACACTTTCTTATCTAGAGTGAAACGACCAGTCAGATTGCATTTAGTCCTCTGCATCAGTCAGTGATGAAGTTCAGAAGAAGAAAATGGTCACTCATGCATTTGAGTGAAAAATGTCAGTGTCACCAAATGTCACAATAGTTGGCGCAGCCGTTTGAATGGGTAGCAAGTTTCCCATATAAGGTGTCAAAGTGTCAATAGGGAGTGTGATATAAACAATACACTTTATATGACTGTCGTTAACATCAATGCAGGACTTGAACTGTAAACAAATCACGAGAAGTCCAAAAAAAGTTGACTTCAAAGACTTTATTCTTGTCCCCTGCTTTTTCTTCCATATTTTAACATGCTGTAGTCATTAAAAAAAGTGCACATGAACCAATTATTTCTGCTGTCCTATTTGTTTCCTGATGAAATTGTGTTGGCAGTCGCACCCTGTCATAGAGCAGAAAATGTGTTTGAGAGAAGAGGTGCACCACGCAATATCTCTGGCTTTGTCAAATAAGAGTTGAAGCATTGATTTTTCTAACTCATCTTGTCTCTTCATGAGATATCGTCTCTCTCACAGAAGTTTGACTCAGAAGATGACACTCTGTGAGAAACTACAGATCCCCCTGACGCTAGCCTCGGGGGAAACGCAATTATTTTACAATTTGATGAGGAAGGGAGAAAGACCATGCTCCTTTATCAGGCAAAATAATAACAGGAGTGTCATATGCTGTCTGCATAGACATGGTTTTATCTGATATAGAATTACAAAGCGGTGTCCCGTAGAATCATGACATGGCTTGTCGTTGAGTTGAGATTTTGTAGTTTAAACGCAATCCATACTGACATTTTCCTGCTCGCTTTCTAATGAAGCTGCCAGTCTCGTCTCAACCCCTGCTAACGTACAGAATATATTCTGACATGTTAATGCAACAGCATAACATGCTCGGTATAATTTCTAAGGTTTTTATGTGTGTTGATTGTGACTACCCTTAAATAAATGAAAAATTTGAGTTTTGTAGACCTGACAAAAACTTTTAGCAGATATGTGCATTGAAAATTATGGTCTTTATCTTCTGAGAATATGGAGCTAACATATTCATGACTCTGATCTCCATTCCCTTCTGGGATGGCATGAGGGTGATTTAAATGATATGATAATTATGTCTGCCAATCATATTGCACATTCAGGTTAGCTGACTTCAGGTTGGTTCACATTCTTTTGAGAGTGGGCTTTAAGTTTAAGTAAGCAAAATGGCTAAAGTAAACAAAGTGTCTGAAATAATTTACAGCACCTTTAAAGTTACCACATACCTACAAACAAACACGTTTAAATGTTTATAGCGAAGTCACTTTCAAGGCAAGTCACTGCACTCTGCATCCATTTTGGCAATGCTTGCTGGCAGCTGTTGTCTATTTATACCAGCATTTATACCAGCAGCATGCAAGGACAGCTCCCTCATATCTGCTTGAATGGTGAAAGACTGAAATATCAATAAAGGTTGGTCAATCAAATAACATTACAAATCAGCAGTAAATTTGGACAACAATGGTGTCATAAATTGGGCTTCTATATCTCAGATCACGCATAAATAGCAACTGTTTCAGGCTGGTTCAACTAATTTGCATGCACATTCTCGAGTTAACTCACAGGCGATGTCTCTATGAAAAAGTGAATGGCTCTTTTTTACTGTAAGCTGCGACATCCTTTTCTACATCTGCCATATTTTGTGTTTAATTTCTACAAATTTATTTCATTACAAGTGGTCCGTCTCAGCTTAACTGTCTCTCTTGTATGCTGATATGCTAAAGTCTATGTTAACATTGGGATGCACCTCCCCTCAATACATAAAGTAAGCATTTTCATATCCTTAAAATGGTGCTGAGCTGCAGCCTTGGAGCACATGTGTGTAAACACGTAAAGTTAGGAAATTTATGGCTTTAATTTCCCCTGAAACATGCCCAGGCTGCAGGTGCTGTGGTGGGGTGACTGTAGGCAGTGGTCAGTCTGATTAAGGCCATCCTTTCACAGGGAAGGACAAACACTTGAAATGTTGTCATCGGGAGTCTAGTTCCCTTTTGGTCCTCCTCAACAGCTGTGACAGCCTGGCAAATCAGGAGTTTTCCAGACCTAAATCTGCCAAATTCACAGACAAAACATAGCCATCATCAGCTGAACAAATACTGCACCACCCACCCAAGATTTCCCAGAGTGCTTAGTGAATATAATTAGCTGTAAATTGCTGATAGTAGGCTCGGGCTGGGTAGAAATTGTTTCATTATACTTAATTAACACCTACTTGATTATGGTTAATTACTACTGTTTGATAATAGAGGAGCAAAGTTGTCAGTCTCCTGACATGGAAGAAGCCATCTGGATCATTGATAACCATATGTTGACACTTAGCTCCTGGTTGAGCTGTCAGAGACCCACAGACAGGCAGGTGTCTCCACGGCGTGATCCACGCCATCCACTGCCATGCAAGTAAACACACACATGCGAACACCTTGCATGAAAAGTATTCTTAGAGTAGTGCCTTACACGGGATAACCACAATTTTGGTATAGTAAAATTATCCTATATCATATTTATTGAATGGTTAAAACTGTAGAATGCAAAAAAAAAAAAAAAAAAGGTTAGCAAGAAGACATTAGGATACAGACAGCAGTGTGCCAAAGAGACACACATTTATTTAATTGAAGAGAAGGATCCCTGCTGTGAGCAAAAGAAAATGATCCCACACTATAATGCCGTTGTTGCTGTATACATAATATGAAATTAGCTACAAAGGCACCAAGATGAATAGTTTGTTATTTGGAAGATTTAAGGAAAGTTTTGGTGTACTGTATATGGCATTTGTAATGTTTAATTGCTGGATCAATTAACTGCATTTTAAAATGTATTTTTTGTTGTTGTTGTTGTTGTTGTTGTTTTTTTGTTTTTTTTTGCAAGATCTGCTCTGTAAACTCAAATTACATTCAATAAATTGCTTTTAGCTCTCAATGAATATTATTTAACATGTTTAAAGATTTGATTCCTACACCAGACACACATTTATATGATTACACAGTTTAGGGTGCTACCTAACTGCCATTTATATTCAGTTGAGGCATTGTATACTGTAGGAGTCTGTATGTAAGTTAATCTTAGTGTTTTATAGCTGTTATACTGAGTGTGCCACAGCACCACTGTGCATTTAACTCCATATCCACATATAATGCTCCAGTAATAGATATGTTTTTAGTTCAGTATGGGAATTTGTGTGTTAAATGTGCAGCTTTCATTGACAGCTCAATTCAGACTTAGCTGCATATTGTTCTAATGGATTCTGTGGTCAAATTGGAGACAATGTCATTTCAGCAGCGTAAGGTAAATAGTTTGTTATGCACATGTAATTCATGCAGTTTGGGCGCACCAGACAGATGCAATTGGGGAACAGCAAGACGACGTGCCCTGCTTTTCCTGCGCAACGCCAAGATGTAGGCCAATTGGAGATGCTCCAAAAAATTCTATGCCACAGCAGAATTCCTCCTCAAACAGAAAGGTTCCTTATTCATTTCCTTAGATTATCATCACATTTATGTCACCAGCACAAGAGCTTTATTGACTCACAGAGATGCGCCGCCTTCGCCTCGCCTGTCATTATTGGCCGCGCTGACATATTCATATGTGCCTGTGCTAATGCCTCTAAATTACTGCCTCCACAGACATCACAATTGAACAGATAATTTTAATAAGATTCGGCTTGACTTTCGACTGCTCTCTTTCCTCACTTTATGGAATACAAATTGTAACCTGTTTTTAAAGCCATGCAAGACAGTGAACATTAATGGGATTTGACAACATCATATTAGGCACAACAACTCCGCATAATGTACCGAAAAATTGGACGTGAAATTGGAAACATAGCCGAGAACAAAGTAAATTTACATGGTTTGGTAGGTTGGATGTCTGATATCATATTCTCTCATGCGAGCTCTCGGGGAAGTGGAAAAGGAAAAAAAAAAAACGACGGCTGGGGCTTTAACAATGGATATCAGCGGAAAGTGCTTTTAAAGTTAAGGCTGATGGATGGCTTGTCAAAAAAAATAATTGCACTGGTAGGAAAGTGGGGCTGCGTGCTGTGGAGGGGAGGGAGAGCCGAATATACAGAGAGGATGATGAGAAGTGACAGTGGTCTGTCAAGAAGCAGTGTCTGCCCAGAGAAGTGTGAAGCCCGAGCTATAAGGTGGCAGAATAGAACAGGCTATCAGGTCGGAAAAGTGGCTTTAATACGGCGAAAGGCAAAGGAATCCGCCTGTCAGCCCTGTTCAGCCAAGCCAAAACAGGGAGAGGAAAAATGGCGGGAAAAGGTAGACAGCAAAAAAGGCAGGAAACCTTACTACTGCAGGGAACGTAGGTGTGTGTGTGTGACAAGAAACGAAATAGCTGGTTGTGCGAGCACGTCAAAGTGAAAGGCGAAGGTGTACGGGGTGTAGGACAGTCCTAGTCGCTCCTCGCCATTATGTCAGATTCAGCAGATTGTTTGGTTGACTTTGAAGTGAATGTTGTATAACCGTAATTCCCTCTTTGCAGCTCACACCTAACTCTACTCCTTTTGCATCCTCCTGTAGCTCAAAAAGCATTGAGAGACCAACGCCAAGGTCATGGGTTCAAGTCCCAGCTAACGCACAAAATGTAATATTTACCTTAAATGCACTGCAAGTTGCATTAAATAAAAGTGTCTGCTAATGCATAAATGTAAACGTTCTTACATTCTTCCTTCTTGTCCTTTTCTTCTGCATTCAGTCTTGTGTGGCGTAGTGAAAGAAGAACATGGGAGGACACAAACGAGTGTCATTTCGTATATTCTGATCCCTCAGGATGACTCAATACAGCAGGGGAAAGGTTTACAATTATGTAGTTGAGCTTCCTAAGGCATTTACATGAATTGGTGGAATAAATTCAATAATGCTTGTCTGTATAGCCTTGACCTTGGGTGAAAGGCACTCTAAACTAATTAATCAGGGTGCCTCTGCTGAAGGGCTGATGTGTTGATTGTACCTGAGCAGAATATGTGCTCTCTTGTACACAAGGCCACAGCTACATGCTCGTGTCATTGTTAAAACTACCCTTTATAATCACAGTTGTAGCATAATCCCAAAAAATTCATTTTTTTTTTTTTTTTTTGCTCTCGGTTGTGCCGAATAAATGTTAAGAACAAACCTAAAACAGATTTGAAATTGCTAGTTCAAAGTTTAATTGTTTAATAGATATAGTCCAGAAGCCAAACTTAATTGATAAGTTGAACACTAATCGGAGTGTATTCTCTCAAAACCTCAGTGAAATTATTTTCTTCGCCTGCTTCATGTGTGATAGATCAAACACATGATCTGTGTCCTCACATTCATAAGCAATTAGGCCTGGCATAATTCATTCCCCATTAGAAAGATAATTAAAGTTCTCTATAGTTTCTTTGAAAGTTGAATTATCTTTTCTTTTTCCACAAATATAAACCCTGAGATTTAAAGGACCACTAAACAGTCACATCATGAAAATGAGTTATTAAGAAGAGGTGTCATTACAAATGATAATATAATGACATGTACACTCATGAACTTTTTTTCATTGCCAGCGTAGCATACTTAAAAAGCAATCGCTATGGAAACTGCTCCTAATGAGAATATTATAGGCACTGTCTTGTTTAAAGTATTGTGTTGGTACTGTGTCTTGCCACTTTCAAGTACACCGACAAGGTGATTTCAGCACAGAGGATATGATGGATTCTGATGGCAAGCAAGGCCTTATCTCTGCCTCACACACACAGACATAACCTTACACACATCACACACACATGCTGTCTTTCTCTACTAGATGATGATAACACAACTGTAATGAGAATGAGAACTGTTTGTTTCATGATCAAGGTTTCCCCACACCAGGAAATGTCACTGTTTATTGATATTTGTTTTAGTATTGATTACACATGAGCACATAGGAAGTCGACATGTTGTTTCTGTGAGTTCCAGTATCCTAGGATCAGCCACATCGTGCCGACTCACCGATAAATGACATATCCTATCAGGTATTTTTGCTTTGGCTAAAGCATCTTTACCTGCTTTGCGTTACCTGTAGGGCTGAAATGATTAGTCGACGTTATCGACAATGTCGACAATAAAAAATTGGCAACAAAATTTTTTGTTATCGAATAGTCGTTTGATCTCATTTAACGTAACATGAGATCACATTAAACGCTATTGATGATGCGTGAGAGCAGCACTGCAGCTTGCGCCTGACAGAGTGGAAGATCACAGTCCAGATGCACTCTAAAATGTCAAATTTCAATCGCAAAGTATGAGGGAATTATAATCCAAAAATTCAAAATTAGTAAATACAGAAGCACTCTTATGGTGGAATAAGTGGGGCCGGAGTTGCTGTACCACTGAAGCAAAAAACTGCATTATTGCTTTATTAAAATTAAAATGATACAGAAGCAATTCATGTAATTAACTACAAACCCTGATACTGGCATTTCTCTGTGCGGTCAGCGCCTCTTCTAAGAGTTGTGCGAATGTCCCAATCTAAGGGGTAGTGATTGAGACTGCATCCGGCCGAGGCACACTCTGTCCCTCACACGCACTCTTAATGCAGCTAGATTATAACGTGATGGCTCGCGACTTATTAAATCGCAATATATGCCACTGTGCATTTCTTATCGTGAAGAAAATTGGCAATATGCAGCTTTATTAATAAGACAGAGTTTGTTTTTTGTGAGTTAATGATGGACTGAAGTTAACAGAAAGGTGAGAGAGGAAGTCTTCACCCCATTATACACTGCAACAAAATACGTGTTTGATTTGTTTTTGTTTTGGCTTGTTTTCCATTATAAATATCTAAAATGCTTTTAAAACAATGTACATTTACTTTAGCAGCTATACAGCAGAAGAAAAAATTGTTATCTGAGAATGTTGAATATAATATAAAAAATACAAATATATTGAGATGTCTAAAAATCCTTTAAAAAAAGATGCATTCACATGAGAAGCATCATATAAGATATTTAGACTTGCTTTTAGAGAATAGATCTTGAATATAAGTATATTTTGTCTTTACTGCACTCGCAGAAGTGTGAACAATTGAAAAAAAAAATGCAGCAGCTAGACTTCTAACGGGTACTAAGAAAAGAGAGTATATCACGCCAGTTCACGCTTCCCTACATTGGCTTCCAGTTACTTGCAGAGTTAAATTGAAGGTTCTGCTGTATGTTTATAAGGCCTTGCATAGTCTAGCCCCTCAGTACATTGCTGATCTACTTCAACCACATTCTGCACCTAGGTCTCTTCGATCATCATATCAGTTACTCCTCTCTGTTCCTCGTTTCTGTTTGAAAAGCAAAGGTGATCTGGAGTTTGTAGTTGCGGCCCCCAGGTTGTGGAATGCACTTCCATTTGTTGTTAGGTCTTCGTCCTCATTGGCCATTTTTATATCTAGATTGAAGACATATTTTTTCTTATAAATTAAAGTTCTATTTAATTCTGGTATTAATGTTTTGTTTTTTTTTGTTTTTTTGTACAGCACTTTGGTTACAACATTTGTTGTTTTTAAATGTGCTTTATATATAAACTTGAACTTGAACTAGTTCTTAAAGCTGCGTGGGAGACCCGGATTGGATCCTGCTTTGAAACCAGGAAGTAATCAGATCCAAAATATCAGTGAACAGTGCAAATTGGAGGTTGTATTTTTCCCTCTAACATTACTGTGATGAGGAGGGCGGGGCCAGACCATGAGTGTGCACGGCCGGCCCCCAATTGGGCTAATCATCCGAGGAGAGGGATAAAGCCGAGCCAGATATGGCAGTTCAAGAGAGAGAAAGCAACACACAGCTGCCGTGTGTTTATGTTTATGTCTTTTTAAGTTTTCATTAAACATTATTTTGACTGTTCAGTCTGTTCCCGCCTCCTCCTTGCCCATTTGAACCTGTTACATTGGTTCCGAAACCCAGGAAGGAGTAAGGATGCACTTTCGTCAGTGCCGTCCACCAAAAGGAGCAGCCTGGGGAGACTATGCTGGAGGAGTCGCTGCCGGCCACCAGGATGTGGAGGAAGGGCCACCATCCACGAGGGGAGGAGGGGCTCGTTGCCGGCCGCCTGGAGCATTGGAGCCGCTGCCAGAGGTGGAAGGGCATGATACAGGCTGCTTGATTGTGGAGGGGTTGGAAGAACGGCTGCCTTCCACAATGAGAGGAGGGGCATACCATCCACCAGGGGTTGGAGGATTCGCTGCTGTCCGCCTGGGGACAGGAGCGGTCAAGGAGTGGTCGAGGACCAGGCGATGGCTTGTCTAGGAACCGGCGAGTAAATTTTTTTTCGCTCTCTCCTCACTTTCTCTCACTGTCACTCTGCCTCGCTCTTTCCCGCTCCCCTTTTCCCTGCCCTTGTCTCCCTCCTAGGTCTCGAGAGGCGGGGAAAGCCTGCCGGCAGTCGTGGCCAGAAGGGCAACGCCCCCAGCACGACATGTACATCATGCCGGGGGTTCCCCGACCTGAGGCAAAGAAGGGAGGACTGTGAGGAGGAGGAGGGCAGGGCTGGGCTGTGAGTGCGCACAGCCTGCCCACAATCAGGCTAATTAGGTGAGGAGAGGGATAAAGCAGAGCTGGATGCAGCAGTTCGAGAGAGTGAGAGCCACACGCAGCTGCCGTGTGTGTTTATGTATTTTTAAGTATTCATTAAACATTATTTTGACTGTTCAGATGGTACCTGCCTCCTCCTTGCCCAATTGAAGCTGTAACAATTACATTTTGACTTGTGTCATGTGAAGTAATTTTTATTTGTATAACACTTTTCATATCAGATGTAATTTAGAAGCAGCTGTAATAAGTAATGTGCTTTAATAAGTAAATAATATTTGTTTTTATACCGCCAAGTGAGCAAGCCAAAGGTAACCATGGCAAGGAACCAAAAAACAAACCAAAAAATAAGATGTTGTGTAATGGAGAAAAACAACCCTGGGAGAATCAATGCTTCCATTGGAGGCCAGTACTCTTCTGGCTAAACAGCATTAATGTAATGCAAATATGATGTAATGGCCAAACCTGTAGCAACTGTTACAAGTTTGGCCACTGGGGGCAGAGTTTCACATTTCGTTAAGCAAATACCGATTTCTGATTCGCTAAAGAAAAGTCAACATGCTTTTTCTGATTTCACTCTGAGGTCAGTCTGATCAGACAATTCATAATTGAATCAACAAATGACAACTAGTTATGATATTACAATTTAATTACAAGAAAATAATTTTGGTAACAATTTAAAGCATGGAAATTCAGTATATGTTAACATTAGAATATGAACAACCCTGGTGAAAAAAAAATATGCTAAGTATACTTGATGCCAGACTAATTAAGTATGCTTCAAGTGTGTTAAATTAGTTAACTTGAAGTGTGCTATTTTGGAACAACTAATTTTGTACCAAGTATATTTTAGTTGTAATTAAATAGTAAAGCATAACTTTAAGTGTATTTAGTCTACTTTTGTGTACTAAATTGGAACAACTTCAAGTATACTTAGAATACTTTTAAGTATATGCCAGTGTAGGGTAATTACATGCTTGATTAGTGAAATTAAAGTGTACTTTATTTGTGTTACAAGTAATTTACAAATTAATTGTGAGTGTCTTCGAAACATACAAACAATATAAAATTAATACAATTCGTTCACTTTACCTCTGAAATACCTCTAATCTCAACATGAGTTTACTGTATCACTTTAAGTTGTGTACACTTAAAATACCACGTGCAATCAGTTTCCACATTTTCTTTAAGTAAGCTGAACATAATTTTTCTAGTTCAAATAACTTAACAAGTTTGAAATTCTCAACTGTTTACTTGTGTAATAAACAGCTGAAACTCTTTTAAGAACAACACAATAAAAAAAAAACTATGCCTTTAAAACAATCTGTTCTCAAGACTTAAGACCTCTTGAGTCACTCTGCTGCATGACAACATAATATCTGGACCTAAAACAAGGTATAGAGCATTTACACAACAGGCACTGTGCAAACTCCAAAAAAGTATTTATTTAAAAAAAAAAAAAAAAAAAAAAAAAAGGAAAAGAAAAACAGCCTTTACAATTTGGAAAAATCTGCATGTGTCTTTGGAAATATTCTTAAACTGAACTGCATTAAAGCAAAATGTGCCAGAAACAAGTTCAGCTTAAAAGCCGATTTTTAAGGGTTTGGAGTTTGGGTTTGAGGTTCTTTCCTCCCAAAGACAGAAATACCCGCTGAATAAAATCAAACGTGTTCCTCATTGTCTTTGGATGGTCTAAATTTAGAGCATAGATCAAAGCAAATGGAGACATACAAAATGTGGCAAATTTGGGACATCATCCATGGCAATTCTTCCCTCCATTGCATCCATGCTGAGGGCATGTGGACATTTGGCAGACATGCCTTCAGGTAAAACTGTGAGCAGTCCAACAGCTAATTCACTGACGCCTGCATCTACTGAATCCTATAAGAGAATGAAAAATAGGAAGTGTGAATTTCTGTTCAGTGCTGGATATATTCTAGTGACCAGGGGCTGTTCATTAACCAAAAAAATGTAAACTTCATACATTTTTGATAACCAAAGCAGGTGCACAGTGATCAATGCAAACATCAAGCACAAGGAAATATAATCAAGCTTTAAATCATGAGAGAGATGACAAGATTTACAGAGTTACAAAACAAAACATATTGTTTCAGAAGACATGGATTAAATCACTCAGCATAAGGGTGAACTATAATACTTACATAAAAGTATAAACTTTGTTTTCTAGTTTACTGTACCATATTGCATGTCTTCAGAAGACTTGGAAAATCACAAGTTCAATGGAATACTTTATTGTACTTTTACATTGTTCTGAATTATTAAAGGGTTAGTTCACCCAAAAATTAAAATGATCCCTTAATTTATTCACCCTCAAGCCATCCTAGTTGTATATGACTTTCTTATTTCAGCCAAACACAATCTGAGTTATATTAAAAAAATTGTGAATGGTTCCTTAGATTTTGAAGCCCAAAAAAGTGCAGCCATCAATCAAAAAAGTAATCCATACGGCTCCAGGGCGTTAATAAAGGCCTTCAGAAGTGATGCGTTTTTTTTAAGAAATATTCATATTTATAACTGTATAAACTATTATCACTGGCATCCGGTAACGGCCGTCCACTCGTTCACAAGAGAGTCGAGTTCCGGCGTATGACGTAGGCGTAGCGTAAGCTCCAGTGAAAAGTGACAAACGCGAAAGTGCAACGGATAGAGGAAGCCAGTGAACATGTGGACGGCCGTGACTGGAAGCCAGTGATTATAGTTCATTAAGTTTTAAATATGGATATTTTTCTTAGAAAAATGCATCGCTTCGCTTTAGAAGGCCTTTATTAACCCCCTGGAGCGTATGGATGATTTTTTTGATGGATGGATGTGCTTTTTTGGGCTTCAAAATTGAAGGTACCATTCACTCCCATTATAAAGCTTGGAAGAGCCAGTGTTTGTGTTTGGCTAAAAGGAGAAAGTCATATACACCTAAGATGGCTTGAGGGTGAGTAAATTATGGGATAATTTTCATTTTTGGTTTAACTATCCCTTTAAGAACACAGAATTGAAAGTATATTTTATTGCATCAATTTAAGGAATTTAAATCACCAATGTCACAAATCAGAATTTTTTCACAAGAGACAAATGCAGTATCGACTGTAAAAGTACACCCAGAACTTTTTCATAACCTGATCTATAACATCATGTAATAAAGCAAGTTGACAATTTAAAAAAATATAAACAGCGATAAAAATACTTACGAAGCTCATCCTGAAAAATTCCTCTGGGTCATCAGGAGGATTGGAAGACCCTGAAGTACTGCAGTGCAAACTTATGTTACATCAGATGACTATGAAAAAGTAGAGACAGGTAGACGTGAGGGTAACAATCACAGCCAACTCATGATTTAAAGATGACAGTAATCACAAAGGAATACCTTGAGTGAACATGATGCATAATTTCATCAAGTGTTCTTCCCTGATTTCCTCCTTTTCTCCGAAAATTTTCAGTCAAACGTGCAGAATGCGTGTCCAACGCTGCATAGAACTCAGATCTCAGATTTTCCCCAGATATTCGGTTGAATTTTGCAAAGACCTAAGCAAAAATATGTGGTTATTAACATTCAAATACACCATTCATAGAAAAAAGTAATTCTGGGATTTAGAGGAGGAAAAAAAACCTGACTTTCTGTGAAACTTCTCCAAGATGTCACTGTCATACACAATAACATGATGTGTCATCGACATAGCAAACTAAAAAAAAAAGAAAAAAAAGAAAAAGAAAAAAGGATATTATAAGCTGCCAAAGGGAAGGAGTCATTTATTAGAGAAGGCTGCACAACTCATAAGAGAGCAAATGCTCAACCATGCAGTCTGTGGTTTGCAGAGGAACATTATGTCAGTGTTGATTGCCAAGATTTTCTCAATCCGCATGAACTTGGGCAAACCTGAACAACATCCAACTGAAACCTCCATGTCAGGGCAGTACTTAATGCCATCAATGTAAACACTGGATGAAACGAGAGGCGTACTACAATTAGGACTCCGCAGCTGCAGATATTCCTGAACATTGTCAGGAAAGGCTGTGACAAGTGAACTACGCACTCTGTCCTTTGTACTCTTGGCTTGAAAAAAGAAATGGCATCCATGTAATGGCATCCTTCTTGGTCAGCATTAGGGGAACATTTTTGAAATTTTGTGCATCACAGATCACTTTCTTGAAGAACTTATGTTTCCCCTCAAATCAAATTGTCCATAGATTTCTCAACGGCACATACATTCCTCAAGTTTTGGTTGGAAATTGATGTTTGATAAATGTACTTTTAATACGTAGAATAGAATGACTAAAATGGAAACAGGTATTAAAAACAAAGCCTGTTGAATTTTCTGTGCTGATTTATATTTAAATAATATCTAAATAATACTAATGATGATAATAATACTCTACTTGAAGAGGTGGCGCCGATGGGGTCTGCTAAAGACTCGCTGATACCTCAAAAGTACCTCAGAATACCTTTTTTTTTGTGCCTGCAGACTAGCGTAATAATCGTAATAAGCAATCATATTATTTTCGCCGCAACCGGCTTGACTGGAGTTCAACACACATCATTGTGTTTTTAAATTAGAAATGTCGCGTATCAAATTAAAAGGAGTTATTTTAAAAGAACCAGGATCAAGATGTAGTGGTCTGTTACATCCATTTGTACTTTGGATTGCGCTCTCTCTAGAGTGAATGCACTCATGTCAGTCTGCGCTGCCTCAATCTAATGACCAGTCTTCAGTTCAAACTACACCAGTACTACCCATACTCGCGCCCATCAAAAACATATACATTTCTAAATTATTTAATATGCAACCAGTCAACTAATTTTACAGATATCAAGCGGGCAAAGACTAGTTTTAATAGAAACGCCTTCAAATAACGCGTAGTGAATAACGTGTTTGTGCAAGTTATTAACATGAGCTAATACGTCGCACAAAACAGCATGACAACAACAAAGTACAAAAAACTCTTAACAATTATTAAGAGTATTAAACAAATAAAGCAGAGTTTAAAGAAAAGTTAAAAGTTTAAACCAAAATATATTACCTTGCATTTACCGAAGAAGAACGTCGATCCCTCAGTCCATGTGCTTCTGCGCTGTGTGTGGGAGGGGAAATGGCCGTCCAGTGCGCATGCCTAACAGCACGTCTTGAACATTTTGAGTAGTTAGTTAGGGAGTTATGGTGCGTTCACGTGCTATGGTAATTATGGTAAATACCAAAAGCCGACGTGGAAAATGCACATGAACACCCCCTCATGTGGTATTTTCCACTGGGCAACTCGTAGAATATTTTGATGCACGAGTTGCCGAGATGAGATAACCTTTGACCTTTTCAAAATGGCGGAGAGCAACGCGAGAGTGTTGAATGGTAAGCATTGTACAAAACCAAACCTTTTTTGCTACTGTTAGCTAGGGGTGGAACGGTATATTCGTATTGAATCGAAACGGTGCGGTCCGGTGCACGAATTTACACGGAGAATACACATTATAAAAATAAATAAAACTCTAAATAGCGATAAATTACGCTCTATTCGCGTTTGGTGTGAACGCAGCATAATGAACAGGCTACGATGTCAAGATTGCAATTGTGTGTGTGTGTGTGTGTGTGTGTGTGTGTGTGTGTGTGTATCTCCATCTTTTTACCACATTACGACAACAAAAGCACTTGAACGCAACACACTGGTAAATACCAGTTCACAAGTGGAAAATATCATATTTACCATAGCACGTGAACGCACCATTAGTTATGGGAGCTGTGTTCGAAAATGTTTTACAATTTTCAAAAACTCAACATTTTGGTTAAATTCAAGTAAACATACTAATATTTTTAAGTAATGAATACTATTACATTATACAGTGTACTTAAGGCTGAATTTCTTGGAGGACTTTTTTTACGCAATGCTGAATGCACTTGTTTTCAAGGCCATTACAAAAAATAACATATAAAAACTTCAATAACAGAGTGTTTATTTAAATCTCACATGGTTTTATAATTGTAAAACAAAAAAATGTACCAACTGTAGCTCCCTCCAATGACAGACATGAGGCACGATGTCATAGTTAAAAGACGGAGCTAAATCATCCTTTATTTTTCTCCTCATCTTCGTTCTTCTAGGTTTGTCTGCTGCATGTTTACTAAGTGTAGCTGTCGCTAATTTATTTTCTGTCGTCTTTTTTGGCGCAACCTCTTTTTTCGGGCAGAACATCAGCGCACGTAACTAATATTAAAAACACACATTAAAAATAAACAGAATTTTCACTTCAAGTATATTTATCTAAAATATATTTTTAGATAATATACTAAAATACAATTATTTTAAAGTGTGTTAAAAGTTGTATTGTGAAAATTGGTGAAAGCATGATGCTAATATACTTTAAGTATATTCAAAGATAGTGCCATTTTGGTTGGTATATTTGCAATATAAATACTTTTACTGCATTTATTAATATTGGTTCATGTTCATTTCAACATATACTAATACATTTTTAACATTAAAAGTAAATGTTAACATTAGTTAATGCATTATGACGTTGTGAACTATCAATGAACAATTTTAGGCCTTTATTTATAAATAGCCTACCATCAACTAAGAGTAATAAATTATGTAAAATTGTGTTAATACCTAAATAATGCATTAACTAATGTTAACATAGAGCCTTTTGTAAATTGAACCTTATTGTAAAGTGTATGCCATCATTTTCTCTGTTATTCCATTGTGGTTTTGTGTGTTGTAGTGGATATTAATAGTTTTATTTTTATTTTTTTATTTTTGCATTCTTTGCTAGTTTTCTTCTTTGTAATAGTTTTAGTTACCAATAATAATTTTTGCTCCACACATTTTTTAAATGATGATAGAACACAGTGGTCTTTGACACACATCTCTGTGCTGAGAGACCTGGAAAAGAGAAAGTGAATGTATGTCTGATGTGTGCTGTGATGTGTAGATTGACCTAACAAAGGACTGGACAGCCTTAATAGAGAGAGAGAGAGAGAGAGAGAGAGAGGGGAGAGAAAGAGAGAGAGAGAGAGATCATTTAGAAGAGGAAGGCTGTTTGCTCTGCCAATACCACACAGGGGGAGTGGACAGCCATTGATCTACAGCCACAAATGACAGCTGAGAATTCAGCAATAATCATGACAAATGAGAGGAAGGGCCACAGGATGGTGGGGGAAAATGTCAATAATGTCAGCCCAAAAAGGAAGCCCAAGGTTGCAGGAATAGGGCACATTGTGTCCTTATGCTCCGGACTGCACAGAGAGAAAGAGAGAGAGATATCAAATGAATGGCCGCTCAATCAGTGAGCCAACTCAAATGTTGCTTTGCCTGTTATCTCAAGGGTCCATTGACCTTTATTTCACCCAAAGAAGTGAGCTGTCCTGTTCTTCTGTTTTATTCATCAAATTGCATGTCTTAGTGTTTTGAAAAATGTGCTCCTTAACAATGCATAGCCTACTATTTGTCTATAATAGCAGATATAAATAGTTAGGTAGTAACCAGGGCTGGACTGGGAAGAGAATACGACCCAGGATTTTACATAGCATCCACTGTCCTTTTCTACATATCGGTGCCGTTTTGTAGTCCATTTTGCATAACGTAGCGGCCCATTCGGCCCGTTTCGCGGCCGACTCACAGGCCTTCTCAGTTCTCCAGATGGCCAGTCCACCCCTGATCGGCCCCAAAGTGCGTCGGCCCACATGGAAAATGCCCAGTATGCCAGATTACCTATCCAGCCCTGGTAGTAACTAACAAGTAATGACACTACTAGCCTAACTACATTACGAGTAATTATTCTAGTAACATGCAACTTTCTCCAACGAGTAAGTGGTCTAGCACAACAAAATGGTACATTGCTATTTTTGCTATGTTTTATGGCAATATCAATATTGTTGCTACATACCTAAGTGAACTGAGATAATTGTCAGACATGCAAACAAAGTTCAATCCATTTTAGTGAGTTTGTGCTTAGATTGCATTTCTTTGTCTTTTCTGAATTTTTGTGGTTTATTATAACGCAGTAACACAAGTGATCAATGTTTGTTGTCATGAAATCAGAGACCCTCCCATCAAAATCCGAACACAAGTGGTCGCAGAAGATACATTTAAGTGACTTGATGTAAACAGTGATGTGCCTTGCCTGAACACAAGTGGTTGGATCACCAGGACGCATCTTAATACCAGGTGTAAATGGGATCTTAGGTTCATTTAAATTAACTGTTTAAAAAAAGATTCACAGATGCAATCCCGACGCAGACACCTGCACATAATTTAGTCTTATAATATATAGTCTATTTTGTTGCAATGTACACATTTGTTTATATTTATTCCAATAATTTTACAAAATAATGGAATACTTGGTTATTCTTTTGCTCAGCAATTATGATGTTTTATTGGTGGTATTAAGTGTAAATTGATCTGTTTCGGTTAACAATCTAAATATTGCTCTGATTACAAATAAATAAAATAAAATAAAAATATAATAGTTTATATTATGTATTTATAAAGATGCCCCCACCCATATAGATCCAGTGTACAGTAGTTAGCTACTTTTAATTAATAGCTTGTAGTGTATATAGCTACTTTTAATAGGGCAGCTGACTGTAGTTAAACTACTAAATTATGACAAGCTTTTAGGTTGGCAAGCTGCAGTTTCTAAGTAGCTTCCCAAACACTGATAAATAGTACACAATTGACTTTTTTCCAAATAATCCTAAAATACTTTCAAACATGGAAAGTCAAACATCTAACTGGCAAACATGTTGTAGCTCTCAGCAGAGCCAATGAAGGAGAAACGTTTCTCTTTGTAGATTGGAGTGAAACAATAATGATTAAATTGCCTGTACAAATCAATGTGTCTCGGTGATAAGCAGTGATCAGAAATGGGGCTCTGTGTTCTTGCTTGAGGACTATGGCAGCTTCCTCTCCAACTCACTGGATGAGGCATTTTCTAATCAGCTTTATCACTCATATCTGAATTTATCTTATTTGAGGAAAATGCCAATACATTAGCCCGCCATGTATGATACACAAGGTGACCCTGCTGACTTAATGGCATAATACATTATCCTTAATGAAGTCAATATCTTGTCTTTTAGCTGTCTGTCTATTGGGGCGATTAATTGCGGTGTCATTAAAGTTAGCTCTCTTTTCATTTGAGCCTGGCAAGTGGCATAAAACTAATGTTCTTAGTTATCAGCCACTGAAATAGAATGGAAGGTGGAGGAAATTACAGAGTAGGCGAGGGGGCCTCACATGGCCCACCGGAGGAGCTGTTTTCAGCGACTGACTATCCTGACTGACTATACAAATGCAGCATGGTGCTGCTCTCAAGGCAAAGTGTTATTAGAGTGATTTAAGCAGTAAAACTGAAATACTTTCTCTTATCCTAACTTAATATGCAGATACAACTACAAGTCAGCAATTTATTGGATGATTTCCCAGAAAAGTGTAAACACTGTGACTCTGTGGCACTATCAAAACATGGCCTTGTTTGAGAATGCCAACCAGCCTGACATAGCATTATTTGCTCAACCAATGGCATGAGTTTGGAGTGTGATTACCTGTTTGATCGACAGCAGATGGAGGGAGTGACCAGGAAACCTGTTTGAAAACAATCATTGGCTAAATGCGGAAGTGAGTGCTACCATACTGCTGCTGTTATTTCTGCTTTTGATATGGCAGAAAAAGTGAGAGTATGCAAATATATTTAGAAATCATTTAGCAATTCCGTTTGTCAACCAATGACGTGAGTTTGGGTTGGAACAATCTGTTTTTTCTAAACAATGAAAGACAATTGAGGGTGTTCAGGAACCTTTTTAGAAAAATATTTTTTTTGCAATTCTGTTCAGTGATACGAGTGGCACACAAATCACACACTCTACTTTTAACTATCGATTCACAACAATGTTCTAAGAGTATTGCACATACTTAACTTTAAATCCAATAGTGTCTGCAGACAGATGAATTACAACTTTCACTTTACAGTAATAGAGGAGATAGGGTGAGCACATGGGGTCGTATGTTCGAATATCTATCTTATTTTCCATTTATGCTCTGAATTCAAGGTCAAAGCAGCAGTTCTTCATCAGACAGGATGATTGACAGTCTTCAGAAGGCTGTGGGTATGAAATATAGCACTTGGGCGTAATTGTGTGTGTTAAAAAGGACACACGCTGCTCGCATCTTCCTCACAAAGTCACACCAGACTGACAGCTCTGGACGCAATATTAATCACAGCACAGTGATAACCGCCCCGGGGCACACACTGGCATTGAGTGACCAAAACAAATCAAGGGCTCACATGCTCCGCTGTCATTACATCGCACACTCTAAAGTCATGAGGTTTATTGCACCAGCCGATGATTAATGCTCTTGAAATTATTGACCAGTTTAGGATGGTCAGTGTGTCATTTTGGTGATTAATGCAGCATATATTGTTTCGACTGCTGTTCAGATGCTCTATTCCTACACCTAGCAAGCTGGCAACATTTTAAGTGCACTCCTGATGCGAAGATTGTTCAAAAAGATTACAACTTAACTGTTTTCTCTTGTGATACATTACAAAGTCTGAGCTTGGACTTGAGGGGCATAACCCCCCTAGATCTTCCTTGTGCCCCCCCCCCCCATACATTTCTGACGCCCCTTATTGGACAGACGGCGAAACAATCAAGGGGGAAACAGCCACTTAAATGGTTACATGATGTTAGTATATTGCTTTTGTAGGCAGTAGCCAGCAAGTCAACTCACCAAGTTTTGGAACAGGGCTAGTGAGTTAACATGCCTTTCACAAGATGCTCTGAGGCACGCAGCAGGATGTTCTTTGATATTACATACAGTAATTTACACCCAGTGCACAAACAGGGAAAGTTGGCACCATGACGACAAAGTAAGCCAAATATTTCTCGCAGGAGTGTGAATGGTGCTCACACCTGGGGCACAGTGGCTATTAGAAGTCAACAAGATAGAACAAACTCATGTGACAGAGAAATTGAACTCAGGGACACTTTGTTCTTCCCTCACAGACCCCCCCTGCCTTCCCCCCACCCGACACTGAAACAAGCAGACTGGATGGGGGTAATTTACAATGTGTTATCTTTGTCTATAGCAGCCAGATGATATGAAGTAAATCAAGGTAGGAGTAATGAAAGACTGAGAATTTATTCTTACGAGCACGTTTTAAGTGTAGTATCCGTTATGGTGGCATTGCCTGAAGACCCTGAAATGAGACGAGGTGGTTGAAGGGCAATAAAGCAGCAGTAGGGCTCATGTTAATGCTGTCTGTCTGGGGTTAGTAATTGGGTTGCGCTGAAGAGTTGCGCTAGAAGACAAAGTGTAAATCCAAACGCTTGCTGTAAATCTGGCATTGTTGGAACAAGGTGCAATCCCAACAAATATTGATCCAGCCCGGGGGCCGGGGGGGGGGGGGGGGGGGGGGGGGTTTGTTGTCGTTGCCTGTGTAGCTTCAATTACTTTAGGCAAACTAGCATGCTGTGTGGGGCCCTGTCGCCATCAAATCAGGTATGTTGTTGTGCCGCCCCTGCATGACCTGTCTCACATCCTGAAGATCATAAGAAGGTGGTGGTTTGGTTCAGGAAGGTTGCCAAGAAGGCCTGGAGAAAGCTATCCATTGACATTCCCATTCATTTCAAACGCAGTTTCTAGGCTGAGCAATAAATATCATGTTGCTTCTTTAATATGAGACATGATGCCGTTAATATGGGATGTTTTGCTCTCCATCCACATCTTCATTTCAGCCAAAATACAGAACATCCCAGCTAATATGACACATTTGGCAACCCTACATAAATGTCAGCAGACTGAAAAACATTTGTCCTTTTCACACTTTTAGAGCCCTCAAAACATCTACAAAAATAAAAGGACATATTTGCAATGCACATGTTGCTTGTTAAAATGCAGAGAAGTCAGAATGGACCTTAGTTAACATAGACGACATATTTATTTTTCTGAAATTGAAAATAAGGCAATTGACACAACATTAGAAATTAGAAATGACAGAACTTTAAATCTTTTTGAATGTCCTTCATGGCCTAATTTTCACTCCAGAAAATAAGCTTTTACCATGACTAAAGTCTGTACACAGCTACTTTTGAATGACTATCAATGGAGAATGCTTTTTGAATGGTGTATGTACTGCATCTTCCAGCAGGGGCTAATTGGTCCATACTAACAAGCCAATCCATGACCCCTTGAGATAAACTTTGATGACCTGATAAGCCACGGCTTAATCACATATCAAATCAAACCCTATAGATATCATCTTTTGCTTGTAAACTACCTTTCAGAAGTGGTAAAGTGTATGGCCGCTCTGCATATGTGTGATACGGTCGGACAGATTATCATCGCAGATTTCCTATCTGGCTTGACAAGCTGGTGGCAGGAAGTGCTCCCTGCCTTCACGGGAACCAGTGGTGTTGGGCATCAATGACAGGGCACGTCCTGTTCCTCAATGAATATGTTAATGCGACGGGATGTAGCTTTTCATTAAATGGAAACTTATCCCTCTCTCCTTGACTGAGGCCTCTGTGTGCCTACTTCATGAGGGAAATGGTTTGAGGAGTCATTTGGAAAACTGCAGTGACGTGCTGTGGAAATGAAGCCTGAGCGTGTTTGACAAATAGGAAAGGTCACGTCTGTGTTGGTCTCAGTCACCTGGTCTTCTCCTCCCCACCTGTCTGTCCAATGCACTCATCATCATCATTCTTTGGACACATGTTATACAAGCTATCCATATACTGCTAATGTCAAGTAAACATAAAGTCTAATCTACTTAGTTCAAGTCAGATATTACATCCTGATATCTTGTCTAGATAGAAAGATCTTGTTACAAATGGCCCGTGAGCTGTATTATTCAGTTTGGAAATCATTCTCCTTACAATCTGTGACAATGCTAAATGCTATCCCTCTTAAAAAGACCATCTTAACCAGCATGCAATTCCCATGCTTTTCACTGGAAAAAAGCCTTGCCATTTATCTGGTTGACCAACGTGGGCTTTCTGATGAAGCTAGTTAAGCTAGTTAAAAGCCTAGTGGGCACACTTTAGGAAAGAGTCATGGTTACAGTTAACATATATATATTTGCGTATTGTTCTCATAATGTGCTATTAGTTTAAAGGAATAGTTCCAGTTTGATCTGTGACATTTTTGTAGAATTATACAATGTGTTGCTCTACACATTGTGGTTCCCTACACTTCCCTTTGGTTCCTTATTATGTGGTATCACGACAGTTTCTCAAGTTCCATTTTTCTCCCAAACAGATGAGGGGTTTTAAAGGGAGTTCACCCAAAATTGGTTCATTCATTCACTCACCTTCATGTCATCCCAGATGTGAAGGTCTTTCTTTCCTCTGCTGAACTCAAACACAGCTTTTTAGAATAATATTTCACCTATGTAGGTCCTTTCAATGCAAGTGAATTGTGTCCAGAACCTTAAAGATCCCAAATGGACATAAAGGCAGCATAAAAGTAAACATACGACTCCAGTGGTTTAATACATGTCTTCAGCAGCAATATGATAGGTGTGTCTGAGAATAAAATCAATCTTTAAGTCAATCAATGTTTACATTTTTACTATAAATTCTCCTCCCCGTCTAGTAGGTGGCAATATGCAAGAAGAATGTGAATCTGCAAAAATTAAAGAAGAATGTGAAAGTGGAGATTCATAGTAAAAAGTACTAAATATTGATATGTTTCTTACCCACACCTATTATATTGCTTCTGAAACATAGATTTAACCACTGAAGTCTTATGGATTACATTTATGTGCTTTTTAGACTTTCAAAGTTCTGACCACCATTCACTTCCATCATCAAATGGATCTAAAGAGCTGAAATATTCTTCTAAAAATCTTTGTTTGTGTTCTGTAGAAGAAAGAAAGTCATACAGATCTGGGATGGCATACGGGTGAGTAAATGATGAGAAATGTAACCTTTAAGGTTAATGTAGTTGATGATTTGTTTGATAGGAAATAAAATTAATTGTTGAATATTGAAAGCGCTAATCCCCATTCATTCTAACTGAATGGAAAAGAACGATTTTGCGTCCAGTACAAAATTTCTCGTTTTGTGTTCCACAAAAGAAGGAAAGTCATACAGGTTTGGAACAACATAGGGGTTAGTAAATGATGACAGAATTTTCATTTTCATGTCAACAATTCTTTTAACACAACCACTGGTGAACTTTGGCATTGTCTGGAGTAACAACCAGGGCAAAACAAGGTGAAATATCCTCCTGTGTACTGACGCAGCATTTATTAACTGCAAGTGTTCCACTTGTGCATGTCAAACTGTTTATAACTTCACAGGAGGCACCGGCTAGTCAGACCAAGCATAGCTGAGCAGCTTACTTCCTGTTTCCTCTGTCTGTCTGGGAGGGGAAAGGGAAGGTGAGGTAAGATGATGGCTGCGGTCTGGCACAAGATAAAACAGCTCGCTGTAGAATCCATTAATAATGCTCATATTTTGGGACTGCTCAGTGCTAACAGAACCAGAGGCATTTAATCTTATGTGAAAAAAATATGAGGACCAGAGAAAATAGGGGAAAAAAGTAAGGTCAACAGGGAGAGACTCATCCATTTTTTTCTCTGTGCTGTTCAGAGTGATAGGCCCAGGTTTTCCAAGGTAGTGCATTTGTCTGTCAGAAGTGCTAGCTGGCGCAGTGATTTACTTGCTGTCAGATGATGTTCGTGTCCAGCTGAAGCTGCTGCCTGGCTGGATATGGGGAATTTGTTACCTTTCGCTTTGACAGCAAGATAATTGCTGATGGTTAACAGAACTATGCGGAATCTAAAGGCTTCAGGAGCAAGTAATAGGAAATAAACTCTGACTTTTCTTGAGCTCTCTCTCAAAGAGCCTCTTTCTCTGTAATATTACCTTCTTAACCTGACTGCCTTCCAGGATGAATGAGACCCTTGATAGGCCAATGGTCATGCTGGAGATTAAATCCTAAATTATCCCACTGAAAGACAAGTGTTAGGACATCCAAGATGGCCCTCACTCTCACCTACAATCAGGGGCAGACTGGGCATAAGGTGATAAGCTGAAACGGCCGCTGCGTTATGCCAAATGGGCCACGACTGAATGAAGAGGGCCGCAATCTGCTGAAGGGGGCCGCAAAATGCAGAAAATGACAGCTTCGATGTAAAATCCAGGCCAGATTTCTCTTCCCAGTCCACTCCTACTGCCTACAGTATAGCCTTATTTTGGCTAAAACACCTAAATTACTGGCCCCGTTTCACTGCTCCTTGCCCCGCTTGTTTATACAGCAAACTTTCACCTGTCTTTCCTAACCAGCCCATCTGAAGTAAGGATAGCATCTTGTGCTTGGATCAGGACTGTTGTCAATCACTTGTCCAAGCTGCCAGTAGCATATCACAGGAGGAGTTAAAGAGGAGGCGGAACAGAGTTGTGATGTGATGGGCCTTAGGGAGAGTGATTGACAGGTTAAGCCTCCATTTAATTGTCTGCCCCTCCTTACATTTCAACAGCTTGTAACAGGTTAAAAACACAACTCTATAGGCAAAGACATTTGCTTTGGGTTGTTCTCGGAATCTTTCAAAAGACTGCTTAGATACCATTAAATCAAAACTGATTTTAATTACTTCCTTTATTGAATGTTCCTGGTATCATTTTGCACGATTCATCGGTGTGCTTTGTTTAAATTTTTTTTTTGGCTATCTTCATAATATTGTGCAACTGTTAGTAGTGTCATACTGTATTTATACTTCCGATACTGATGTGGTATCAAGAATATCAATCCTCACATAAAAATATTGATTCTTTTTGTTTAGATTACATGAATATTAATGCATCTCATCAGTTTCGAAGTGGAAAAAGATAATTATATTACAAATTGTTGCATGGGACTGGAACTATTTTTTCCTTCCGCTCATCTTGATGTGCAGAAATGCTAAAATACACCAGCAGTCAGCCAGCGCTCACCCTTTCAGTCACAGCACTCGTTCAAAGAGACAGCAGTGCTTTCCTGAGGTAATGACAGAAAAACAGCATCTGGAGTTATTCACAAGTAATGACAAACCTAGATGTGACATGTATTATAATGGGCTCGTGTGACCATTTTAACAAGCTTATTTAAATTTAGAGTTGTTAAAACATTGTTAATGATGTTTAATCTTTGTTAATATATGATACCCTTATAAAAACCTACCATGGATTTACTGTAGTAATATTGTATTAACCACAACTGTAGTAACCATGTTTTTTTTGTTTTGATACAATTAACCATGGTGTTGCTACAGCATTACTGTAGTATCCATATAGTAACTTTGTTTTAGTAATAGTAACCATATGTAAAGAAGTTCGCCCTCACGGGCAATGAAGAGGTGAGAAACCGGCTTGACATCCAAATAAAGGTTTAATGTAGAACTCAAAAGACAAACACATAAGACGACGGACATGTCCGTAAGGATCTCTCTCTCTCGCACCACCCTCTGCGATCGGCCTTTATCCCTCTCGGTGGCTTGAGTAGCCTAATACGGGACCGGGCGTGTTGAGTCACAACCCGGCCCTGCCCTCCACTGTGCCACATTCCTCCCTCGTTCTTTCAGGCTGGGGAGCCCCCGGCCTGACGTACATCCCCCCCCCCTCTTTCATCCCCATCAACCTGGACGAGGGAGGGAAGGGAAACAAAGAACAATTAAAATGTACTCTTGCAACAGTGCCCCCCAAAACCACTACAATTTAAAAAGGAGAGGGAAAAGGCCAACGCAGAGTGGCAGCGAGAGAGAGAGGAGAGAAAGATATAAAAAAAAAAACATACTCGCCGGTCCTCCGATTCGCCGTAGCTTGTTCCTCCTCCACCCTCTAACGGACGACAGCCGCACCTCTCCAGGCACATCCGAGGCAGTCCTCCAGCCCCTGGCGTACGGAACACCCCGCCGCGTTCTAGGGGAGCCGAAGGGGACTCCCCCGCCCCTGGCAGCGGTTCTCCCGCTCCAGGCGGTCGGTCGCGATCCCCTCCCCGCTCGTGGACGGCGGTCTCCAACCCCTCCGTGTTTCAGCGGCTGGTAGGGGCATCCTCCGCCCCTGGCAGCGGCCCTGATCGCTCCAGGCGGTCGGCTAGGAGCCCCTTCTCCCCTCGCGGTCGGCGGCCGTTCCTCTGCGTCCAGGCGGCTGGGCTCCTCGTCCCCCGGCAGATGGCTGCGACTGCTCTATTGGGGTGGACGGTAGTGGTGAGAACTCTACTACGGCGTATCCCTCTTCCTTCCCGGGCTTTCAGCACCAATGTAAAGAAGTTCGCCCTCACGGGCAAGGAAGAGGTGAGAAACCGGCTTGACATCCAAATAATGGTTTAATGTAGAACTCAAAAGACAAACACATAAGACGACGGACATGTCCATAAGGATCTCTCTCTCTCGCACTGCCCTCTGCGATCAGCCTTTATCTCTCTCGGTGGCTTGATTAGCCTAATACGGGACCGGGCATGTTGAGTCACAACCCGGCCCTGCCCTCCACCGTGCCACACCATATTAATATCTATCGTTAATTTGGAGGATATATATGTGGCTTATACTAACTAATTTTTAAACGGTAAACAAAGTCACCTAATCATTTTCTGTTTAGGCCCATAAATGTATCTAAAAAAAAAATTAAGTAATAATAAATTTTATATATAATATTAAATTTAATAGTGGTATTATTGGTATTATTAGTTGACTGCAAAGTAATGTATGATATAGGATCACTACTGACCCTAACCCATTTAAAGTGTGATGAATGAACCGGAAGGCATTAGCTGTGATTTTTAAAATACCTTTCACTCGTAATTTTAATTAGACTCACAAAAGTTTGGGTGAATATAGGTAAAGTGGGACACATACAAATTTTATAAAAAAAAAAAAAAATAACTACTTCTATTTTCAAGATGATAAATGGGTGTCGCTCATATGCAAGGTTCCATAATACGCATTCATTTTTTAAATGTTTATCATGGAATAATGCTACTTTAAGCAACATACAGTGCATTACTCAGTAAATAGTAAACCAGTATTCCAGTCCAAACATAGCTACTGTCTTCTCATTTTTTTTTACCAAAAGGTAAAAACTTGCTATGCCTCTGAAAAATCTTTTCTATTTGGCTGAAGTTACCAAGCCCTCTTAATTTTCAACTCATTCCCCCCTTCAACCACCTGGATCCATTCTGGTATGGAATGCCTGCTTTTTACGATCCAATCAATTTCCGATAGCAACCTAGTCTTATCAACAAACGTTAATATAGCTACATTTTGAACATATTTTCAGCTATTTAAAAGTAACAATGACCAGATGTTACTGGAAGATTTTACATTATTGTTTTTCATCTGAACACAAATGTATAATTATTTACCAACAATGCAATGAATCTTCATTCTTTCCCTGACAAATTATTCAGTGTGAAGCAAAGTGCTGCCAATCTCATTTGACCTGGCCTCATATTTTGTGTGCGACAATGAGAGTAATAGAAGATATTGATTGGCAGGGCAGTTAAGTTGTCATTGCCACCATTTAATGTGTCACAGGGAGCAGTTAAATGGTCCGAAATCGCTGAAGGACTCCCTTCATGCTTGATATTGATCAAAAAGTGTTCCACATGTAAATTGATGGAAATTCTGAGAATATGACCATCTATGTGAACTCCAGCCAGAAATTTTATGATATTCACTGTTGTTACTTATATATAGTTATTGAATGATACATTTTTCCATCCAGTGCTGGGTGTTTTTTCTTGAAATATTAACAGTTGACATCTCTATGTATGTGCCGGCTCAGTTTGTTTTTCAGAATGTGGCAGCAGTTGTGCACTGTGTGTATGGTCAGCACTAGGGTCCATACTAAAGCGTGGGTGGTGCCTCGGGCATACTGGCAACTTGTTTGGCTGCAAAAGACTGTTTGTAGAGAAGCGAGCTGTGCCTGTAGCTGTTTGCCAGGCAGAATGAGGTCCACTGTGGATCTCTGTGAGAAGAGAGGGGAACAGGCCATGCTCCACAAACTTTAGAGAGAGCGTTTCCTGGTGTGGATCCTGTCCACTGGCTGTTTGCTGAACCCGTGGTAACCTCAGCCTGCTCTTGTGAATGATGCAATAATCAATACTTACTAGAAACACAGGGCCTGAGGAGAGAAGCCTGCTCAATCAGCACTTAGTGGTAAGAGACATGGTCATGAGTGTTTTAATCAGTGTAAACACATTTCACTTCATCTGTCTTAGAATGGATTATCCCAGTGCATATTTTTATTTATCTACTGTACTCAACTGACTGCTGCTACCATGTAATACGGACCAATAGGGCAGTTTGGTGTCGTAAATGAGAATACTGTAAGGCTGCTTTATATCTGAAATATCTGCTTCATACAGGTTCCCCAAATACTCCCCATTAGCTGGGTTTCCATCGAAAAGAAAAAAAAAATTAAGCACTTTTTTAAATGACTGAAGAAATAAGAATTATTACGCATTTCCATCCACTACATAATGCGCATTATAAAATGAGTGAGCCACCTTGCCACAATGGAGCAGTTGAATGACCTCCCTGCTTTGGGGAGAGTTTTATTTGCAAGGTTGGAGCAAGTATCTAATTATATTAAACGCATCCATGAGACAACACAGAATAAGTTTAATATTTGATATAATGGGGCGATCCCCACACCGCCAGTTTTAGCATACCTGGGAGCGCTCGCTCTCAAAAATGCAAATGAGCTGGTGCTCCCTGCCCCATATCCAAAATAGTGCAGAGCTTTGACATCTCTGCTTAGGATAACTAGACATCATACGCAATATGACTGACAGTGAAAATAGTGGTGTCCAGCCCTATATGTTTGATCCGGAGTCAGACACT
Source organism: Moxostoma hubbsi (assembly GCA_032164185.1). Lineage (NCBI taxonomy): Eukaryota > Metazoa > Chordata > Actinopteri > Cypriniformes > Catostomidae > Moxostoma > Moxostoma hubbsi. Next base: position 29,485,876 of record JAVLUX010000021.1, read on the forward strand.
GATGAGGGAGAGACTCCGTCAGAAGTAACATCTTTGAGAATGAACCAGGAAGATTCTGAATGGTTATTTGATAAATGTATTTATTTGTTGTAGTTTTTTTCTGCAGTTTTGCAATGATGGATGAGCAACACACACACACACACACACACACACACACACAAATACTGTTACAACATTCGCAATGCGCTGTAACAAAACACACACAAACAAACATGTCCGTCGGCAGTGTCCATCAATAGTCGTGGGCAGGGTCTTTACAAATTGACGTCACTTTGCAAAGAATCTGCGAACAGCTTGTTCTGAGACAGTGCTTATGATTAATGAGGATTAAATAAAGGACTGGGTGGATTTTTATGATTATAGGGTGGTTGTGTACATATACTGCCAACACACATTTATGTTCAAACACCATATAAAAGTGAATTTTGCATAACAGGACCCCTTTAAACACTTCCAAATGACAAACGCTATGTTCAAAGAATTGTGCGCTAAAGTTAGACCTTTCGTTGGGCCAGTTGTATCAAGCTATTGCACACTCATAACACATGCACGAATGGTCAAAACACATCATTGTTTTGCAAATAAACTGTTTCCATCACCATAATGCGCATTTTAATTATTGTGAAACTCTAGAAATCCACCTCCTCTTAGAGCATTAAATTGTAAGCAAATTTAGAGTTTAGAAATTTATTCGCATATCAAGCGTTTCCAATCAGGATTTCTAATGCGAAATTTCAAAATGCACATAAAAATTGTTAGGTGGAAACCCAGCTATTGTCTTCCATTGTTCACCAAAAACAGGCCACCCATTGGTTGAGCTAGAAGCTTATATTCTGGACTGTTCAAAGAACTGGAAATTAAACTTCAAATTGCTTAGGCCATGTCCACATTGTCGTTTGAAAGCGCATCCTTTTCTCATCGTTTTGGCATTTCGTCCACACTGAGGCATTTTTATCCAGCGAAAACTGACCTTTACGAAAACGCTCTCCCAAGTGGATACATTTGAAAATGCATCGTCGTATTGTAATGTAGACTAGGAAAACAGAATCTGAAAACAATGATATATTTGACGTCATATGACAGTTATGTGATACAATTCAACCCAAAATAATCAAGATGGCAGTGTTGTAATGGCATAACTATTTACCTTGATAGTGTTGCAAAAGATAAATGTAACTTTGTACAACCTTCACGTCACATTCCTTCAAAGGCACCACAAAGTTTAATCGCAATTGCTGTCTGGCAGTGGAACATGAGGACAATTGCGTTTCAAACCGTATATGGAACATGTATTTTTTGCATGTGCAGTAAGGGGATTTAAGCATTTTCACATGTTTCAGTATGGATGAGCAACTTTTGGAAAATTGTTTGTAAACAGCAGTGGGGACCGAGTGCATTTCGAAATCGAAAGCACCATTTTCAAATTTATCTGGATTAATGCAGACATAGCCTTAATTATAGTTCCACGTCTGTCGCTCACTTCGACGTTGTGTCGAAGAAGCGACACGAGGGGTATCTCTTGAGCGCCGAATATGCCTTTGATCTATGAAAAATGGCCAATTAGGAGTTGGCAGACAGTATTTGCATACCCCGCCCCCGGACATATGGGTATAAAAGCGGGAAAATCCGTCGAGAGCATGACCATGGCAACGTTGCGGCTCGCTTCCAACAGAAAGCACACCACTCCAGCCGCCCCCCGCAATGCAACTTATTCCCATTGAGGACGATGCAGCTGGCGATGGCGGCGATCTGGGGATGGCAGCGGGTGCAGCTCCGCTGGCTATGCCCCCTCGGACCACCCGCCCCCCAGCACGCTCGTTGACTCCTGTCCATGCTCGGGGCAACAGTGGCTCATCTCACAGCCAGCCTGCTTATCCTCTAGAGCTTGAGGTGGATGAGTTCGCCGCTACATCGGAGAGCGCGGCATCTGATGCGGATGACTCCCCTGGGCTGCCGCCTTCGGGCCAGCACGCCCAGGCTGAGGCTGACGCTCAGATGACCGACATGCTTTCCTGGGCCGCCACCAGCGTGGGGTTGGACTGAAACCCTTCATCCTCCCCACAGCCATCACGGTTGGATGACTGGTTCCTGGGGTCTGGGCGCTGCTCACAGCCTCGCCTCCCCCCCGGTCCCGTTTTTCACGGAGGTGCATGATGAGCTGACGTCTTCGTGGAGAGTGCCCCCCCCTCCACTCATCACAAAGCCACTCGCTCATCCGCTCTCGCTACCCTCGACAGCGGAGCAGCCCACAGGTACCCCAGGTCCCCAGGTGGACAGGGCTGTTGTACTCCACCTATGCCCCGGAAACCCCGGGTCGCCCTGTGCTCCCCTCCAAGGTCTGTAGGACGACGTCTTCATTGACCGCCAAATCCTACAGCGCCGCTGGACATGCCGCTTCCGCCCTGCACGCCATGGCCCTCCTGCAAGTCCACCAGGCCAAGGCACTTAAAGATCTGCATGGGGGTAGCCCTGATCCTGATGTGCTGCAGGAACTGCGCTCAGCGACCGACCTCACCCTCAGAGCCACAAAGGTCACAGCGCAGTCACTCGGGCAGGCGATGGCCACGCTCGTGGTCCAGGAACGTCATCTGTTGCTGAACTCAGTCGAGATGCATGAGACTGACAAAGCTCGCTTTCTTAATGCCCCTGTCTCCCAGTTTGGCCTCTTCGGCGACACCGTCGAGGACTTCGCCCAGCAGTTCTCCGCGGTGAAGAAACAGACGGAGGCCATCTCTTACATCCTGCCCCGCCGCAAGCCTGCCCTCATGGACCATGCCCCGTCTGCTCGCCGAGGGCGTCCTCCTGTGGCTAAGAAACACCCTGCTCTCCCTCAACCTGGGCCCAGCTCTCAGCCCCCGCATCGAGCAACCCGCAGGAAGCAGATGCTCCCCGTCTCAAGGACCCCCTCGAGGACCCGGAAGGCTCCCAGGCGCTCCTGAGATATCCAACCCAGAGACTGAGACGTTAGCTGAGACGTTAGATGGGGCTGCAGTACCCACATTCTCAATAACAGAGCTATTTCTTTTGTCTCTGGGTCACTTGGCCCGCAAATGCCGTTCTCATGGCACTCTGCCGCCAGATCTCAACAGTTCCGACATGCTGGATGCGGACCCCCCCATCTTCAGCCCCAAGACTGTTCCCCGGCCGGCCGGTTCTGACGAGTCTCCTCAGTCACTAACACTGTGTGTGTTTTCCGTGGTACGGTCCACTTATGAGTGGACCCATGTCTCCCTTAGGCATTTTCAGCTGCCCTCCGGTCGCATGTTGTAGCAAATCCCCCCTCCCTGAGGCTGGATCTACCACCGAGCCATTTTTCCCACATGTGACCTAAGAGGCCCATGTGATGTATTTTGCCACTTTTACCTCCCCCTTCCTGGGCAGGTGTGGTCTCCGCAGGGTCTTTTCCCCCTGAAAGAATAGGAAACTTGGTAAGACCCCCTTCCCACGATGCGTGTAAGGGCCCCAACCGTTTGGCTCTATGCGAGAAACATAGAGAGAAAATAGGCCCAGCTAGGCTTGGCCTGTTCCCAGATTGGCAACTGTCACCTTGTTCCCCTGTTTAGTGAAACCAGAAGGATTCCGATGACTTTTATGGGGCATTGTGGAAGGGTACGTGCAGTCTGACACAGCTGGTCGCCTTTGCACATAAAATACCTGCCCACTCCTGTGTCAACAGAACACATCCACGGCACAGCGCATGGCTTGATTTAAATTGGACCCCTAGTGTCGCCTCTTCGACACAACGTCGAAGTGAGCGACAGACAGGGAATGTCTAGGTTACGTATGTAACCTCCGTTCCCTGATGGAGGGAACGAGAACGTTGTGTCCTCCCGGCCATGTCGCTGAGGCTGAGCCACTGTTGTGAAATGTTGTGACATTTCCGGCTCCTCAAAAAAATCCTGAATGAACTTGACGTATTTCCCCGCTTTTATACCCATATGTTCGGGGGCGGAGTATGCAAATACTGCCTGCCAACTTCTCATTGGCCTTTTTTCATAGATCAGAGGCATATTCGGCGCTCAAGAGAGACCCCTAGTGTCGCTTCTTCGACACAACGTCTCGTTCCCTCCATCAGGGAATGGAGGTTACATTTGTAACCTAGACGTTGTCTCTGCATGTTAAGCTAGTACAGAGGAAGAAACTTTAATATCGAAAAAATTAAACACATCAGCTTTGAAGTGACCTCAGTATGATTGATGAATTGAAACTATTAAAGCACAGAAATGTTCCCTCTATGGCAGTCTGCAGACACTGGCTAAGGAGACAGGTCACATTAAGCAGCCTGAACAGATGTAGAGACAGCCCAGTAAGAGAGTGGGAAGTCTGGCAGGCAGAACCGGTCTGGGGTTTGGGGAATACAACTCTATATTAGCTGGTCCTGGGTCAGAGAGCGCTCGCAGCTTCTGTCCTCCTGTGTGTTAACTAACAGTCACTAGTTCAGCACCAATGACCAGATAGGAGGAGAATTAGAGCTGAGATGCACAAACCTTTCACCTTTTAACTCTTAACCTCACATGTGCGCTTGTCAGCATGGAAGCAAGGCACAACAAATACCTGATTGCAGTATTCATGTGTATCTTTAGACTGTGGAAATATGCAGAGGTTTGCTGTTGTTTGATTTACATTCTCTTTCATTTATCATGGAATTTTTTTTCATAATGATTCTTCAAAATCATATGAAGAAATGAACAGAACATTAATAAGCCCGCAAAAACTATGGCCCATCAAACCTATTTGAAAACAAAACGTCATAGTTACTGTTGTAACCACGTTCCCAGATTGAGGGAACGAGACCCTGCGCTGAATGTACACACTTTCTTGAGAGCCATGCGTACCTCTGAACTTGAGAAAAGGCCAATGAGAAATTGGCAGACAAAATTTGCATGTCCCGCCCCCAGACATACGGGTATAAAGGGAAGCGGGAGTGCATCTGTCAGTCAGGTTTTTGCACTGAGGAGCCGAGAATAAGGTGCGGCCATTTACAGTGGTAGGTCTAGTGTTGAGGCAAGGGGGACACAACGTCTCGTTCCCTTCATCAGGGAATGGAGGTTACAACAGTAACCATGACGTTCCCCTTCTGTCAGTCACTCGACGTTGTGTCGAATGTAGTGACACATGGGGTCCCGTTTAAAAGCGCCATGCACTAGATCATGTTACGTGAACTGCTGACACAGGTGCAAGCAAGCTGCTGCATGCTAGAACCAACTGTATCGGCCGGACGTAACCCTCCCCAATGCCCCCAGAAAAAGGTGTCATATACAGACCTTAGGCTCACAGCACCCCAAAGGGGGGAACAGGTGACCTGACCATCATGGGAGCAAGCCGGCCAGCAAAACACAGAACGAGACCAACTCAACCCTGAGATTGTAGAATCTTGCACAGCCCGCTGCTCTGCAGAGTCTTTTCTCAATTGACCTAAAGCCCTAGACGGCTGAGGTGCCTGAGCACCTGGTCCCTGTGGGCGCATAGTGACTCTCGAGAGTGAGCTAGAATGAGCCAGTCATCGAGGTAGTTGAGTATGCGGATGCCCAGCTCCGGTAGTGGTTTAAGGGCTGCCTCTGCGACCTTCGTGAAGATGCGAGGGGACAGGGACAGGCTGAAGGGGAGGACCTTGTACTGATACACCTGGCCGTCGAACGCAAACCGTAGGAGGGGTTGGTGTCGAGGCAAAGTGGAGATGTGGAATTACACAGGTAATAGCACGTCAGAAGCCAAAAGTACGTCCTGAGGCTTGGGTGCTGAGAAAAGACTAAAGCACTTACCTTGCTCCGCGCACCTGGCAGGGGGTGGGTTGGAGACTGAGGAAGAGGTTCTGGAGAGTCTTCTTCGGCCTGCCGTGGATGGGCAGTCGCGTGTCCGGAGGCGAGGTTGCTGCATCCGGGAACCAGGACTGTAGGATTTTGGTTCTCACGCCGGCCCGGCTGGATGACACAGAGAGTGAGGAAATCGCTCTTTTATTGACAGTGTGGGTACCGCAGCCCGAAGGGGGCAAAAGAAAATAGGGAAAATAATGATTTTCCAGCCCTCCGGTCCTCCCGGATCTCTTTGTGTGATGAATGGTCTTTATTCACTCTCAAAATAAATCTTATTATTAATAAGTGCTGTGCTGAAAATAAAAAAAGGCACTGAGATCAAATATGGTAGTTACATTTACAATATCAAACCTCATTGGGTCGCATCTTGTGACCAAACATCATGGTGCAAGCAAGGGCTTAGATTTTACTTAAACATTGGGGGGGGGGGGTTGGGGGGGGGGGGGTTGCAGCGTGAAGCATTTGCATGTTATGTTATCATGGTTTAAATAATAATTTAAATAGTCACTATTTACTTGCATTATTTGGCAAATACTGTACACCCTGCAAAGACTTTTTAAAAAATCACCTATTGTGTTTCATTTAAGAAAGGTAGGAAAATTAACTGATTGCATAGTACTTTGGGAATAACAGTGTGCAGTCCTTTGAAGCATTTCAAGCAGCAGTGCTGTTTGACAGCAAGCTGTCCCTGCACATCCTGCAGGGGCCAGTGGTTGGGTTAGCATCATTAATGAAGGGTGCCTTTAAGAGGT